>CM029271.1:16776832-17041832 GCA_016920895.1 Vaccinium myrtillus
CATAAGTGTTTATAATCTGATTTCTCTTTTACTTCCCCATTCAAAAGCCTTTGCTTGCAAATCTTTGGGGGATTCTTCCCTTTTCCCATTCTTTTAAGGATCAATCCGTTTACTTTGTCTGATTTCCCTAAAAAAAAATGTTTGATCAACGTTGATCCTGTAAAGAATGAGAAGAGAAGCTGTTAAAAGAGATTAAAATTACAGAAGCCTGGAACTGGATTGAGCGCTCAAGCCATGGGCCTTGAGCGCTCAAGCTAGTTTGAAGAGAAGCTGGATTGAGCGCTCAAGCCATGGGCCTTGAGCGCTCAAGCTAGTTTGAAGGGTTTGAGCGCTCAAGCCTCTGTCTTTGAGCGCTCAACCCCTATTCTGAAATCCAGTTAGCAAAACAGTTTGTTTGGGCCTCAATGTTTGTACTTTCTGGAACTGTTGTATAATTTCTGTAATTTCTCATTTCTCTGTAAATATTTGTAATAATTTTGCTTATTATCATCATCATCATTCATCATCAAGCACAAGCATCCACTTTAAGTATATCTTTCATGTTTTTATTGTTTAAGTGGTTCCCATCCCCAATTTCCCTATGTTGTGAACAAATCGAATTTCGAGTATTCTTTAAAATCCCATGAAACATTGAGTAGAGACCGGTACACGGACCGGGCGAGAGGGGTGTTGTAAAACCCTTCCCCTTTCGTAACCAAACCCCCGAATCCGAGAAATCTTTGGTTTTATCAAGATCAGTGAAATCCTTTTCAAATGGGTAAATGAGTCATCTTTTTATCGGTTTCTCGGGTTCGGACCTAAAATCCGGGTGGCGACTCAAACAATCAATCTTTGCGAACGCGAACCGCACCGAATCCAAGTGGGCCGTCCACAGCTTGCTGGTTCGGCTGTGGGGCAGCACCTCTGAGAACGGTCGGCGTCCGACCGTGGTCTATCCATTCTTCTAGGCGTCCTTCGGCAACCAATCGCTCGAGGTGCGCCTTAAACGGTCGACACCCTGTTATGTAGTGTCCCACCTCGTTGTGGTACGTGCATTTTCCTTTTTGGATGGGATCCGACCCCATTTTTTCCTCCGGCCAGTAAAACCAGCGCTTTCGGCCGATCTCCGCCAGCAGCCTATAGATTGGCATTGTGAAATAGGTTGTCTCGGCAACATAGTCGTTGTCGTTTCTGGGGGGCCTTTCCCATCCCCCTCCGCCATTATTGTCTCTGCCGGCGTCTCGGGGACCCCTGTTCCCGAAACCTCCACCTTGGTCATTTCTCCCTTTCTTCAAACTGTTAACTTGCTTCTTTGCTTCCTTTGGTGCAGCCTTACCGGTATCTCCCTTCGACGCTCGGTCGAAGAGATGCTCCTCGAGCTCTCGGTAGCGGTTCACAGTCTCCATTAGCTCGACCATATTCTTTGGCGGCCGGACCATGAGCTCCTTGAAGAGGTCGGAATGACTGTCGAGTCCGTTCTTAAACGAAGTGGAGGCAATCTTCTGATCACAGCCCTCCACGAGGCTGTACACCTCCCAGTAGCGAGCGATGTATTCTTTCAGGGTCTCGCGTGAGCCCCTCTTCATGTTGACAAGCGCGTCGAGCGTCTTTGGTTGTGTGTTGCTGGTCACAAACCGAGACGTGAACGCGCGCTCGAGCTCGTCGAAGTCGTTTATAGACCCCGGAGCGAGCTGGCTATACCAAAGGAGGGTCGTGGTCCCCAGGCTCATGGAGAACGTTCGGCACATGAGAGAGTCGCTGTGGCCGTGGAGCTCGGAGACCAGGCGATATTGTTGGACGTGCGTAATCGCATCCGTCGTGGGCTCATACTTGTCAAATTTGGGAATTTTGAAGCCGCGCGGTGGGGCTGCCTCGGCGATTGCTCGGGAGAACGGAGATTGCTTTGCCTTTTCTAACCTGGAGTCGGCAGGATATGGGCGGTTGAGGTCGATCGCTCGGTGTTCTCCATGGGCTCGCTTTGCTGGCCCGGCGGCTCGATACTCCACATCATGCCCGTCCGCGTGCACGATGCTCCTCTCAGATGAAAGCCTTTTGTTGTGCCCGTCTCTGGCCCTTGCCATCCCTTCCCGAGGGCGGCGGTCCCTGGAATTGGGCTCGGCGTGGTAAACCTTCGTCTCACCAGTCTGCACGTTGACGAGTACGATGCTGCCGCCGTCGTTCCGCAACGTATATCTGTCTCCGGGCCTAAGACCGTTGTTTTTCGTCATGGCATGTGTCCCGCCGAGACTTCGATAGGGTTGGTGGCCACGTTGCCACGCGAACAATCACCCCGAGCGTTGGGTACCCCGCTCCGGGCGCCATGCCTATCCACCGATCGGCAGTGGCGCCGGTCACCTCCCCGATCCTCCGATCGGTTACAGTTACGGTCATCCCTTTGCTCCCCGTGCGCTCGGGCCTGGCCGTTGTTATCTTGTGGGGCGTCTGCCAGGCCCTTTCCTTTGTAATGTTGCTTTTCCACCTCCGGGCGTACTCCGTGTCCCCTCGGGCGTTTGGCGTCCGAGCGCTCGACGCCGTGGCGCTATCTTCGACGTGATCAGTCCGTCGAGACTGCCTGTCGCGTGTACGTTGCTGGTGCGAACGCGCCATTTCCGCGGGACAACAAGTTCGCCGCCTCGGCGGTCCACCTCCACCACTTGCCCGAGACGGGAAAAGACTGGGGCCCGTCCCTCATCGTTATTCCTCGTGCTTGGCGGTGGCCTCCGGGTCCTCGTCCGTCCTCCGGACCTTGACCTTGCTGGCTGATTTCTGGCCTGCTTCATTGCCAGCACTTCTTTCCTCAGCAACGCCAGTTCCGCCTCTATGGTGAGTGGAGGAGGAGGAGGAAGGGCTTCTGTGTGTGCCGGAGTCGTGAGGTTGTCAAAAGAGAGGACGTTTCCATCCATGCTGAAGAGGATGTTGTTGGGTCCGGCGTTGCTGGGACCGGCGCCGTTGGCAGCCATGGCGGCCGTTCCATCCCTGTTGACAGTTGGAGGAGGAGTGAGCCCCAAGTCTCTCCTGACCTGATGGTACCGGTACCGGTCGGCGGTGTTGCGGTACTCGTTGGTGGAACCAAATGCATCAAGACCCAGAGTGAGGTTGGCCATTTGAGCAGTATTTGAAGAGGTTTTTGGAGAGATGGGAAGATACACCACCAATGTGTACAGAGAAACTGGGAGGAGTGACTTCCTTAAGTCCCCAGCGGAGTCGTCAATTGTGGGGGTCTCTTCGCCGGAGTGGACTCTTTGAACCTCTTGGGACGGACTGGGCAGTGGTGGAGAAGGTGATGCACGCCTGGGCCTGTGCTGCTCGCCGTATGGAGGAGACCTGCACACGTAGACAACCACGTCAGTGCCTAGCCCGGACGGTGGTGGTCCGGGAAGGCACTCCGACGATTAAGTCAGCCGCCGGAGGGAAGAAAAACGCCGGAGATCTAGAGAGAGAAGTGAAGGAGAGGAGTTATGGGGGTAGTAAATGAGGAGAGAGGAATACCCATTGTGGTAGTTGTGATTGGGTATTTATAGGCTGAGGGGCGTGCGTCCCACGCGCTCGGCGCCCCTCACGCGCCTGTCATTCACGCTCGGAAATGACAGGTGATGTGACCTTTATCTCTGCTGCAGACGCCATGTCCTGGCCGACGTCAGGGCACGTGAGCTCGAGTAGTCAAATCAGCCTGAGACATCCTCCATCGCCCACGTGCTCCTGCAGGCGGCGGTGGCAGAGTGGGTGACTGCCGCATTTAATGTTTCATCATGGAATGCATATCGTGTCAGACACGCCTCTACCAAACCGGATGTGCCCGAGCCCCCTCGTTACCGAGGTCAACCCGACTCGGCCCGCGTGCGGCACAGCCCCTCGGGGGCTCGATCGATCGCTCGGCGGATTTGTCCGAGGGTTTTGTAAGCACCAAGCTGTGAGTGTCATGCCCTCGGCACAAAGACGTTCGGCAGACATCGTCCAAATCCATATTCATCCAGAACCGTACATCCGCGCCGTCCGCCGAGGGCACCGCTCGCTCGGTACCGCTGCGGCGGATCGATCTGCATTCAGTTTTGCAAATTCTGAGATAGTGACCCTTTTAGCTCTTCATGATGTGGAAGGGGGCCCTTGCTGACCCCTATGAACCCGACCGCTACAAAGACCAAAAAGAGGAAGGATTGGAGGTTGGCTGTTTGATACTCGTTTCTTTATTGGGCTACTTGCCTATCTAGGTGGGTGAAGAACAAAGAGAGAATTAGCACCTTATTTGTTGTTACTCTATGGGATATTTGGAAAAACAGGTACAAGAAAAGTTTTGATAATGTGGAGGTTCCTTTGACTTTGAGTTTCAAATCTATTATCTCCTATGCTATGCCCATGAGATAAGTGGGGCATTCAAGTCTGCTGCAACCAATGGCTTGCGAAACCCAAAACTAACTCTATGGGTACATCCACCTGTAGGTTGTATCAAGCTTAATAAGGATGGGTGCCAAATGCAAAAGCTGGATTTGGAGGCATATTTAGAGACTTGCAAGGAAAATGTCTGCTTGGTTTCTATGGAAAATTGGAGGCAGAGACAAGTCTGGAAACGGAACTATCGACAATCTATAAGGGACTCACCATCATTCTCTCGGAAAACATGCCCATGGTCTCTATAGTTTCGGACTCAAGTGTCGCAGTAGATTTGATAAATGGTGGAATTCTGGGAATCACCCACACAGGAATATAATTATTGATGCCAAAGTCATTCAAAACTGCACTAAAGCTACGTTGAGTCATATATTCAGAGAAAACAATGAATGTGTTTCTTGCAAGGATGGGCGCTGAGCAGGAGGAGAACTTGGTGTTGGTGAAGGATATGCCGCCCTTGCTTAGGGAATTCATGATTAGGGACTGCCTTGGCATTAAGCAGATTATGGACTAAGTTTCCTTTATGGTTTTATTTAACTTTCGGACTATGTTTGTTTTCTTGATGGGGCTCAGTCCCCTTTTCTAGTTGTATGAAATTTCTGATGTATTAAAAAAAAAAAAAAGAAGAAGAAGAAGAAGAACATTACAAGTGGTGGCTTTATCAGCTTGGTCCTTTTCTCTTCTTTTTCCTCTCAAACCAAACAAAGGAGAGGGAATTTTTTAAGCTTTCGTTCTTTTCTTTTTCTTTCCCTAAGTTCCAAACAAAAGGCTTTGTTCACTTGTCATGTGATGTATGCACGAAAAGTATTCTGAAGAAGAATATGGACAAAACTATTCCCAAGAAAATTATAGTGAATTGAAATAAAGGAAATGAAAAAGTATTTTCCTTTAGCCTTCATTTGATAAAAAAAAAAAAAAAATTAAGAGAAAGTTGGAAAGTAGCAAGTTTAATTTGATAGTAAATACTTGGAGTCGCAAAATTCCTGCAAAATCTTGTTGTTTTGCAAGTTTTGCAAGATATGTTTTGAAAAAAAATTAATATTTGTAGGAAACTTAGAGACATGGATCCCACAATAAACATATGAAAATGCAAGACAGTTTCAGTGGAACTGAACGGGGCCTAATGGAAAAGGAATGGAAAACCTCTAATATTAAAGGCCCATCCAGACTCCAGAGAACAAAGCCAAGGAGTAAAGGCCTTGTTTGGATGATGGATTTGCCCCCGGATTTGCTTCTCCCCCTCATTACATCTCCTAGTCCTACACCTAATCAGGTGTTTGGTTGGCAAAATGTGGAGGTGGATTGGCCGATCCGGCCAGATGTGTAATAACCCGAAAATTCGTAAGTAAAAATTTCGATTTATTAATTTGACTATTTATTTTAATATCGCTAAATAAATATAATTTATTATTTAGTTTAATTAATTTGAATAAATTTAGATTTAAATTGTTTAATTCTGTTATTTATACTTTCCGCGCCGTAAATCAACGCGTGCACACCGGGTATTACACCACATCGCGTCCGGAAGCCTTACTAATTCCCCCAACTCCTATTTTGTCCTATTATGACTAGCCTTATCCTATTTAAAACCTAAATTAGGCCTTTTCTATTTTTGGAAAAACCCTAATTAGGCATGTGCTCAATTTTGACTTTTCTACCAATTTTGACTTTACTTTTACTAAACCTAATTTGTACTTTTGTGAGTTAATGAGAGGAAAGGAAGGAGGGAGGAAGTTTCTTGGTAAACTTGTTCACTAAGGAAAGGAAAGGGGAGAGAAATTGCTTCCCTAGCCGTATAATTTTACGGGCGTATATTTGTACGCGCGTTCGCGCACATTTCGGCTTTGTTTTTCTTCTAAATTCCGTAGCATTATATTTTTGGATTCTCTTAAGACTATCTAGGAATTTCCTATCATACTTATTTATTTTCTTAAAATTAGTAGTTCTTTAATTACTATTCGTGGTACACTAGTTTGTATTTTTCGCGCACAAAACCAACTGTTTGAAGTATTTCTCGTCCCAACGGTGGGGAAAATATCTCCCAATTAATGGGGGAACTTATCCTATCCTATTATTGCTAGCCTTATAAGGCTATTATTTATAGAGTTACTTTTACTATAAAGTAGTATATGTATATATGTGTACATATTTATGTATTATACCCCGTGGCTAGTTTCGTGTGTATAACTAGTACCCAAAACTACCCAACTACGCCCCACTATAACGAACCTAGACATATTATGTCTTTTCCTAAGTATCTAGAAGCCCATACTTGGACCCCAAGCTTAAATCTAGTGGGAAAATTATCCTTATCCTAAAACTAGCCATTAAAAGCCTACAATTTTACTTTTACAAAAGGTTTTTGGAACTGTGGGGAGAGGTAATGGCTGGTTATTTTGAGGGAGAGGGAGCTCTCTTGTTTCACTATAAATAGCTCACTCACCTTGCTTCATTTCTCACACCAAAACCTCCCAACTTCTCCACTTTGTGCTTTCTAGTGTTCTTGCGTGAGTTCTTGAGTGTTCTTCCACATTCAACCTTCCACCACCACACTCCACCACCCTCGACAACCCCTAGATCTTAGAAAGGTAGAATAAGTTAGCAAGAAAGCGTTCGAGTAGCCGTTACTCCGCCGGAATCCAATTAGCTTAATCGGCTTCCGACTAATCATCGGAATTAAGGTAGATACTTTATCATAACCCTAGATTAGTATTTTCTAGTTCATTTTAATTATGATGTTATTATGCTTAATTATGTTTAATTATGTTTAGACGAGATTATGTTGGATAATTAGCGGTTTAATAAAGATTAGACTTTGAAAATCACACTTAGTCGTTACTATGCACGATTTGAAATTGACTTATCAAAATGCACCATTATAATGTCCGAATGAAAATCAACTTTTCAAATTTATGCCGTTATGCTGCCCGACTGATTTTTAGAAAATAACCGACTAAACTTTTTCTTAAAGCAACTTCAAAATGTTTTGACTGTACTTGGACTGTTGAGATTAACCCAAGGCTAACACCCTTGAGGGTCTGTCAAAAAAGATATGCCTAGCACTGTCTAAGAAAGGAATGGTGCCAGTAACTGCATTCGTGCGGCCATCCAGCCTGGGACTCTCCTGGTTATCTCATTGTCTAAAGAAAGTCACCAAATGATATTTTATACTAAAGTAACACGGTTATCGTGAAATGATTTTAAACGGAAGATTTATCGTGAAACGTTTTAATGGAGGATTTTTATGAAATCATGGCATGTGCCCGTTTTTCGAGACGATACGACACGACACGTTTTTCAAGAATATGTTCGATTGTTTTCACAAGAAGAAATAGAGATGAGAATGAAAATGATGTTGTAATGAAAATTTAGACAATGCTGCCATTAGAGTCTTGTCTCAGTTCCCCGGGGTGAATTGGTGGTCGAAGCTCAATGGAACTATACGGTAGTGCTGTTTAGAGTTTATCCTCAAATTCCACGGGGTGAATTTGACGGTCAGAACTTACTCAGTACAACACATAGTGAACGGACCTCATAAGCAAACTGGTGGGGATTCAGTGAGATGGGTAGCCGGGACTATGTCGTGTGTGACGCGGAGTTAGCGGACCTCATAACTGCGGGTAGTCAGTATATGGGTAGCCGACCCTTGGAACGGAAAGGTTGGTGACCGTTAGAACGGGGTTGTAGAACGGGCCAATAACTTTCGAGAGATGTGAGATGTTGATATGGTTGAAATTTGAAGAAGAATTCTATTACACAAACTGTTACGAGATACTGATACTGCACTCTGATTTGAAAAGAAACGGGATACTGATTTTATTAAAGTTGCACTCTGATTTGATACTGATGCATTGACATGCATGAACTTACTGTTTTGATAAATGATTTTCAACTATTTACCTGCCAACTTTATTGTTCTAGAATTGCTAGTTTAAGGTTGGGGTAGGTATCTATTGAGCGTCCTCGCTCACGGTGTTGCACTTGTGTAACCCTGACATAATATAACGATGTTGTTTCGCTACTCTGACGTATTATGTCAGACTATGTCGACGAACAGGAGGAATAACATAGCGCCAGAGGAGCTACCGACATGGAGCATGACCAGATCAAGGAGCGTTCGGAGCCATAGAGTCCACCCGGTTTACCTTTTTGTAATCTGTGAAGGATAAATCATCTATATGTATTTTTGGTTATTATTATTACTGTTTAAGACCGACTTTAAAATTGTAATAATAATCCATAACGCTTTTCCCAAAAATGTGGGGCGTTACAAGATGAGTCTAAATCCGGGAGAAGGGTGATTAGCCACCGCTGGGTACCCGTCGGTGGTAAATTTGGGGGCAATGGGAGTTAAGTTTGGCAATAGTACCTTCACTTGTAAGTCTTGGGCTATTAAAAAACACCCCTATTGATACTCAATTGAGTTGATTTTTCACATGGTCGTTCAAAATATTAAATAAACATATTCGAATAAACATAAGCTCAATTGCATACCTAAAACAGGTAGAAGTATTTTTCTAAGTTTGTTAGCCTTGTAGGGGTGTATTCTTAAAAAATAAATAAATTAACATATGACTTTTCAATTATTTTTGCCAAAAAATATTCCCATTAACCGTACCCCTTGCGTGTGTGTTATGGGCCATTAGAAAACACCCCTATTGATATCCGATTAAGCTGATTTTTCACATGGACGTTCAAAATATTAAATAAACTACTCGAACAAAAATCAGCTCAATTGGATATCGAAAACCAGTAGGACTGTTTTCTGAGTTTGGTAGCGGGATTTATTCTTCAGGAAAAAAAAATCACATTGTATAACTTTTCAATTATTTTTGCCAAAAATAAGGTCCCATTATTCTATTGTTTAATTTTTTCGTCAAAAATAAATTCACTTGATATATATATGAATGTGGTTTTCACTTTTATACACATTCATATATAAATTTTATAGACATTAAAAAACACATAAATTCATTTTTTAATTTTTTGGGAAAATATTTTTTGTAATAAAAATAATATTTTAATATTTTTCAGATAAAACAAAATTTTTTAATTACACAATTAATGGTAAATGTTATTTTATTGTAATTAATACTGATTAAAACAAATTTGAGATGAAATAACTCATGTGGGGGTATTTAAGTTTTTTGACAACTTATTTCATCATATCCACCTTCAAAATCTCCTTTCTCAGAAAATCATCCAAACACCGGATATACAATCCACCCTCCTACATCCACCCAAAATCAAATCCGGCATCCAAACGGACTGAAAGAGATTTGAGTTTGGGCTAGGCCTCTTATGAAATGAACCCCAGTCAGTGACAATATGAAATGAAGGCCAATATATTCTCTAAGAATTGAATCCCAAACCTCCACACAACCCAAACCTCCACCCAACCCAGTTGGGTTTTTTCTTCAAAAACACAAGCTATGTTTGTTAGCACTAAAATACGATGTGTGGGATCAAAAAGTGAGCCCGTGGGCTATACAAAATGAATCAGTACCCATATCTTTTTCAAAAACCAAAAACCCAATTCCCTGAAATGTGTTATGCACGCGTGTGTCAAACACTAAGTTACAAAATGAAAAAAACTACTAGAATGCAAGTTGCCTTCCAAACACCCCTATATCACGAGAGTATTTAGGGGGTGTATACTAAGAAATTTTATACGCCCCCCTTGCACAATTACGGTTTTACCCTCCTCTTTTAATTATTTATATTATTTACTATAGTAATTCATTTGTTTATATAATTCATTTAATTATTTAATTTCATTCATTTCTTTACATTAATTTTATTTAATTATTTAATTTCATTTCTTTTATTTAATTCATTTCTTTATATTAATTTTATTTAATTATTTAATTTCATTTCCTTTATTTAATTCATTTCTTTTATTTAATTATTTAGTCATCTCTTTTATTAATTCCTACCTATTTATATAATTATTTAATTTCATTTATTTAATTTAATTCATTTCTTTATATTAATTATTTATTTATATTTTTTCTTTTTCTCATTTAATTATTTAATTCAATTATTTTTAAAATACGCGCCACTACATGAAAAATGACATATCCTGGGATCCGATCGGACAACATCGATCATTTGGACAGCCTAAAATGTACCCGAAACAAATACATTGCAAAGCAAGTTAACAAGGTGCAAGATATGTGTGCCAGCAAAATATGTGTGCCACGGGTATCATTGATGTGTCATTGAAAATAGTGCCATTGATATGTGTGCCAGCAAGATAACATATCAACTTCAATCTAAAAACCATTCATGTTCCACCACCAGTACTTGATATGTGTGCCAACATATCAATCAATTTCATACATTATGTGTGCCAGTACTTGATATGTGTTCCACCACCATGTACGAAATTTTTCTATAAATCAATTTGAAAGTGAATTTTCAGTTTGTGTTTCTTCATTCTCCCAATACTTCATACATTCACAGAACATCTCCCACTATTTTTCTTTCTTTTTTCGTATTTCATCGAACAACATTATGGATGGCTACTACTATTCAGATGGTTGGTCATTTGAGAATGATGTTCCTAGTGAGGAGAGCATCTCCTACAGCAGTCGCGATTATACACCCGAATTTAGCACTGATCATGTTAGTTATTTCCGTTGTTCTTATGCATATTCGTCATTTATTTTGAAAGTAGATAAAATATTTAAGTTTGGATAATATTTTACTTATACATATTCGTTATTTTTTTTTATATAGATTTTTGAAAGTAGAGAAGATATGTTAGCTTGGGTGCGGAGAGTTGGTCTCCAAAATGGTATTGTGGTGGTTATTAATAAATTTGCTAATTTAAAAGGCGACAAGCTGCCAAAGTGCATTCTTGGTTGTGAGAGAGGAGGAAAGTACAAACCGCACCGTGGGGTTGAAAGGAAAATCTTGGATAGGAATACTCGGACTAAATAATTTGAGTGTCCATTTGAGTTGCAGGTATACCAATACCTCCAGATGGTGCCAAGTGGGGTTTAAAGGTTTCCTGTGGAGTTCATAACCATGAACCAACAGAAAAATATTGAGGGCCACGAGTACCCATCAAGGTTAAAACCAATGGAGAAACAATTTGTGGTTGAGATGGCCAACAGCACCGCACCTCGTGAAATTCTTAGTATTTTGAAGCAAAAAGACCCGTCAAACACTATGGGAATTAGAAGCATTTACAAAGTTATTTTCATAAACAAGGAAGCCAAACGGGGCGGTCTAACTGAAACTCAGTATGTCTTAGAGCAATTAATTAAGAAAGGATACCTCCATGATTTTATTACAAATCAAGTCACCAACGAAATCACAGATATTGTTTGGGTTCATCGTACAAGTCTAGAGCTATCTGTCAACTTTTCGTCAGTGTTGGTATTTGATGCCACGTACAAAACGAATGAGTAATGAAAACCACTTTTGGTGGTTGTGGGTATCACATCCACAAATCTAAGTTACTCACTTATGTTTGCATATCTTAATAATGAGAGGGCAGAGCGAACTGCCATGGGCCTTGAATACTTTAAAGAAGTGGATGGTTGGAAAGGGGGCATTGTTGCCATTGATATTTGTTACAGATCGGGATTTGACACTTATTAAATCCATTAAAGCATGTTTTCCCCACGGCACGTCACATCCTTTGCATTTCGGCACATAAATCAGTGCGTAATGAAGAACTGCAGTGCTGTGCTTGGTACTAAGTTTCAAGACTTTTACCATTCATGACAGTCCCTTATTCATTTATCGATCACTTCATCTTACCAGCAAAAGTGGGCTACCATGTGCGAGGAGTATAGCCAATATCCGCGTGTCATAACTTATCTTACGGATACATGGTTAAGGCCGTACATAAATCAGTTTATTTCAGCATGGACAGATACATGTATGCACCTCGGAAGCAATTCAAGTCAAAGGTATAGCCACTTTATAACTTTACGAATTAAATTTTCTGCATTCTATTCTAATACAATATTTAAACAAAGTGCATTATTCTATTACAGGGCCGAGTCTGCACATGCTAGGCTAAAGAAGTATTTGGAGAATACTACCATGTCATCGCTCCAAACATCTTTTGACCGCATAGAAAATATGTTGAGAAATCAGTTTGGGGAAATTAAGAAGTCGCTCGAGAAATCTTTGAACATTCCACGCCACTCGCAATTACGTGACAACTTTTTGATGAAATAAGGCATCGCGTTTCATTATATGCACTGGAGTTAATCGAATTTCAGCTACAATCCGCCGCAGACGCCTACCCCCTCCCAGGTGGCTGTTGCGGCTGTTCGATCAAAACAACACACGGATTGCCATGTCTGCACGATCTTGCATGTTACCGTTCCCTGCGCATTCCAATACCGCTATCCAGTATCGACGTTCATTGGAGTAGGCTCTATATGCACGCGAACGGGTTCAATGACGAGGGAGAACAACCCGACGGGATATCCCATGTGGTTGACATATTACATGTGATGGATCCATGTATGCGAAAGCATATGATAGGCAGGTTTGTTGATATAGAGGATCCATCTTACAGCAGTGTTCGAGGCCCATCGTACAACACTGAACATGGAGGTCGACCTGCGGGAAAAGTTGAGCAGAGTGGACGACGCATACCTTCTTGTACTGAAGCATCTACCTTGAGAGGGAAAGGGAAAGGAAAAAATGCAGGGAGGGAGAGGGCGGAGAGGGAGAGGGAGGAGGTTCAGTATATTCAGCATTTACCTTGGCAATTTCAGCAGTATATGTTCCACACTAAAGACGTCAAAGCTGATGGTCATTGTGGATTCAGGGCAATAGCCGCGCAAATCTATGACACTGAGGAGGACTAGGCTCAAGTACGACATGATCTTATTCAAGAAATTTTTCAAAATAAAGATCTCTACGATGTGCTTTATCCACAACGAAATTTGGCAGATGAGCTACTAGAGTCACTGAGTTATTTCCAATGTACGGCTCCAGAGCCAAATTGGATGGACTGTATGAGTTTGGGGGTGGTCATCGCATCACGGTACAACATTGTTTTACACACATTTGACACGAATGTTGGAGGTTGTTATACTCACTTGCCCCTGAGATCCCCTCCAATTCTAGTCTAACACCGCAAAGAAATAGCTATTACCCGTATTAACAATCACTTCGTGCAACTTTTTTTGCACCGTCATCACCCTATACCACCCATCCCAATGGTGGTGGGAGCATGCGTTAGATGAAGCTAAATGACGGGTTTTAAGTTATGATCTTAATTTGTGGTTCCAAGTACTGGGCGTCGTGTCGGGACCACAATTTGGAGACAATATTGATTAGGGTTGAACATTGTCAACGTGATTGTAATATTTATTCACTTTGTATAATATTTTTTTACTTTTAAGCGTGATTGTAATATTATTCACTTTTAGAATTTTTTTATTTATTATTCATTGTTAAGACAAATTAATTAACTAATTAAAATAATATAAAGTTTCTAAATATAAAGTCAAATTTAAATGTCAATGTAAAAAAATAATTTACTTGCAAATGTAATGTGAGTAAATTAAATTAAATAAGTAAATAAATAAATAAAGTTAAAAGAAAAAAGAGAAAAAGAAAAAGAAAAAAAAAAAGAAAAAGAGAAAATCTGGGCCGAAAAGGGGATGGGGCCAATTTGTGGGGGATTGTCAGGAGGGAGGGGGCGTAACACCTCTCATATACTAACAAAATAACAATTTTTTTCAAAAAATGAGAACTTACGTGACATAAAAAAATCATGAAAAACCAGTTTAAAAATCTAAAAATAACCTTTTAACACATCGTCATTATTAGTATGATTTCAACCGGATGCTGTGTTTTTCTTCAGCCAGAGCATGCTCCTTCCTTCACTACCACCTTCACAACTCCTCCTAACCCAATTCCAAACCCACCGCCGCCTCCTCCTGCTCTTCCCCGCCATTTCCCCCACCACTTCCCCATTCTCAACCCTTCCTTCTTCTCTTTTTCACCTCCTCAAACAATGCAAATCCTTAACCAACGCCCAACTCCTCCACCAACAAATCACCGTTCGCGGTCTCACCAACCCTATCACCCTAACCCATCTCGTCGCCGCCTACCTGCACGTCTCCAATTCCCCCTCCCACGCTCTCGCCTCGCTGGAGAGGGTCCCGCCCTCTCCCGCCGCCGTTTTCTACTGGAACGCCCTTATTCGAAAACACATCCATCATGGTTCTTTCCACCACGTGTTGAGCCTCTTTAATCGGATGCGCAACCTCGGGTGGAGGCCCGATGGGTATACTTTCCCGTTCGTTCTCAAGGCCTGCGGCGAGCTCTCCTTCTTCCGCCTTGGCGCTGCCTTTCACGCGGTTGTTTGTGGACTCGGGTTTGAGTCCAATGTGTTTGTTTGTAATAGTTTAGTCGCGATGTACAGTCGTTTTGGGGCTATAGAGGATGCACGCCAGGTGTTTGATGAATTGTCAATGAGAGGTATTGTTGTGCTACAAAGAGACTAGAATTAACTCGTGCTATATGCACGGCGATTTAAGAAAAAGTATAATTTTAAGATTTAAAGAACGGATTTTTGACGGCAATATATGTAAATAGAGATAGATAGAAAACAGATTTGATTGATGCGGTTAGGAGTTTTTAAAATTCTAACATATCTTATTATTTTATTATTTGGACCAATTGGATTTGAAAATAGTTAAAACCTAAGCCCTTGTTCGTTTTGGGTTTTCAAAACTCGATTTTCTCAATTATTTGACTTTTTCATTTCAAATTTTTTCATTTTTCGATTTTCTCGATTATTATCCAATCATTCCCTCTATTTTCAAATATTATTCATATTTTTTCTCTCTATCTCTCTCTAATCATTAACTCTTGTTTTTAATTATTATTTCTATTCATCCCTCTAATCATTACAAAAACCAAAACTCAAACCTAAACCAAACACAACCTTAATGTCTTTTGTAAATTTTGAGAAAATTAAGGTTAGGCCTTGCCCACCGAGAGGCTTCTCATGATAAGAGTCCCTGGAATACTTTATAATGGAGTATAGATTTGTTTTCATTTTCAAACTCAGTCTCATCTATTTCTACCTTATCTGTGTCTTTTGTACTTGTATTATCTTCCTGTTACAATATCCTTTACCAATGGGATTAAAGTTTATCCAACCACGTTATTCAATGAAACACATTGATTTCTTCCTCTCTAAAACTTTACAGGTATTGGGGATTTGGTTTCGTGGAATTCAATTGTGGCTGGTTATGTGCAGAATGGGGAACCTAGGACCGCACTCGATGTATTTGTTCGAATGAATTTGGACAGTGGTGGTTACGGGTTTCGTGCTGATGCTGTTAGCCTCGTTAATATCCTTCCGGCTTGTGCTTCAATTGGGGCATGTGGATGTGGTAAGCAGGTTCATGGTTATGCTGTTCGAAATGGGTTCTTGGAGGATGTGTTTGTGGCTAATGCTGTGGTAGATATTTATGCAAAGTGTGGGTTGATGGACCAAGCAATTAAGTTTTTTGATGGAATGGAGGTGAAGGATGTGGTTTCTTGGAATGCAATGGTTACTGGGTATTCGCGAATTGGTAGATGCGAGGAGGCTCTCTGTTTATTTGAGAAAATGATGGAGGCAGGTATTGAGTCGAATGTTGTGACGTGGAGTGCTGTTATTGCAGGGTATGCTCAGAGGGGGTATGGCTATGAAGCGATCAATGTGTTTCGGCAAATGCAACTTCGCTGGTTGAAGCCTAATGTTGTTACCCTTGTGTCCCTTTTGTCCGGGTGTGCTTCAGTTGGAGCCTTGCCAAGGGAAGCAGACTCATTGCTACGCCATCAAGCATATTCTTGGTTTATATTTTTGCGATGTTGGGGATGAAATGATGGTGACCAATGGTCTTATTGATGTGTATTGTAAATGTAGAAGCACCGAAGTTGCTCGTACTATCTTTGACTCCATAGCCTTCGAGAAAAGGAGTGTCGTGACCTGGACTGTTATGATAGGTGGGTATGCCCAACTAGGGGATGCCAATGATGCATTGGAACTTTTCTCCGACATGCTGAAGCAGGATAATCCTATAGTGCCAAATGAATTTACAATATCATGTGCTCTGATGGCTTGTGCTCGTCTCGGATTGCTAAGATTTGGTAGACAAATTCATGGGTATGTGTTACGCAACCGTTATGAGTCTGTGATGCTTTTCATATCTAATTGCCTGATAGACATGTATGCCCGATCCGGAGATGTTGACGCAGCTCACATCGTGTTTGAAACCATGTGTCATAGAAACACTGTCTCCTGGACATCCCTAATTGCAGGATATGGGATGCATGGTCGGGGTGAAGAGGCTCTTCAAGTTTTTGAGGAGATGAGAAGTAGAGGCTTGATGCCCGATGGTGTAACGTTTGTTGTTGTACTCTATGCTTGCAGTCACTCGGGAATGACTGGTGAGGGAATCAAATACTTTGACAGCATGAGCTCAGAATTTGGGGTTGTACCGGGCATAGAACACTATGCTTGCATGGTTGACCTAGTGGGTCGCTCTGGTCGTTTGAATGAAGCTATGAAACTGATAGAAAGTATGCCTATGGAACCAAGCCCAATAGTATGGGTGGCATTGTTGAGTGCTTGCCGAATCCACGCACATGTCGAAATTGGGGAATATGCCGCAAATAAATTGTTACAATTGGAGTCAGAGGGTGATGGATCATATACTCTACTTTCCAATCTCTATGCCAATGCTGGGCGGTGGAAAGATGTGGCGAGGATCAGATCTTTGATGAAACATACGAGGATCAAGAAGAGACCTGGCTGCAGTTGGGTCCAAGGGAAAATGGGCACTACAACTTTTTATGTGGGGGACCGAACACATCCACAGTCTCAGAAAATTTATACTGTTCTAGGAGACTTGATTCACCGTATCAAAGCCCTTGGTTATGTGCCTGAGACAAGCTTTGCTTTACATGATGTAGAGGATGAAGAGAAAGGCGATACACTTTTTGAACATAGTGAAAAACTAGCTCTTGCTTTTGGCATCCTCACCTTTCCTCCTGGGATGCCCATAAGGATCACCAAGAATATGCGCATCTGTGGTGATTGCCATCGTGCCATTACCTTCATTTCTAAAATCATCAACCATGAAATTATAATTAGGGATGCAAGTCGCTTTCATCATTTCAAGAATGGATCTTGTTCTTGCCGAGAGTATTGGTGAAGACAGAATTATGCATGCCTGCTGAATATTGGGATACTTTATGCACATATGGTACTCACATAATTTGTTTTACTTTATGCCGTCTCAATTATTTTCATTTTAATATGCAGTCTAGAAACTAAAATACTACTATGATGTGCTGGTTTGACGTTTTGACCCAATGGTTAGTTCAATGACTTGTGCTCCTGTCCTTCCGATTAGAAAGACTTGGTTTATATCTAAGCCCTGTTAGCTAATAGCGCTCCCATCAACTTCCCCGGGTTTCTGCAATCTCAGATTTTGATCCAGAAATTTTTGGGGAAGTTATTTATGTGTGATATCACATGTTATAGTCCCCTGATATAGTGCACTTAAAACTTTTTTTGTTTTAGGTAATTATAAATATTTAGCTCCTTTTTTTCTTTTCTTTTCTTTTTGATCGAAGGGGGAATTATTGAGTGAAAGGTGAAATGGCTAATTCTTGATTTTCGGTGATATCTATTTGTGCCCCCAGGATGTACCTTAGACACATTCCTTCCTTTTTTTTGGGCAAGTATTACTCTTCACATTGTTGTATATCAGAAGCATGGTCGAAGTATCTTTACTTCTGCTTCCTTAATCTTTTCTTGCAACCTAAATGTGGTTATTTAAACTCTTTATTTTCATGTCTTGGATTTGTCCAGGAGGCTGGAAGACATGTTGGATGCTTATGCTGGTAGAGTTGCAAAACCACGGCTCTTTTTAACAGATAAGATGCAAATTGCTCTTTTGGTAAGCTTTGAAAAGGTTTTTCCACCATTCCACTGTACTAGAATAGGCCAATGTGATGTACTATACTTTCCTCAAATTGTTTGGTTCGTGTATTTCTGCGAGATATAGTTAGTAGCTGCGTTTATATGTAGCTTTTCACTTGAATTTTCTCGTGGTTCTCAGTTTCTCATATTAACCATAAAGTACAGACATTTCTTATTCATTTGGTACCTGAGTTGCTCCAAGTTTTTGAAAGTTTCTCAACAGCATGAACTTGTAGTCTTACTGAGTATGAATAATCCTAGCGCAGAACCCTCGACCACGAGTGATTCAGAAGTGATTGCACTTGATTACATGGACCGGTTTGAGAGGAACTCCCACTTCTTGGCAGGGCTAATTATGGTAATTAGTAGGTTACAATCGTAGCATTTATGATGTTTATTGATGGTAGAGAGTGGAGGTCGGGTGCCCAAGGGATACGCATGCCCCTGGTTATGGAGGACGATGGGAGTATTCCCAAACTGGAAGCACAGCTGGTAAGCAGTTAGCATGGATTATGCCAATGCAGGATGCAATAGCAGGGCACCTGCAATTCCCTCCTGAATCACCTCTTTCATCCACAAACCTACCGCTATAAACATTCTTCAAAACATCCTTTATGACGATCTCCATCTTTGTTCTTTGATGGCACTAGATGTGATTACTTCTCAACATGCCATGGTGACTCTCTTGCCACCCACTCTTTGGGCACTTGCTATGGTTTGGGCATGAAGTTGCTTTGTATGCTAACCATTTCTTATCAAGTGGCCTGCCTAGGGCCGATGAAAAAAAAAACATATAAAAATCTGTATGTGTAGGCCTCTCCATCTCTTTTTTGAGCCCCTCAAGACGACTCTTCTCCCTTTTCACCCATGTTTACTTCTCAAGGACCAATATATCCCCAAGCCCAATCTATTTATCATGACAACATCTCTTGCCAGAATGAATCTTCTTTCACTGCATTCCACTGTTTGCTGTCTGCTTTGGCATCATTGTCAGTGTGCTCGCCTCATGAACATAAAATTCTGCATGGCAAGTTGCTTTGTTCTATACAGATAAGGTTTCACAAAAGGGACAATGTGTTGCATCCCTATGATGCCACTAGCATGTATCCGGTGGTGCTTCAGAGTGTGCATGGCATACCATCATCTTTTGCAAATATCTTTACTTTGTTGTCTTTGGGCAAATGGTTGTTTATCTCCTGTAAATAAATTTCTGCCCAGGCAGGCATTTCCAATTCCTAAAACCACACCTCTTTCGGTTCAACCTGCTGTTTGGGACATCCTCCCATTTCCACCACCATTTAAAGAAAGGGACTGCCTCTCGAATTTCAAATTTTTTTGTCCCAGATTTGTCTCTGCCTCTGTAGCTGTTGGAGCATTGAAGATAAAGAGTGCACTATTCTTATCTTCTATTTTGAACGACTGCTGTCACCTCCTCCCTTTAATTAACTCGGGCTTTGACGCATAGTTGCTATATGAATACGAACTGACCAATGAAACCAAACTTCACTTAAACAACTGGAAATTTCCTCCCAAGTCCCACATGAAAACTTGTCCAGTTCAAAACCTGCAGATTCACAATCTGTTTAAAAAACAGAAAAAGATCCCACTGTCCAGAAAGAACCGGAAAATTTCTGGTAAAAGTTGGAGGGTAGCAGCTTGCAACTACCTACCTCATTCCCAAATACAGAGTAAGACCTGTGAATCTGTGATCATTGCACTCATTTTCAACACTTTTATTGGGAATTCATCCTTTTTTTTTTTTTTGAAAGGCATTGGGAATTCATCCTGTGTTCAGGATAACTTCCTTCCAAGTTTGGAACATCAGTTGTTCATGCTTCAACTTATTTTCTGTTTCTATATGTGCATAGGTTATGTGCGGATATTGGTTCACTGGTATTTCTTGAGGAAATTTGACTTGATTCAGTAACCCAATATTATCTAGTGCTATGAATTTAGTTGGAAATAGCCTTTAGGATATTTTGGACTAACAAATCCTAGTCTGGATCCTGTTGAATGGAGCTGAACTCTAGAGCCATTGTAAGCTGAACTCTAGAGCCATTGTAAATTTATGACACTGGTTGCCCTGTTGGGAACTGAAGTTGTGAATTTGTACTGTTTGTTTATTGATGAGGGTTAAATTGATTGGTTACTATGTTCTCCATACTGTCATCTACCTTTTGTAATCTGACGCAGTTTAAATCAATTGTGTGCAGCTGGTGGTTTGGGTCATGGTGTTGCCCATGCTGTCTTTTTCTGTATCACCCTCTTAACTCCTGCATTTGGGCCAGCAACATTTTACGTTGAGAAGTGCTCACAAATACCCTTTTTTCTTGTTTCGGGTTAGCCATTATCTTTCACGATGTTGTTAGTAATGTTTTTATTTGCATCGGGGAATCTATAATTTCTCTCTTTTAAGTCATTATTTGCTTTTCTTTTTTTTTTGGTTTTGTTTTTCATTGCGAGGTGGGTGGTTCTTGGCTAGTCTAACTGGTCCACCCTTTGTTCTTTGAGCCTTCTTTTTTTAATAAACAAGAATCTTACGAGGAGGAGCATTTACCAGGATATCCATCCACATATACAACTAACATAAACACAGAAAGCTCGTAAGCTTGAACAATACGAAGACTGTACCTCTTCAGGTCTAATAAACCTGTATCACAGTAACATGGTTCATTTGTACCCTAATTTTGGGTGATGATTTGGACATCTTGAACCCAGGTTTAGAGGTTGGAATTACCTGGAGGCTGTTAAATTCAGGTGAAGTCTTCTGATTGCTCTTCCAAGCTAGAGAACTATTTGCGACGTCTACATATTCCTAGCTCCTCTTTCTTCATTCGTTCTTTCTTTTCAATGCCTCCTATGACCCATCAATGTCATATTTTTCATTTTTACTTTTACTTGGTGTTATCTCCGTCTTTGGTACTTCTTATTTTATTTTCTTTTCGTTTCTTTTTTCTGTGATTGTACCTCCAATTAGAAAGACAGTAGTGAAAAATAGACTAATGGAGTGCACTTCCCATATTGTTTGCGTATGCATGTGGAGTATGTATACTTATTGTTAACTTTTGTGGGCCAAATGTTGAGGGAGAGGACCATCCAGACAAACTAAATATTGAGTGACTGGTAGTTATTTTGCTAGTGGTGTCATATTGGACAACTGAGGTGCTTGCTTGTTGCTCCCATTTATCCATGCTGCTGAGGTTGTAAACAAAGATGGGAGCAGGAGCACCTTTGCATCCCTTTCTTAAGGCTTATTTATTGTTATCTTTTTAAGCAAACTTGGTATATCCTGGCCTATATTAATCTGATTTGTGGAGGCTTTTGGTTTGATTACAACTGTTTTGAAAAATGCAGCAATCATTGCTCTTGCATTTGTTACGATCCACACTTTCTCAATGGTCATTGCATTTAACGGATATGCGGAGAACAGAGTGGGCCAATTATTTGTTCCCATAGTTCACCTTGTTGCAGGAATGATGGCAAGTTATCACTTATCACTACTATCTGACAGTCCATTTCTTTCATATCAATCTCGTAACTGGAATTTTCTTTCCAAAATAGCATATGCCTCTCTCTCTCTCTCTCTCTCTCTCTCTCTCTATTTGGACGTTTTCGAGTTATATTTTGTTTTGCAACCTATTTTTGGAGGACTGGATTTTGTTGTGTTTCTGAAAAGTGAGAACCTTATGACATGCTGACCAACTGTCAAGAAAAATCCTGATTTGCTGTGGGTTTTCTTGGTGATGAAGTGGAAAACTTAATCTTTTCTGGGCTATTGGTCAATCTATGTTAAAGGTTATTCATATGGTTTCACCATAGAAAAATAGACTGAATATGGAAAAATGTTTTCATATTTCCCAAAAAATTGTGCAAAATATTTGAAATCACATAGATTCTTCTTTAAATGGATGAGAACTAACCTTCTTGATTTGCTCTGATTTTGTACCCTGCTTTTCTTTTTCTTTTTTTCCCCCGCAGATGCCGATAAACCTTGCAATGGGGGGATGCACTGTCGGAATTCCTCTCCTATATTTCATGGCTATGTTGACCTTGTTGTACTGTGGACAGATGATTTGGAAAAGATTGACAGGAAACCAAAGCAGGCATTAAATTCTCATACTTGGGAAAATTCTAGTTTTAAGTGATCTTCCAATTTACCGGAGCTACTTAGATTGCCTGTATAAATATTCTGAGTGCATTTCTATAATGTCAGTTTTGATTTCAACAGTCATCTTTTTCTGCACATTCATGTACGAAGGGGAGTATGACTGTGTAATTGGCTAAAAGCCCTTATCTAGTTATCTTGTTGGCCTCTAGTGAGCCCAGCCTGGAGTGCTTGTGTTGACAGGCTTACCTTGGTTAAGGGTGCGGTCCTGGAATCTATGGAGCTTCTTCGAGTAATTATTGTTTTTAAATATTAATTTCAATAGTGATACATACACTCCCTCCCCAGCCACTCCCCGCCACACCCTCTCTCACATGGGAGTGTATATATCATTTTTGTATTAATTTCCCCGACTGGTACCTTACACCTGCGGCGCTAGCTTTCTGAAACCCTGCTTTCAACTTCTTTCAGTTTCAGTGTCGTATGATGGCTCCTACTGTCATGGATATTGCAGCCTTTATGCTAGGTTTCCACCCTTATAGAAAGCAATTTTACCCAAGCACCCCCATGCCTACTCTTGACTTCTATACCAAAATTGGGGCAAACCTTCTTATGGGTTATGGCCATTTATCTCCTTTGAGAATTAGAAGGAAGGTCCAGCCAAGTACCGATAACTTTTTGCATTCATCCTCTATTTCTTTTGTTAGTTTCTTTTCTATCACTCACAGAAACAAGTCATGACTAGATTTTCTACCTTAGCTGCAACTCTCGTATCTGGTCCGCGTATTGACCTTGCTTCCTACTTCCGAGGGTAGGTATATAGGGAGGGTTCTGAGTTTTGACCTTCTTACACCCCTTGCTGGCCTGATCTGGTTTTTACAGATTTAGAACCTTCAATTCATGCGGAGAGGTTTGCCGTTTCAGGATTGATTCTCGGCTCGTTCGTCTTGTATTTCATCATTTTCTATCATCTCCCTAAACATGGGGAGGCATCAAAATTCTGTCGCTTCATTCCGAAGTTGGTCCTCCATGGCTTCTTAACTTAATAGACCATCGTTTACATGAAAATGCGGAATTTCGACAAGCCTGGGGCAGCTTCTGAAAATTCATTTGGGGCAAGGCAAAAAGGGTTTGTCAAAGCGTATTGCTGAGGCATACAGCCCATCTCAATTTTCTCGACAATTCGGCCTTGACCAACTGAGACCTCTTCCTTTTCGTGGCAACTCACTTGAACACAAGGGCCACGAAACTCGATGAGATTACCAGTTAGGAGAATTATGAATCCTTCCAAGCTTCTTTAGACAGATTTACCTTTTGATCAACTTTGAGAACCAAGGTGGCTCAACTACTCTCGAGTTTGAGAACTGATGAGATTCCAATATGGAGCACAATTTAAGTGCTTCAGCTGCACAATTCATTCCTTGGTTAAACCATCAGCTCACCAGATGACATAAAAGATATCTTGAACTTTGAGGTTCAACCGTCCTCTTTTGGTGGCCTGCAAGCCATTCCATCATAGATCCAATCCCCTTGGATCCAGTATAAAATTCAACTACAAGTATTTAGTATGAAATAAGATCTTCTCATATGATAATTATGTGATGCAAATTGAAACCTATCACTGTCTCAACTAAGAATCTGAGCCATTCTTTTGGCAATCCTTAATGTGCACATCATTCATGAAAAAAAATCAAATTGACTGGACATCGGTAAGACTATAATAGCATAGTTGAATCTCATTTATCATGCGAGCAATGGATCGTTGAATCAATTCTTTTCGTCTAGATCGATATTTGATGTGTGATCAATGATCAATCTAATATTTGCATAAATGATGTGTAAATTGAGACCTGCAAATGAATGTACTCATCAAGTGAACCATAGTGAATTTCATTTTGGGTGCCATGTGGAGTGTGGACCACACGAGAGAATCCCAAAAAATTGAATTAGTGATAAATGAGGGCATAAGCTTGTGAAATGGCCTAAATTAATTACCAACATGTTACATGGATATCTTGCGTTGTAAATGTGAGAGTCTAAAAAACACAACAATTAGTAAAACATTGATCACAACATGCAAATGTGACATGATCTTTTCCACATTCTCAATAGAGCAATTCCACGTTGATGTGTTATGCATAATGTTGTGTTGGAGCAAGGCTCATTTGTAGATTTAAAAAGAAAAAAAAAAAAAGCAAGCTCATTGTTAATTGCAGCCACAACTAGTTCTACTACATTACCAAAGGATTGGCCTGGTCAACGCCTGGGAGGGTTTGCTTTTCCTCCTGAACTATCATGTTCGAAATCTCTGACATGCTACCAACTCTTTTGGGGCTAGTTCATCCGGAGCTTCGTTTTGGCTTTAAATGGGACTTCACTAGTCGACGGTGGAATTGATCCGAAGATTAGTCGAAGAGCGGGAAAGCTTTGGCCTAGACACCTGAATTATAAAAATACTAGTTTACCACGCCATGAATATCTCCTTCAACGAGTGCAACCAATTAACTAACACTGAGAAGGAAAATATTTCCTTCTCATACATATCATATGTGCTGGAACCAGCAACAGATTCTTTCTTTCCATCTTTGATGGGAGGAAAGCAACAATCTAGGGGCAAACAAGAAACTCCAGTACTGCACCATCTCGACTCCAAGAACATCAGAAACACATACAAAACCCCCAGCAATGAGATTGCAAATGACAGATGCACCTCTTCAGAAAAAACAGGCACCATCATTGTGTGTGTGAGAGAGAGAGAGAGAGAGAGAGAGAGAGAGAGAGAATTGGGGTATGAAGAGCATGAGACTATTTTATATAGAAGGAGGAGGGAGTATAATAAGTTCAATGAACCTAGGGGATCGCTCACCTCCCCCCAAGGTGTTAGGTTCGAAACCTTAGGTGTTATTAATTTTTTTGGTTTCAGTCTATGCGGAACTTTCCTCCATTTTAATTGAGCTCCCTACAAGTAGGCACCGAGCAGCGAGATTAGACCCTCAAAATTAATCGAGGTGCACATAAATTGGTCTAAACACTTGAGTTAATATTAAAAATATAAATTTCAATGAACGAAGGGAATGGTGGGTAATAGGCTGTTGGGTTCAGAGGTATCATGTGAGTCATTCCATGTTTGTGACAATTCAATGAACCTCAATGGCAAGTTGGTCATGTGTGGGGTCTACTTGCTTTTTAAAATTCCTTTTGCCATGTTCATGCATGAATGCTCTGAATACAAAGTGTGTTCACTATTAGCTTGGGATCAAACAATGAACCTTTTTTCATGGAACTTCATTTCTTTCTTTCTTTCTTTCTTTTTTTACCAGGTTAAGTAATGGAACTGCAATTCATATCTAGTATTGTAGTGCAACTTTGAGTCGTGTCTCCAAAGTTGAACTCTGTAGGATAGGTTCTTGGCTAGTCAAATAAATTTAACTTGGAGGGGCAAACAATAACTAATGGTTAAGCAAGAAAATAAGAGAGTGTGTAAGAGGTGAAAGATTAGGCCAAATACACAAAGAGAGAAGACAACAACAGTATTCAGTCCACTCCCCTTAGATCATCATCATCCTCATACCACAGCTCTAGGAGAAGATGGGTTCGCGAGCACTAGCAAGAACAATGTTATTGATTCCGGAGCTCTGAATCACTTTCTCTCTCTAGGGTTTCCGTGCCTTAGGGATGAATCAATCTGTATGGGAATTTGTAAGGGAATGTCTCATATTTACAGGGATTTGCACTCAATCATTGGGCTGCACACATTTTCCTAATAATATGATGACACGTGCTCTCTCCGTATACCTGGGCAACGTGGATGACATCACTGGCCGTTAGGAAGATTCTCATGGCTTATCCAGTGCACGTCATTCCATCGCGACAATCCCTAATCCTTTAAAGCCACCAAGCCACTTGTTTCTCCCCTATTCCCGTTGTGCTAGGCATGGTCGCGAGCCTTTAGGCTCGCTCCAACACTTCACTCGAGACTTGTAATGACTTCCCTGCCCCTGCCTTATGGCTAGGTGCAGTCGCGAGCTCGATATGTATATATACGTAAGTATTAACCTCTTCTCGTTGCGCCAATTCCCTTTTCAGAGGGATCATGACGGGTATCCTCATCAAATGAGGTTCCCTTATTCAAGGTATCCCTTACTTAGGGCATTCGTAAGTCCTCTGTGTTCTTCCGCGAGGTATCCCCTTCGCGGTGGGATTTTGCCCCAGCCATTGACCCTAGTCAATGTCTGACGTGTCTGTTGTGGCTCTTTTCACCACGTGGCAAGTTATTATAGGTTGGTCAACTATCCATTCATCAAACGCCCTGACCTTTCCTACATATGCCCCTCGCGCTGGTGTGATTTCGCGACGCGTGATGCTTAACGTGCTATATCGCGTGCGTGCGATGTCAACGGAGTCCGTCACTTTAACATTTTCCTCCAAAAGGTGGTTGCTTCCCAATTTCGAAGTTGTAGGCCGATTGGACTGCTCACGCTTTCTCATCCGCTCATTCTCGTGATGATAGCAGGGATGTGCCTATAAATACCATTTGAGGGAGAGAGTAAACACTTTATTTTTCCCAGAGTTTTTTTGTGCTTATCTAAAAATTTCCAAGTCTCTCGTACTTCCTTCCTTTCTTCCACCACTAAATCCTTTTCTCAGAACCCTAGTTTTTTCTTCTCTGAGTTGATCATGGCTAGAACGAGGAAGCAAGAATCTGATATTGAGGCTCTTCTAGCAAAGACCTCAATGCCTTCTGCTAATGAGTGGAGAAGGGCTCCATTCTTGAGGTCCAAGAATGATGCTTTCTGGGCCAACATAATACGTTCCTCTCTGCGGTGATCCTAAAGCGGAGTACATCCTCTTCTCAGATGAACCGAGTGCTTCTGAGGCAGATATGATCGATCCTTCTTCGATTGTACGACTGAGAATAGAGAGAGGCGATATTCCGTTCTCCCAGGTTTAGTACAAAGCCAACGTTCAACCCCAAAGGGCAGAGGCGATTGGGTAATCACTGTGCTTGAGAAGAAAGAGTACAAAAAACCCTTGACAAAGTGGGTTTATTGAAGGCCGTTCGCCTATCGCGTGATCTCTCCACGAGCCGTCCTCAACGTGACCTGGATTTTGCGGTGTCTCGCTGGAGCACAACGAGCCACACCTTCATTTTTCCCTTTGGAGAGACTGGGCCCACCCTTCTGGATACAAAATCCTTGATGGGTCTCTCCACTCGTGGCGAGTATCATTACGATCCCAACAACATCTCCACTGGTGCAAAGACAGTGGCTGATTACGTAGAGAAAAAATTCAAGGTCGCTGGTCGGTTTGGGTCTCGCTACGACAACCAAGGAAGGCCTCGCGAAGCCCCTGAAGCCAACAAAACTACTTAGGCATCCTGGCATCGGTTCTGGTTCCGCGTCATCGCTCCTGTCGCGGTAGATGGGGTGATCCCGATGACAATGAGTCCTCATTACGAGGGTGGTCTACATCTGGCGCCCTTCTTGGTGGAGTTATTATCTCTCCTCCTTTTCTCCGACCTTCCGCACGAGGGACCACGTCGCGAGATGATCCCTCTCGCGGCCACCATCGCCACTGAGAAGAAGCTTCCCTTGGGCCCCATGTTCTTGGGCCATTTCTACAATCAGATGGACCGCACTGCTCGAGACTTTGAGCGGTCCATGGGGAGATATGAGATCACTTCAATGATCCATATCCCCTTTCTACTGGGTTTCTTTTACGAGCACTTCCCAAGTGTCGCACCCTCTCCCAAGAGCTCCCTCCCCTGAAGACCGTTGAGGAGAGAAATGCGGCGGGCGAAATTATTTGTGATGGCAAAGGCATGCCCATACTCAAGATAGTTAGCGAGAGGCTGCCCAGGATCATGAGATGGAGTCAAACCAGTCCTGACCAGCTCTTCGAGGACTGGTGCGATGAGGTGACCTCCTTTGACCCACGCTCTTATCAAAAGAATGTCGATGGTGCCATAGGCCCATCGATCTTTGTGGAGGATGTCGTCGAAGATTTTCAGAGCAAGAACATCCGAGCCCACAAGCTAGATTTTTTCGCATGGGTTACCTCTGCTATCTCCCCACTCTATCCTCTGAGGGCCCCATCCTGGTGTTGTATCGGGCAAATAGGCTCCAACTCCAGTTTGGGTATGATCAAGGCGTCCCCAGTGGTCCTCCTTCCCCTCCCAAAGATTTCTTCACTGGTATCCGCAGATTTTTAAAAATGTTCAACAACGAGCTCACCGCTAGCTGGGGGAGTTATTCCTAGCTCTGCGCGCAAGGCGGCCTTCACCCTAGAGAATAGGGTGTACTGGGTGAGGAACCTTCAATCCTTCTCAGATTTCGTCCACACCCCGGCGGTGGTTCCTTCCGCGGAACCCATTTCAAAGAAAGACTTAACCCTTCGCACCTTCAAGACAGGAAAATAGTCTAACTGGCGTGGATCTCAATCATGTTGGGTTAACAAGACAATGGCCCCCTTGAATGTGATCGAGGCCATTCCCATCACGAAGATCCGTCCTGTAGATCAGTTGATTGCCCCCACTCCGCGACATTCCACTGCCAGAGACAAGAGGAAGGCAAAGGACCTCTCTCCCCCTCAGATTGAGCAAGCTCCCAAGAGGGCGAGGGTGAGATTTCTTTTCTATTTCACTTGTTTCGATGTTATATTTCCTTCATACCTCCCTTTTTTACTGACTTGTCGTTGTTACTGGCTTTTAGGGTCCTTTGCGGAGGGGTCGCGCCATAACACAGACTTCCTTCCCTATCTCGAAGCCCCAAGCCCAAGTAGAACCATCAGTCCCACTGTTGGACCAAGGTGAGTGTTTACATTAGTATTTTCGTAATGCAACTTCACCTCTATTCCTCGTATTAAATCCTCATGGCTTTGTTTTCTGTTTTAATCCAGGCGAGGGGGCTCAAACGACCGCGATCAATGATGAGGACGTGCCCATCGCAAACCTCGCTCCTGGGGGTACGTCAAAGACCAAGGATGCTAGTGGCCCTGCCACTTCTGCCACTCCTCCCTCTTCAACTACTGCTACTCCAGCCAATGCAACTACTGCTACTTCTTCAGAAGTTCCCCCTCCAGAGGAAGCTTCTAAGGTAGATGCGAGCTCTGGAAATGAAGGAGCTATTCCTAGTCTTGCTAAGGAACAAAACCAAAACGCTTCGGATTCAGGTGCTGATAAAGAGAATGCTTTAGGCTCAAATGCTTGCGAAGGTAGATGCTTTCAACGCTCTGGACATCGCAAATGAAATTGCGAAGAAGGTGGTTGAGCAAGTGGCTGATGAGGGAGATGCTCCAGAGGGTTTGGAGGTTGCGGGGGATATTTCTGGTGGTGGTGGGGAGGCTAAATCTGCTGAAATGCAAGAAGTTGAGGAGGTGGAAAGCTCTGATAAGGAGACGGTTATGATCAATGCAAAAGCTGTAGTCGAAATTGAGTCTCCAGCGAGATCTCCTGGGTTAGAACCTCCTCCAGTTGATTTTGGTTTGGTTGAGGGTGGGTCTAAATCAAAGAAGAAGAAGAAGTTGAAGAAGAAATTTCAGACTGCTACAACTTCTTCATCTCCTCCGCAGGACAGAACACCGTCTCCTCCTCGAACCGCCTCAGTCATTGAAGTCCCCTCCTCAACTAAAATGGACACTCTCACTTCCAAGGTCATTCACAGAGCCACAGTTAGTGATAGTTATGAAATGGATGACCTTGGCGAGCACAACGAAGAGGACGATGAAGACTTCAAAGGTAAGTCTAGCAGTGATATTTTTGAAGGAATTGGGGACATTTTTCCCCTTCCATTTTCTTCCTCAAAAGGGGTTTTTGCATAGGTGATTATGCCTCAGAGCTCACCTCCTCTAAATTGCTAATCTCAAGCCATCCTTTTGACTTAGAGTTGAATCTCGCAGATGATAGCCAACGCGAGAAGCTTCCAGAAAATCAAGGAAACGTGGTTCAACACCAAGCCCAGAATGATGCATCCAGCTCCGCGCTGTCCAAATATTCCCTGCTCTCTGACTCAGAGGGTGATCATCAATGGAGGATCAGGACTTGCAGTGCCCCTATCCTTCGTGCCTTGGAAAAACAATATCCGCATACCTTTGCCAATTGTTCTGCTGGCCTTCTTGTGGGTGGCACACTCTTCGACTTGCTCGCTGAGATGGTGATGTGCTTACAAGGAATGAAGGTGAAGGATTTCACTGAAGAGAAGTATGATGATGTTGTTTCCTTTATCAAAGATATGGAGGTGTTTGGAATAGACCTGGGGTGGCTTCACGAGCACTTGGACAAGGTTCACTCAACAAAGACATTATTCACGAGCTTTTTTAAGGTTCAAACGAGTGAGGCTCAGATCACCGAAGCACAGGAAAAGTACGAGCAATTGCTTGCTGAAGCTAAGGCGAAGATTTTCGCGCTAGAAGAGAGTCACGAGCTGCTTGTCAAGGAACACCAAGCTCTTGAGGTTGTCCCAAAGGCAATGGTGAGTGATGAAGAGCCTATTCTTCCACAGACTGACTTAATTTTCTCAGAAACTCAGCGAGTAGTTAGGACCCTTTCTTTTCTCTCTTTTTTTTTTTACAAGTGTAAGTGCCCATTGGGCAGGAATTTTTTGTATTCATGACATAGATGTGAATGAAATATACATCTTTGCATACAACATCTCGCTTTTTCCTTTCTCTAATAACTTAGGATTTTTGTTTATGAGTTGCTGTTATCATTGTCGCGAGTGCCCAGCTAACATTTCCCTTTCTGGGGCTGAGCATCACTCCGGCGTTTCTTGTTATTATCGTTGCGAGGGTTAATGATGATGCTACTTTGCGAGCTATTCATCATTTCTGTATTCCCCTTTTTATTCACAACGTTTGAGATTTATTACTGTATCAATTCCCTTTTAGGGCATTAATATTCAATCATGTTAAGGATTCCATTTAATCAAGGAAAATGGCCGTTGCGAGGGTTTTCCAACATTAAAGTTAGTATTCCAAAGAGAAATTCATCTTGGTACCCGTTTAATTCACAACATTCAAAAGCCTTGAGCACGATTTAGTACTTTATTTCGTACCTATTTACCCCGCGAAGGGTGAAATTTCCCCCAATGCTAACACGATTTTGTGTCGCGAGGTCACTACTACGGGTGACCATTTTATTCTATCATTTTCCTTTATCATATTCCTATCATGCTCAAGCAAATAATGAAACATTACTCATAGAACACAATTTTGAAATAAAAGGGATAGCATTCTCATTCATAATTTCAATCATATAATTTCTTCCAAGGGGTGATAATACAACATCCCTGGATTACATCTGATTGCGAACAAGCAAAATTGAAATAAAGGATAATTCGAACTTATAAACTAAATCAACTTACTTTAAGACAAATCCCTATCAAGGGTAGTATTTCTTGATGTACTTCGCGTTAATTGGTCTAGTGAGGAACCCGTCGCTAACCCTCGCGAGCCTGTAGTGTCCACTTTCGGCAGGTTTGATTACTTCATAGGGACCTTCCCACTTCGGTGTGAATTTTGGGAGCTTCTGATTTTGCATGACCCCAGGGACTGATTTCTAGACTAGGTCGCCAACCTTAAACTCCCTCGCGAATACACCCTTGTTGTAGTATTTGGCCATAGACTGCCAGTACTTCTCTTGGTTTTCAGCCGCGACCTCCCTCTTTTCATCTAGTGCTTCGAGATCAGCCCTTCGCTCCCCTTCAGTTACTTTAGTAGATAGCGCGAGACGTGCAGAAGGCACGCTTATCTCTACGGGCAACACTGTTTATGCACCGTACACCAAACTGAAGGGACTCATCAGCGTAGACTTTCTCTTAGCAGTTTTGTATGCCCACAAGGCTACAGGGAGGTGCTCACCCCAAGTTCCTCCCTTCTCATCCAAATGTTTGCTCAAAATCCTAATAATGGACTTGTTGGTAGCTTCTGCTTGCCCATTTCCTTGGGGGTAATGAGGCGTTGAGGTTTTCTGATTAATCCCATAGGACGCGAGCAACTTCTTCACTTGTCTGTTTACAAAAGGGGTTCCAATGTCAGAGAGGATCACCTTTGGGATTCCAAACCTGCAAATAATGTTCTCCTTGATGAAATTAGCCACCGCGTTGCCAGTTGCATGTTTCATAGGCACCGCCTCTACCCACTTCGTAGTGACTTCAATCGCCACCAGAATCCACTGATCCCCTCGCGAGGAGGGGTGGATAGGGCCAATTGGATCCATTGCCTATGTGTGAAAGGGGTAAGGTGCTCGAATGTGATGAAGCTCAACATAAGATGCATGCATTCTGTCTCCATGCTTCTGGCGCGCGTGGCATCTGTGGACATGCTTCTTGCAATCTCCTTCCATTCTTAGCCAGTAGTAGCCCCAATGGGTGATCTGCTCATACAATTTCCTTCCTGGTGCTCCATTTCATGGGCTTTGTGCAAAACTTCTTCGCTTCATTGTTAGAAAGGCACTTCAGGGGGATGTGATCAAGAGCTCTTATGTACAACTGGCCATCTTTGACAAAGAATCTCTTCTCGCAACACTGTACTTCTCGAATACCATTGCGATCCACAGGGAGCTCCTTCTTTAAGATAATCAATGTATTTCTGCCTCAAGTCTGTTTCCTCACTAGAGAAGTTGCACTCTTGCTCGATTTCGTGGAGTGAACAGTTGGGGCATTCCCTCAGCACGGTCGCGACATCATTCTATATTGTAGGCCAGTAATAGCCTTGGCATTGAATTCTTCTGTACAGCGCGATGTCATTTTTTCCAGAAGTCTTTTCGTGAATCTGTCCCAACTTCTCCTGGGCATGTGCATCACTAATGCACCTTGCAAGCCACCCCTGAGGGCCGCAAAAGTATAACTCTCCTTTCAAGATGGTGAATTGTGATAAGGTCAAGATGGGGAGCTCTCCATTTCCTGCCGCAATCTGGATTTTTACGGGCTCGCGCCAATCCTTATGATTGTTTTGAACTTCTTCCTCAACAAACGAGGGCTCAGTCCTTTTTGTAATCTCGATGGCCACTGCGTCCCCTTCAAACTCTGTTTTAGCGCCTAAAGTAGCCAACGCGTCAGGGAATCTGTTCTCAGACCTTGGCTTATGAATGATGCTAAGATCATCAAAGTAACTCCTTAGTCTTTGAACAGTTGCCCTGTATGGCGCAAGATTAGCTTCTTTTAGGGCGTAGACACCTTCGCTTTGCAAAATTATCAGTTTTGAATCCCCCACAATTCTGAGCCTTTGATTCCTTTTTCTTTGGCCGCGAGTAGTCCTAGGATAAATGCTTCATATTCAGCTTCATTGTTAGAGCACTGAAACACAAGTTTGTAGGACAAATATTCCTTTGCGCCGCTATCACTCTGCCATGACACCCATTCCAACTGAATTGCCTCCCGTTGCCCCATGAAGCTTAGGGTCTAGTTTTCTTGCTTAGAGGTGGCTTCTAACGCTTCGAAATCATCACCTGGTAATGATTCTTCCCATGGCTCACACTCTCCACTGGGAAACTGGGCTAACAGGTCCATGAGAGCCTGACATTTGATAGCTCGTGGTGCTCGCACACTATTTTGAACTCTACCAGAGTTAGTAGCCATCTCGCGGCCCTTCCAATACGAACAGGGCGAGAAAGGAGGTATCTTATTGGATCATTTCTTGTTACGAGCTAAACCTTGAATGATAGGAAGTAGTGCCTGCGATTCTGCGCCATGAAGACAAGTGCTAGGCAATGGCGTTCGATAGGAGTGTAATGTTCCTCTGCGCCTTGCACTTTTCTACTTATATAATACATAGGTCGCTCGACACCTTCCACCTCCCGGGTCAGCAATGCCCCAATTGACCTCGCAGTTGAAGTTAAATACAATATCAATGGTTTTCCCTTCTGTGGCGAGGCCATTGTCTGTGGTGAGGCTAAAACTGCTTTGACCTTCTCAAAGGCTAACTGGTGCTTGTCCTTCCGCTCAAACTTCGCCTTCTCCTTTAGTAAATTGCCCAGTGGCACAATAATTTCTGCCAAAGTAGGAATAAATCTTTGCAAGTAAGAAACTTTTCCCAGAAACCCCTTAAGGGATCTCTGAGAATAAGGAGGAGGCATGCTCGTGATGGAGCGTATTTTCGATTCATCGGCATCAATTCCATGTTTGTGAACCATAGAGCCCAAAAAAATTCCCGACGCGACTCCAAATGCACACTTGAGGGGATTCATTCGCATATTGAACTTTCTGCACCTTTTGAACACCCCTTCGAGGTCGTGTAGGTGCTCTGTCATGTACTTCGACTTCGCGACCAAATCATCAATGTAAACTTCCACTGAATGATGTATCATATCGTGAAAGATTGTTGTCATTGCTCGTTGATAGGTCGCGCGACATTCTTAAGCCCAAATGGCATCACAGCGTAGAAGAAATTCCCCAAAGGAGTCCGAAAAGTTGTCTTTTCAGCATCCTCAGGTGCCATTTTGATTTGGTTGTATCCACTGAAGCCATCCATAAAAGAGAACATTTCATGGCCAGCGGTGGTATCAACCAATGTATCAATGTGAGGCAGTAGCATTTCATCCTTTGGATAGGCCTTGTTAAGGTCGCGAAAGTCCTCGCGGACCCTAATTTGGCCATTCTTCTTTTTCACAGGTACGATGTTGCACAGCCATGAGGGGTACTAGATTGGGCGAATAAACCCAACACCCCTAAGCTTCTCCACTTGTTCCTTGATTTTCTCCTCTAAATCTGGGTGGTATTTACACTGGGGCTACTTCACAAGCTTGGAGTTTGGGAACACATCGAGGTAATGGCTCACGAGTTCTGAGTCTAGGCCAGGCATTTCATTGCAGTGCCAAGCAAACACATCGCTGTATTTACGAAGCAAAGCCACCATTCCCGCTCGAGCCCCAGGTCCCATAGACTTACTGATAAAGACAGGCCTCGCGGTCCCTTCTCCAATTCTTAAATTAACTTCCTCGAGCTCCTCGGGCTAAGGCTTGGGTCCATCTTGCATATACTTAGGAGCTGGCTCGAGCTTATGGATTATCTCAAGCTCTCTTCCTATTTCCTCCATGTCGCGGGGGTCAGAAGTTTCACAGATGCTAATTGATCCCTCACACCGTCATAAATGATACACAGTTTTCCCCCCTTCGCTAGTCTTTTTGATTTTGCGAGGGGTCAATCTGTCAAATACCGTGGCACGCTTTGTGGCAGCTGGTTCTGATGGTTCTCCTTTGATATCTTCCCATTTTGGGATCTTAACTCCAACGGGCCTTGCAATTACAGCCTCGCAGGCTTTCTCAACTTCAGAAAAGTACACCGCATCAGAAAGAAGAGCTTCACAAGCTTCAAAGGGCTTCTCAATGGCTGCTATGGTGACCTTTTTCCCAGCCCAGATGCCTTTTAGGCACTAATGATAGCTCGATGGGACCACTGCGTACTTGTGCATCCATGACCTCCCCAGGATTATGTGATAGTTAGTCTGACCATCTATGATGTGGAATTTTGTTGGCGCACAAATGGGCCCAACAACAAGGTCCAGCACGACATATCCCAGAGAGGGCTTCTTCTCCCCTCCAAAGCCAACACCAATGACTTAATGATTCGTGGCTCTGGGATTTTTAACGTTTTCAGCGTCTCGAGGGGCATGATGTTGATCGATGCCCCTCCATCCAAAAAGCCCGTTTAAATTCCATGCCATTGATGTGAGCAGTGACAAATAGAGGCCTGTTGTGAGGAAATGGCACCCTCCTATCTGCATCCGAGAATGAGATAGCATTGGAGTCCTCGCGACGGAACCCCCTTCCACCATGCATGCTTCCTGGCCTTCATTAGCTATTTCCATTATTGTTTTTGTCATTTTGAGTCTGATGATTGGGGTAAACCCAAATCCATCAAAGAAAGTCTTGAACTTATAGCTCTTGGACAAAATCTTGTGCCCTTCATCCACGTTCACCTCCACAGTGGGGTGGTCATAGCTCGCGATCTCTTCTATGTGGTCGTAGAAGGAGGTCATGTAAGCTTCCTCAACTTCGTCCTCCATTTCGTACATAAAGTCCTAGTATCCACCTTCATAGCACTCTGCCATCGCGACCTCTCCCTCGTGATGAGGAAAGGGTCTCTCACGAACGTCCTTGTTTACTCCAACTCTTAATTCGTTGTTATCCCTTTTCTTTTTTAAAATCTCCTTGAGGGACAAACAGTCACTTGTGGGATGTTGCACTTTTCTATGGAAAATACAGTACCTAGGATTGGCGCGGTCCTGTTGGGTGGGCTGGGCTTCAACCTTTGGGAGTTTCAAACATCCATCCGCGGCCCACGCGTTGATAAGATCTTTAACCTCTTCAATGCTGCCAGGGTATGGAGGGGCATCTCTGGCTCGCTCTTTATAGTCCTTGAAAGGTTTGTTTCTCCGCTTGGGGTTGCCATCACCCCCCTGCGGTATACGCGAGGCTTGCGCGGAGGTCGCAGAAGCAACTCGTCCAATTTTGGGCTTCCATGCAGGTTTGGCATCACGACGTCAATGGTTCTGCGAAGATTGAATGCGGCTTCCATTAAAGCAGAAAATGTTTGATATTTTCCGTTGATGAGGTGCTTCCTATATTCCTTTATCAGCCCAAGCAAGCAAATCTCTACCAATCTTTTCTCGGGGACTGGCTCATGGCATTGGACCGCTTTATCTTGGAAACGTTTGATGAAATCAATGATGTCCACTGTTAGCTTCTGCTTCTCGTTCATTAGGTTCAAGGAAGTTATCTTCTCTGTCACTTGGAAGAATTTGGTGTAGAACAGATTCACCATTTCCTCCCAAGTGCTGACAAAGTGGGGTTCCAAGTTGACATACCATGTGTATGCTCGAGAAGTCAGAGATTTAGAAAATTCTCGCAGTCATAGATTGACATTCTGGGAATGGACCCCCAACGTCTCGATGAAACGATGAGCGTGCTCTTGAGCACTACCTTCTTTACCATCAAACTTAATAAACTTTGGAGGGACGTACCCTTCTAGATATGGCATTGCCATTATCGCCGCAGGGTATGGTGGTTGGATCTCAGGGCTAGGCAGTGTTGGTAATGTAGCCTTAGCTTTTTCCTGTTGAAACAGGGCTTGCACATCTGCGAGAGTAAGAAACCCCTGCGACTGAGTTGCTTCAACGACACCAACAGTGGCTGGTGTAGGATAGGTTCTTGGTTAGTCAAATAAATTTAACTTGGAGAGGCAAACAATAACTAATGGTTAAGCAAGAAAATAAGAGAGTGTGTAAGGGGTGAAAGATTAGGCCAAATACACAAAGAGAGAAGACAGTAGTGTTCAGTCCACTCTTCTTAGATCATCATCATCCTCATACCACAGCTCTAGGAGAAGATGGGTTCGCGAGCACTAGCAAGAACAATGTTATTGATTCCGGAGCTCTGAATCACTTTCTCTCTCTAGGGTTTCCGTGCCTTAGGGATGAATCAATCTGTATGGGAATTTGTGAGGGAATGTCTCATATTTATAGGGATCTGCACCCAATCATTGGGTTGCAGACATTTCCCTAATAATATGATGACACGTGCTCTCTCCGTATACCTGGGCAACGTGGATGACATCACTGGCCGTTAGGAAGATTCCCATGGCTTATCCAGTGCACGCCATTCCATCGTGACGATCCCTAATCCTTTAAAGCCACCAAGCCACTTGTATCTCCCCTATTCCCGCTATGCTAGGCATGGTCGCGAGCCCTTAGGCTCGCTCCAACACTTCGCTCGAGACTTGTGACAACTTCCCTGCCCCTGCCTTATGGCTAGGTGCAGTAGCGAGCTCAATGGATTCACCCATAAGTATTAACCTCTTCTCGTCGCGCCAATTCCCTTTTTCAGAGAGGTCGCGATGGGTGAATCTTCATCAAATGAGGTTCCCTTATTTAGAGTATCCCTTACTTAGAGCATTCATAAGTCCTCTGTGTTCTTCCGCGAGGGTATCCCCTTCGCGGTGGGGTATTAATAGCCGAATGCTTCAGTGACAAACAAACAAACAACTGCTCCAGCCGCACCAACTGCCCAACCTACGACTTCAGAACAAGGCCGACATAGGAAAATGTTGGAATATTTGAATTCAAATTGGCTGATTAAAGCACATCCGTTACAATTCTGTGAATTCATTTGGGATCCATTATGCTGGCAGGCGCCTGGAGCAAGAGTGGGCGCCTGGAATAGGGTACTCCAGGCACCTGGAATTCACTAGTGCAGGCGCCTGGAATGTTGAACAGGCACAAATTTTGCCCAATCTAGCCTTCTGATCAATCAACAAATGCAAACCCTGAAGTTTATTCACTGTGATGTATGATGCTGCCTTGAACCAGATGAGTCTCAAAATCAGATCTAGTAAATGCTTTGTCCTTGAAACATCATGATTTGAAATATTTTATGAGAGATATGAAGTATTATAGGATGAATTCTATCAAGACTCAAGCCTTATTATGCCTATGCAAGCCTGAAATGAACTTGTGTTGTCAACTTGAGAGATGCAAATAAATGATTGTTACAAGGAGTGAAGACCCCCCTAATGTGTGATGATGGCAGATTGATTCTCTCATTTATCATGTCGGTTTCATTCTGCAGCACTCAAGAGTCTTGACATTTCCTATTTGTATGTGTCATTCATGTATTGGAAAAGCACCAGAAATTCGTGTTGCACTCTATGGTTCTAGAAAGTCGTTTTTGTGTGAGAGAGAGACAGTCGTAGTTTAGTTCACCAAATTCGACGAGCGTGGTTCAACTGTTTTATCCTAGGAGACGGACACCGATCAACCTATAACACCCAGGCGGCGAATTTTGAGTTTTGTGTATTATGTTATTTCCATTCTATTCTTGTAATTTCATTTCTGTGTATGATATTAATGAAATTGTTCTTTGAGATTTTGTGCCGTGCAATTTTTTCCAACAGAAAAGACTGAGATCGGAGACCCGGAATGTGCCCCCCAGAAAACGTGCTACTCCTTTCGTTCATATTTATGTCACTTTTGAGATTTCATGCCATTTTTTATTCCAAATAATGTGCTTTCATAAGTATTTTGATTTCTTCTATGATCCTCTTACTTTTTTGGGTCCTGATTGTCGGAGGGTACTCGAAGCAATGCCTTCCAACACTTTCTTTCTCAGGTCTTTTGAGCTTGGATCTGGGTGGACCACATTCGGATGGCATCAAGTTCTTTGAAATGGTGTAAAGAAAATTTTGAAAACTATTTCCTATTTCCCGAAGTGAATTTTTCTTGGATAGTTTGTAAATACAAGAAAGTGAAACATATAAATTGTTGAAGTTGAACGGATAAGAAAATAGGATAATTTTAAATATCAATAGGGGAGATAAATGAATTTTTCAAAACATTACAAGTCAAACAAACAAAGCGGTAGCTTGTTTGAGCTTGTTTGAGCTTGATTTGAAAACTTTACGAGTTTCAAAAGTAGTTCAAACTTGATTTTGCTTATACAACAAACCTATCTCAAATCTCAAATGATACTGTGATGAGCAAACACGAACAATTTGATTTGTTTATTAGCTCTGTAAGCTAAAGAGCAATTAATGCTACAACTTGTGTCTAGATTCGAATACAAATATATTCGGGAGATGTCTGATGCACATGGATCATACAATATTTCACAGGGTCCATGGGTATTAGATGATTGTAGATAAATTTGTATTTGAATCTGTGTTCATAAAACTCTACACAGACTTTTTGTATGCTATAAGTATGTTAATTAGTAGCACGCTATAGTCAACAGAAGATGAAACAATATAATTCATTGAAAAGGAGCTTGGTTTGAAAACTTTACGTGTTTCAAAAGTTGTCCAAACTTGATTTTGCTTACACAACAAACCAATCTGAAACGGGGTTTTGACGAGCGAATACGAGCGATTTCATTTGTTTATCTACAACTAGATTACGTTAAAAGACCAATGCTACCATTTGCGTGTACATATCCGAAAACAAAAATTCTAGGAAGTGTCCGATACATGTGGATCATTCATAATTTCATAGGGCCCACAGTTATTGAATGATTACAGACAAATTTGTAATATCTGGATGACCTATGTGGCCCAAGTGGGAGATTGTTAGCAATTTTCTGTAGGTGAACCTACATAGATCATATAATTAGATATTGTATATTGTCGAATAAGGTTTTGAGTTGTGTCGGTATTACCCATTGAGTTGTGATCGTCTAATAAATATGACCGGGTAATTGACAAATCTCTGCTAACACGTTTTTAGTTATATCACGTGCGTTAAGTGGTGCGGACTATTATTAAGTGTAGAGTTATGATGGGTTATGATAGAACCAAAGCCTATAAATATGTGGTTAAGTCCCCACTCCAAACCCTAATCTCTTTCTCATACCATCCCATCGTGTGTGAGACAAAAGGTCAAGATCAAGAGTAGGGCTTTGAAGATGGAAGACGAACAACCACACACATCGACATAATCACGTGGCAACGTAATATTGTTGCTAATCATTTCAGGGGTAGAGAGATTCATATGATCAGAAGTACTTATTGATAAGTTATTGATTTGAAAACTTTACGCGTTTCAAAACTTGTTCAAACTTGACTTTGCTTATAAAAACACACCGACCCAAGGAGGTTTTGACGAGTGAAGTACACAAGCAGTTTGATTCGTTCGATAGTCTCACACAGGGCCGGCCCTATGGGCACACCGACCTAATTAAACGAGGTTTTGATGAGTGTAGTACTCAAAAAAATTATATATAAAAAAAAATTATATATATATATATTAAGGCCTAACGAGAATTTGCGCTAAACGATATGTTAAATACTGGATTTTGCTTATATACACACCGACCTAATTAAACGAGGTTTTGATGAGTGTAGTACTCAAGCAGTTTGATTCGTTTAACAACCCTACACTACATTACGCTAACGAGCAATGCTACAAGTTGTGTGTACAGCCCAATACAAATATGTTATTCGAATATGTGTACATAAACCTGTACGCACAGACTTTTTGTATGCTTAGCACGTTACAATCAATAGAAGATGAAACAAGACAATTAAGGGGGAGATAGAGAGATTCATGTGATCAAAATTAAGGCACTGATGATGAGTCATTTTCACTAATCCGTAATTAAGTAAAGCAAGATAAGGATGTTGATGTTGAGTGAAAAGACAAAGGAAGTGTTCAGAATAGAAATACGGGTGAAGGGGACTAATCACCTCATTAACAAAGTTGAAAAAAGTGGAGAACAAAAATTGGGCAGATTCTTTTGCTTACAAAAAGCTAGTGCCTTTGACAAGGATTCAATGATTCATCACCTTCAAGATGTCTTTTCTGAATTTCAATAAAATCTGTTACAAAATACTATATTAAAAAACTCTTTGAGAAAGAGATTTTGAGAGCAAGTACAATCTTTAGAGACATGGCCAGAGTCATTGTAAAAAAATTGACTAAAATTGCAAAAATTGGTGTCCCAATAATTTCATTTTTGTCACCATAAAATGACAGTCATTTATCTTGCCATTTTCACCTAAAACTGCCTGTAAAAATGACAGTCATTTGTGCCAAATCACCAAACTCAAAGGCCAAAGGACAACAGTGAAAATGGAGCTAATTAACAATGACATACATAGGAAATTACAAAAACTAATGGCATTGCACCATTGCACCAACATTATCAGTTTTTGGACAAAATGTCTCTATTCATGGTCAGCAAATGACAATAGCTCAAAACTCCATGCTCACTGCACCGTCCTCCAAAAATAGGAGTTTTTTTTTTTTGAAGTTTCATTTAAGTAGGCTTGGATTGCTTTTGAAATTAGTGATAAAAAAAAAAAAAAAAACTTTTGCCATTTTGTTATTCTCTAATTTTATTATTGATAACTACTAATTTGATTCCTACACTTTATTCTTTATTTTTTTTAGTAGTTTTTAATGTTCACAATTGTTAAGTTTCATAGCTGATTGTAATTTAAAATAGCACAATTATTTTCCTCTCTTTCTATAACTTCTTTTATTTATTCATGGAGTAATACTAATTTTTATGCATCGAGGATTATGACACGTGAGTGCTCTTAGCATAATTTGTAACACTACAATAGTAACATTTTTTTTTTATCATCCCATGTGACACCTTACGTGATTCTATTGTATATTAATTATTTGTAAGCCGAGAGATTATTAAGTGTCCTACGTGGTGCCCCATCTCCATGCCCCTTTAACATTTACACATTGTAATGAGATTCATACACTTGGTCTATGCCGCTGTAGACGCCCCGATTTTTTACCCGAGAAACCTCTTGTGCATTCCCGATGATGAAATAGACCAATCACGCATACGTCGAAGTTCGGAACAAGGCTTGAACTTGCCAAACCACCCAACATCACCACAAACCCTTTTCAAGCAACCCTAACCAACCCAAAAGACCAAAATGCCCTTCAAATTACCAAAATAAGCCAAGCCAACCCACTGTGCTCAAAACCCCTTGAGCGCTCAAACTCACCCTTTGAGCACTTAAACCCTGTCCAGTCAGCTTTTTGCAGAGCATCTAATCATGAGATTCTGCTGATTTGGGGGGCGTATAGCCATCGTATAACTTCGTATAAACGTATAATGGCCCAATGCCCCTATTAAGCCTAATTTTCATTTAAAATGAAAAATTCAATTTTCCCTCTCACTCTCCACCTCTTATACAGAGGTTACCAATTGATCAACCACACTCTCTCACTCTAGAAAGCCATTTCCAGTCCATATCTTCCATCATCTTCATCTAATTCAAGCTCCATCAACCTCAATGAAGAAAACCCACTTGATCATCATCATCTAAGCTCACATACACCCTCATCTACCAAAATAACCATTCAATCAGACCTACATTCTCACTCCTCTGTCCAAAATGTCCCATTTCATGCCCATAATCTAAGCCATTGTTCAATCATCCATCAAAACCACGAGTTCAAGCCTTGATCATAACCAAAAGGTAGAAAAGCATGTGAATAGCTACGGGTTGGTCAACCAGAGGGTGACCAGTAAGTTCATGGAGGTTCTAAGTACCTTCTATGAGCTTACAAGGTCCAAGAACTAAAGAAAAACAACTTTTGAAAATATCAAACCAAAAGGGTTTGAGTGCTCGAAGGGACCCTTGGAGCGCTCAAACTATTTTGGCCATTTTGTGATTTTTATGGTTTTTAATGCTTTATCATGTTGATATCATTATTTGATGGCTCTTTGTTGGTTTAGATACTTTCAAATTAGTCTACTTCTCTCTTGATCATTGATCAATGAACCAAAAAGCCATGGAAATGTTATTTCATCATCATCAAGCAATGTTAAGCCTTGTTTATGGGATGAATGAACATAACTCACTCTTCTTAAAGATGATCAAAAGGTCAAAGTTCACAAAAGTGCCAAAGGAAAGCCAGAAAACTACAAAAGCTCATAACCCAATAATACAGTTTGAGCGCTCAAAGCATACCCTTTGAGCGCTCAAACACTATTATGCACTATCTTTGCTTCTTGTTTATTTTAGCTCCAAATCATGTTTCTAAGCTCATAATGGTGTGTGTGTGTGTGTGTTGTTGCTGAGTTTATACACTCCCTCTCTCACTCTAACCATGCTTATGCTTGGTTTAAAGTTTATCATTCATTCATACAAGCTTATTTGGTTAGTATTTCTGGAAGATCAGAGTCATGTGCATCATTATATATTATCTTGAGGTTATTGATGATCCAAATAAAGGTAGGAAGGCATGAGAACACACAAACCAAAAAGGTGGTCTGAGCACTCAAAGCCTCCCTTTGAGTGCTCAAACTGTCTTCCTGTGCATCAAATGTTTTCATCATACAAGCCTATTAACTATGTTTTGTGTGCTTTGGATGCCTCTCAATGTTATATTTTCACCCATTTTGCACGTATTACCTTGTTTGGTTCATTAACAAGCCCCAAATCCATGTTTGCATGATCATTCTGTACTATTAAGCCATCAAAGTCCTGTTTTCAAACAAGCAACAATGTTCAAATCATGTTTCCAGCAAATTAGAATCAACAAAAGCATGTATAGTTGAGGAGGGTTTGAGCGCTCAAACCCTAGGTAGGGGATCAGATTGGTTTTGCTCTGCAGTAGCTTGTGGTGTTATTTTTGGTTATTTTGTTATCATTCTGTACATTCTAACATTGTTATTTACAGTTTCATGCCTTTATTAGTTCATGTTCGCATGTCATCATTGTTCATGTAGTCCATGAAGCACAAGCATACACTGTAGCCTTTTGTTGTGTTTATTATCGTTAAATGGCTCCCATTCCCTGTCCCCCGTTATTTGCTCAAAGTTGAATCATAAACATCTCACATAATCCCACAAAATACTTAGAAGAGACCGGTCTTTGAACCAGGCGAGGGGGGTGCCGTAAAACCCTTCCCCTTTGTAACTGAGCTCCCGAAGCTAAGATAGTATAGTGATGACAGACCGGTACAAAACATTATCCTAAAAATGAGGCATGAGTCGGGGATAATCCGATAAAACCCGGGTGGCGACTCCGAATCGAAAGCATCCGCGGAGGGGCGTCCACAGCCGCATACTGAATACTTTTTCATGTGAGACATTTACATCTCTCTCAAGTGATGTGGGTGGCATATGTACGTACATGAGCGGAGGTATATATGGGTTTGAGTATATTTTGTATATTTTTTTATAGATATAAAATCATAAAATTTCGACAATTATTAAACTGTCATAACAATTTTCATTTCGATAACATTAAATTATGGTGAATTATACCATGCAATTATGATATTGCATTCATCGAATGGTATGATAACAACAATACTTGAGATTAATTTTTCAATTTATCAAAACCGTCCCATAAAAACTGAATGACTAGATTTGGTCAAGAAAAATCATCGAGACCAAAATATCTTTCAAAATTTGGCCTCCTCCGACTTCAATTCATGGCTCCGCCACTGTATGTATAGAACCACATCATATGGTAATCCATCAAAAAAAGAGTTATTCTAAAACTCAAAAAAGAGGTCTCCTAGAATTTTTTGTCATTTGGCTTGTCAGATTATACAAACAATTGGGAACATCAAATACTACTAAAATAAAGAAATAAATTAGGACGTAGAGGGTATAAAAAATTTACTTCATCCAGTCCAATTTGCGAGCCTTGCACACTTCACTTGAAAGGTCAAACTCAAACTTTGTCAATGTCAATAATAGATAACAAGGATAGTTTGCTTAGTAATCGGGCAACACTGTGAATTTGTGGATTCAAATTCTATGAAGAAGAGTTTGGTATTCATAGTGATTGGTGGTTGGGTTGAGGTTAGAGTAAAAATAGATTTTTTTTATCTTATGACAAAATTGTTTTTGCCAATAATACATTACTTATTATTTTTTAAAAATATATTTTTCTTGAGCATTACGAATTTTTACATAGGTTATGAAATACATTGTATAGTAGTTTGTTCTGGTATACGTAGAAAATATGAGCCATCTTATCAATTGGTTTCTAGTCATTCTTGGTCTTTGTCTTCAAGCCCTTGGTTTCTCCTTGTTCTCGATCACTTCTGACTCCAAATTTCTTCTGGTTCTCACTCTTGGCTCTTGACTCCTGACTTTTCAAACTCAAATTAGAATCTACTCAAGGATGAGGGGAGATGTTAGCAAAATATTATGAAATAACATGCTATTTGTTGACACCGGATTTTGCTCCATCTCCAATTATTAAAGTAAATTGATGACGTCGATACCTTCAGAGTAGAGACGGTTGACGCAAGACACATCAAACAAACCCTACCGCAGTGGAACGTGTGATTCCCAATAAAGGTAACACGGTGCAATACATATCATACTGCTCCCACAATGAGCTGTACAACTCCAATTTGCATCAAGTATCATAAAACATCTGCATGTGCATAGCCTAGGCATTAAGCATGCCATTTTAAGGCGATCATAGCCCTCCATCCATTGAATGGTCAGAAATCGTCTCCTGGTAACTTGATTCTTGGCCACATGACCAATTTTGCCTTCGAAAGGTCTAGTTTCTCATTGCACAATAGATGTGTAGACACCCCAATTTTGAACCCAAGATACGCTCGAGCATTTCCGATGATGAAACGGACCAATCATGATTACCTGGAACTTGTGAGTTTGACTTGAATTTGATCAAAATCAACCAAGCACCACCCCAAACAATCAAAATATTCCAAACCAACCCAAGCACTGTTGAACCAAGCCAAGCCAACAAATTGCCATCCATAGCCTTGAGCACTCAAGCCCATGGCTTTGAGCGCTCAACCCTGGGAAAACACCTTGAGCGCTCAAGCCCGTGGCTTTGAGCGCTCAACTCTGATCCAGTCAGCAACTTGCAGAGTATCTCATCATTAGATTTTCTGCATGGGGAGCATCTGAGATGATCTTATACGATCTTCATGTGTATAATACACCCCACTAACTCCAAATCTACTCCTAAAAATACCCCTACCCCCTTTTCAAATACAAACCCACTCTTTCTCTCTCTCCTCTCTTCCCTCCCACTCACTCTATAAAAACCACCCATTACCCCTGGTTTTGGGTTACCAACTCTCACACTCCAGCTCCCAAAATCCTCCAGAAAACCGACCATCTCTCTCTCTCTCTACAAAACCACTCACTTACCAACAAAACCACTAGCAAAAACCACTCTCCAACGTCCAAAATTCGATCCTTGATCATCAACCAAACATATACATTGTCCAATTCATCCCGAATACTATCAAAAGCATCCACAATCGTCCACCCCCAAGCCCGAAATCAAGTTCAAGTCACAACCATTTCCAAAAGGTAGTTGAACATGTGATATACTCACTGTTTTGATCCATCTGAGGAAGACCAGTAAGTTCAAGCAAGTTATTTATACTTGCTTTGAACTCACAAAGGTCTAAAAGTTGTTCAAAAACATTTTTCAAATCTGCAGTTACAACGGGGGTTGAGCGCTCAAGCCTCAAGCCTTGAGCGCTCAAGCCCAGTTTTGAACAGTTTCTGTTTTGCAAATTTTTGAGTTTTCTTTTGGATTTTGATCATTATTTAATAGTTACTTGTGTTCATGTAACTCTCAAAACAACTTATTCCCATCTTAAAATCACATGCATGAACATTGGTTAACTATTTTATGATGATCAAAAATCAAAACCGTTGCAAATCACACCTTTGAGCACAAAATGGTGACTGAAATCATATTCATTTGTTTCTATTTAAAGTCTTGAAGGTCCTGAGAATCATCAATCACCCTTTTTAAGTCATAAATTAGAAAGCCAGATTATGGCTTGAGCGCTCAAGGTCATTAACTTGAGCGCTCAAGCTGTTCTTGAGCAATTTGTTGATTGTTAGCTGTTTCGATGATGGATCTTGGTTCAGTATATTTCTGGTGTGTGTGAGTTGTTATTTCTGTGCTGGAATCTGGATCCCACTCTTGCTCCTTCATTTTCAAACACTTCTTTGTTAATTTGTGGTGATTATACTCTTTTCATCATTCTTTAAGAGATCAATCTGTCTGTTCTTATTTGTTTCTCATGGGAAAGGATTCGGATAAATGTTTGATCTCGTAAAGAAGCTGCCAAAAAGGTGTAATCTCACAGAAGCCAAGAACTGCCTTGAGCGCTCAATCTATGAGCCTTGAGCGCTCAAGCTGGTTTGAAGGGGTTGAGCGCTCAAGCCTTTGTCTTTGAGCGCTCAATCCCTATTCTGGGATCCAGTTTGTAAAACAGCTTGTTTGGGCCTCATGTTTGTACTTTCTGGGATTGTTGTAAAGCTTCTGTAATTTCTCATTTCTTGTAAATATTTGTAATAATTTTATTTGTTATCATCATCATCATTCATGTAAATCATCAAGCACAAGCATCCACTTTAGGTATACATTTTTATGATTTTATTGTTTATGTGATTCCCATTCCCTACCTCCCTATTTTGTGAACAAATTGAATTTTGAATATTTCTAAAAATCCCACGAAACATCGAGTAGAGACCGGTTCACGGACCGGGCGAGAGGGGTGCCGTAAAACCCTTCCCCTCTCGTAACCAAACCCCCAAATCCGAAAAATCTTTGGTTCTACCACAATCAGTAAAATCTTTTTTTTTTATGGGCAACGAGTCATGTTTTTATTGGTTTCTCGGGTTCGGACCTCAAATCCGGGTGGCGACTCAAACAATCTTCAATCTTTTCAAATGCTAACTACATCGAATTCCGGTGGGCCGTCCACAAGATGCATTTCTTTCGACATTTCTAAGGGATAGGTCCAAGCTACCTCAGAATTGGAGGACGTCGGATCATTACCAACCTACGTTGGGACCTGGTAAAATTGGACTATTTGGTACATATCAGACCCAAAATCATACTTAGGACATCACGCCTTATGTCAAGTTTCGTGCGAATCAGAGCTTTTTTGCTATTTTCAGGGACATCTCTTTTCCCAGAATGGCCAAGGTTTTATTCATGGGTCATGAGACCTAATTTCTTCAATCGGACCGATTATAAATTTTAGGCCGATCGGACCTTATTTGGTTATCTGATCTTCTGCATAGGTGAAAATCACTTGGGAATCAAATGATTAATTTTCCAATGATCTTGACATAATTTTGGAAAGTGGACATCGTTATGGCGTCTGGTACGTCTCAAAACCTTAAGGGGATCACCCTGAACAAGTTTACATTGAATTTCCAGCGCGAGTCTGGAGAATCTAAACATGAATGAGTGAGCCAAGCAGCCAAAACCCCAATGTTTCCCCCTAGTGGGGCGCCATTTTCAAGGTCCATAGGGGTCCCCCATGTCACATGGGGGTGCCCCACTGTAACTTCCTTTTTCCTAGAGTGAAATTTTGTTCGGTTATCCGATTGCTTGCATCGATAACCGGATGATTTATTTCCCCATGATCCAAAGATAATTTTATAAAATAGACGTCTCCACAACGTCCATAATGCCTCAAAACCACAGGGGACCACCCCTAATAGATTTGCATTGAACTTCCCTACGCGAGCACGAATGAACTCGAATTAGTCTGCTTAATGACCAAGCAGAGACGGCCACCCACCTTGGGCACTGTAAAGACCCGTAATTTTAAAAGATTGTTTTTTTAAAAATAAAGTTGGGAAAATGTATGGAATTATTGAAATACCTAGCAGGTTAATGTGAGAGAAGTGGGAAATGTGGATTAAATTGTAGCAACATGGTAACTAGAGGGGTGTGTTGTGTGATTATTTGAATTGGTATTACACAAGGGAGTGTAGAGAGAAAATTCATTCCCCTCACATCCCCCATATAGCTGGCCCTCCCTCTCTCATCGCCTTCATTTTTTCTTCAACTTTTTCAACAAATGCTCTAAATCTACCTAGATCCTTACGCAAAAGCATCATTCACGCGTGTTCGGAGCTCGGGTTTCGATTGATTGCTCTTGGAAGGGATGCATTTCGGTTGGGCTTATTTGGCAGCTAGGGTTTGAATTACAAGCTTGCGGGAGTGCAAACCTTGAGGTATGGAAACTTCTTCTCCTATTCGTAAGTTGTTTATGGTTGATTGATGGACACACCACTTGTTTCAACATGAATCTCTTGATTTTCTTTGAAAACCCACTTGATCTTGAGTTATAATCTCAAATTCTCTTGGTTTATGAAATTGATTGGTAAATTCTTTGATAAATTGATGTTTCTACCTTTATTCATGCATATTTGTTGATTGGTACTTTAAAAAATTGAGTTTGGACCTCACAATTGAGTTTTGGGTTGAAATTACATCCTTTGGGAAAAATCTGAAAATCTGCCAGAAATGTGGGCTGGTGGAATTTTAGCCCGGGCAGTTTTGACAGATTGATTCCCCTGTTTTGTTTTATCCCTTGGTACTTGTTTGGCCTTTATTGCCCTGTTTCGTGTCGAACACTTGTAATCGTACTTGGACTTCCCTCGTCATGCTTTGAAAACGAACATTAGGTCATTAAGTTGGCTAATCTTGGGTACACATTGGACATTCGTCGTAAAAATGCAATGAAAGCACGTGTTAATACATGGTGTGAGTTCAACAAACGAGTTTTGAGAAAAAGAAAGAGTATAGGATTGTTTGAGAAAAGATGAGACGTTACATGTCGAGGGGAGGTGTGTAAGTAGTAATTAGACATGCTACAAGATGGACTGGATAACCTTTATAATTTTGGAAGGATTAATGTACGTGTAATAACGTTGGTTTAATAATATTACCAGTGTATCTGGGCATGGGTGAATGTGGCCCGTGAAACATGAATTATCGCTATTACCAGCGTACTTGGGCATAGGTGAACGTGTCCCGTGAAACAGGGATCATCATTATTACCCGTGCATCTGGGCATGGGTGAACATGGCCTGTGAAACACGGATTATTGTTATTACCAGTGTACCTCGGCATAGGTGAACGTGGCCCGTGAAACATGGACTAGTATTACTACCAGCGTGTCTGGGCATGGATGAATGTGGCCCGTAAAACATGGAGTATGGCATCTCCAATGTGTGCATGTGGTCAAGAGTATTAAGACTTGTAAATCTTGGCAGGGGGATACGGGCCCCAAAAGTCCCGAGTATACTTGTGAGAATATGAAATGATGTTATTGAAATAAAGAAACAATGAAAGGATGGTTTGCTAGGGAATGATGTGAAGGAAACTATCGTAGTTGGGTCGTTGATGAAATGTTTGTTGACACTACGAAATGAACGAAAAGATTTTGTGATGGAAAGGTGTTTATGGGCACGGACACCTGTTGAAACTTGATCCATTAAAGATTGCCTTATTGAAACGATATCTAGTATATGAGTATTTCTCTAGTGCACATTTCATTCCATTTTCATTTAGCGATAGCAGATGATTTTCCTACTGGGCTAGCGTAGCTCACCCTATCATTTTCAGGTACAACACATGGGGCATTAGTTGTCTTGCTTGGAGTGTAATGCACTGGCTGAAGCATATACCAACAAGTCATTTGATCATTGTATAACTAATTATTATTATTATTATTTTTTTTGAGAATGAACTTGGACTCTAATCCACTCATTTCTTTGAAGTTTTGGAAGAATGTAATAACTCTGACCTTTTGTTTAAATTCATATGGGATACGGGTATCTGATCTAGACTGGTTAATTGTTATGTCGTTGAATCGTTGTGAGGAGAAATTTATGAAAGTTATGAATGGAACCTTTTGGTTATTTGACTTGAGAAACGCATTTTGTTTATGTTTAAAATCGAGAGCATGACAGGCACCATTTTCAAGGCAGCAGTTGTGAGGTTGCCACGTGGCACAAGAGGGGTACCCCAGTGGAGCTCCCCTCTCAATTTTGCTTGTAAATAGGACCCCCTACATTTCACACAACTTAAGTTAGAACTTTTCAAGCCTCGGTGCTCTGACTTGTCTCTAGTTTCTCTCTCTAGAAATCACATAGCCTCCTCCAAAGTCTTCAAAAACCTAGCAAAGCCTTACAAGCGAGCCTCCGAGAAAAACCCCAAGTTCAAAATCTGAGAAAACTCAAGTTAGGATAGCCACATAAAGCCTTTCTAGCCGAAGTTCTGCCCGACCTCCGCTGGAGATATCCTGAGAGGCCGAGATCTTGCAGAAGCCCTGTCGGATTCCCCCCTACAAAATCTCAGTCAATCTTTCAAACCCTGCCCAAGGCTATATCCAAATTTCCTCAAAAAATCTGGGCAATCTTTCATCTCCAACGGAAGCTCTATCAACTCCTCTCGACCCGGGTTTGAACCAGAAGTCAGTAAGTTAACTTTCATACCATTTCTTTGCATGCTTCACGCTTAAGTATGTAATGTAAATCAATTCTATACATCATTAATATCCGGCACATGGCGCTTAACCTCGGAATGGGCCCGAATCATTCAAGATATTAACTCTACTTTTAATTCAGTTTGTGAGCACTGTGTGAAGTCCAATGAGGGCCCGACATAAACTTTAAAAATAGTTTATAAGCGGGCAGGAATTTATGGCTTTGTTGTACGATGCCTACTAGTTGCGGCACAGGCTCGCGAGCACACTGTAGATGGCGTGATTGGAGTTTTGCTTTTGACATCCGTTGTGGCGTGCCTATAACGACCCTAATTTTTGCTAAATAAAAATTTCGTTTATTAATTGATTTTCCTTTCCTTATAATTAATTTCTTTAACAAATTACTTAAATTTATTTTGGTAATAAATATTTTGAGTCAATAGTTATTATTATTATGCTAGTATCAATATATGAGTGTATACTAGTATATTTATACTACTAGATTTTTTTTCTAGTTTTCTTCCCATTAATTTCTAGATTTTCCCCTAGATTTTTCTAGGAGACATTAGTCATGTGCTTGTAGGAAGGAGGGAGGAAGCTTCTTGAAATACTTAGTCACCAAGTATACTTAGCCACCAAGTATAAGTGCATGTGCTTGGGAATCCCTTAAAGTGAACCCTAGAATTCTCCCATTAAAACCTAGATTTTACTAGATTTGGGGTAGTACCTTCGATAGTATAAACTTATGCCTAAATTAGTGCACCATTGTGTGTATAACTAGTAGGGGTGTCCACGGATCGGATCCAGACGGATCGGATACGGATCCGATCCGATCTGATCCGATCCGCTCAGAGCGGATTATGGTTTTTGAGATCCGGAACCGAACCGAACATTCACGGATCGGTTACGGATCGGATCGGATTCGGTCGGATCGGGCGAATTTGACAGATTAAAGAAGGATTATTGAGCGGATCCGATCCGATCCGGATCCGGAACCGCCAAATAAGAAATTCTCAATCTGGAACCGAACCGAACATTCACGGATGGATCAACGGATGGTTCGGATTGGTTCGGATTGGTCGGATTGGCGGATCGGATGATCCACTGGACAACCCTAATAACTAGCACCTAAAACCCTCTTAGTAGATTTCCTTCCCCTCCAAGTAAAAGAGAGCATGTGTTCTCATTTATGAAGGAGAATATTTGCATGCTACTCCATTAATAAGCCTAATAAGCCTAAGTTTAGGTAGCCCTAATTAGGCATGTGCCTCCTAACCAATAAGTAGTACCCAAAACTCCCCAAACCAAAGGTGGTCATGCAAAATTATACACTACTTAGAGCCAAGGAAATTGCCTAGAAAATTCCGAGCATGTGACCCCTAGATTTTTTATTAAACACCCTAGGATTTCTAGTGTACAACCTAAGGATTTTTGTCAACCAAAATCTCTACAAAAGCTTGGCCTTAAATTGGTGGCACATGGGCAAGGGGAGGGGGCCAGCCAACTTGAGAGGAGGAGAGGGTCTTCATTTTGCCTATAAATACCAAGGTCTCTCACTTGTTTTCTTCACTCCAACAAGAGCTCTAACTTCCTCTTTCCAAGTTCTTGTGTTCTTAAGCTTTCTAGCCTTGTTCTTACTCCACCACCCAAAAACAACCTCACTCGTCCACTTAGAACCACCCACCTATCCAAAGTTAGTAGAAAAGTTAGAAGTTCAAGGTGTTCGTAGCTCACCAAAAAACCAACCTAGCTTGTTCGGCTTTCGGCTAATCACCGGAAATTGAGATAGATTACCAACCCTAATCTCTAATTAGCCGTTCTACTTTCAATTAGTAGATTATTTATGTCAAGTTTAAGCATGGTTTAATATTAGGAAATTCCTTAAAGTGTTTTACTCAAATTTTTGGAAAATTAGTTAAAGATAGGTAGATTATTTACCTAACTTCTAATTAGCTTTTCTATCCTTTAATTAGTAGTTTGATTATACTAAATTTATGCATGTTTACTACTAAAAAGTTTCGTTAGTTTACTACTAAAAAGTTTCTTAAAGTTACATACTTAGTTTTTTTTTTTGGAAAATTAGAAGAGCTCTTAAAAGCTTATAGTAGGAAGTAGATTACTAACCCTAAACTTTAAGTAGTTTTCCTATTTATTAGTTAGTAGATTAATTACTTCTTAAATCAAACATGTTTTACTACTAAGTTGTTTGCTTAACACTTTCTTTTGGAAAATTAGTAAAGTTCTAGAAAGCTTACGGTAAAAAGATAGATTGACTAAAAGTAATCTTTTCATAAACATGCGTAGTCGATATTGTGTTCAAATTAAGTTAGACTTTTAAAAAATACGTAGTCATAATGCCCAATTGGAAATCAACTTTTCAAAGTTTCACAGTTATAATGCTCGGTTGTTTTTTTGGAAAAGAAAAGACTAACTTAATTTTTCTAAAAAGAAACAAGTAAATGTTTTGACTAGTATTTGGACTTTGTGATAACCCAAGGCTAACTCCCTTGAGGGTCTGTCAAAAAGACAAGCTTCGCGCTGTCTAAGAAACGAATGGTGATTCTAACTGAACTTTTCCGACCATCCAGCCTGGGACTCTCCTGGTTATCTCATTTGTCTAAAGAAAGTCACCATAGAAAATTAAAGGTTTTGAAATGACTTCATGATCAATCAGTAACGATTTTTTGAGGAACCTAGACTGTTTTGGAAAAGATAGCCCGTAGAAAAGCCGTTATTTTATGTGACACTTTATGCATAGGGAAGTTGTTATTTCATGTGACACGTTTATCGAGAAAAGATACGTTGACGTGAAACGAGTTTTATAAATCATACTGCATATTCACGAGACACGATACGATATCGAGAGGACAAGATTTACAAGAAAATAATTGAATAGCTGTTGATGAGAAAAGAGATGAGGATGGGAAAGGATTGATAAAATAAATGGAAATGAAAATGATAGTGCAGCTTTAGCGCCGCCCTTCGTGATGTTGTGACCATCATGCGGTTAGGGCTAAGGAATACGGTAGTGCCGCTGTAACGCCGCCCTTCATGATGTTGCGTCCGTGATGAGGTCAGGGCTAAGCGTGTACAACAGCATAGTGGATAAAGCTTTGTATCATGATGTTGTGTCCGTGATACAAGGCAGTCGGGACCTCGAGCGGAAAGGTTGGTGACCGTTAAAAAGGGGAAGTAGAACGGGCCAATAACTTTCGAGAGAAGGGAGAGATCGACATGCTTGAAAATTTGAAGAAGAATGCTGACACTAGAAAGATAATACGAGACACTGATTTACTGCGCACGATTTACTCTGATCTGCATAGACACTGACATATCTACATACACAAGATACATTGTTTTCGATGAACTCATGTTTTACTTTTCTAGTTATATATATTGTTCTAGATTTGCTAGTTAAGGTTTGGGTAGAATTGTCTACTGGGCGTTATCGCTCACTGTATTGCACTTGTGTAACCCTGGCATAATACCACAATATTGCTCTGTGACGCTGACGTATTATGCCAAACTATAGAGATGAACAGGAGGAGTACTTTGGCTTGAAGGCCTACGGAGTAGACCAAGATATCGCCGTGATGGACGGTCGTGCGATGGAGTAGAGAATCCTTAGTCAACTCTGTAGAGAATGATTGTATTTGGCAGGAAGATTTATGCAATTCCTTTTGTGTTACTGTTGTAAAACCCTATTTATTATTTATGTATTCTTTAATAACAAACCCAAATTTTGGGGGCGTTACAGTGCCGTTTTAGTTATGGATGAGTGCCCATTACGCATTATGTTAAAATTGGTTTAGAGTTGCCACTTGGTTTTAGGAACCAAGAAACTAGATAGAGATTCATTGGATTCAGAAGCCGGGGTATCGAGTGCTTAAGGAATTACGCACCCTTCTCAACCCAGTCAAAGGTTGGCTTCTAGTTCACTTGACATAAGGCTTTTCGATTATTTAGTTTGATCGCATGTAATTGATTAATTAACCATTAACTAGTTATGGGTGACGACGTCGGGAATCCGTGGATCGGATTTGTGCGATTCTTGTTTCCATATTTAGCTCGGTGCTATTTCAAACTATTAGTCTCGAAACTTGCGAAAACAAAAATATTGGTCCATAATGAGATGAACAATTTGAATCATGAATATTGGTCCATAATGAGTCCGCATAATAACGTATGAATGGGATATGGAGAAGTGAAGCATGAAGATGCTTTTAGGCCGCGGGAATAATACGGATATGATATCAAAATATTAAGAATTTTAATGCATTTTTTATAAAGGGAATGATTTTCACACCTCTCTTTTATCCCCAAATACTCTCTTTTTGTCTTTATTCACCTTGAAATTACCAAATTACCGTTACCTCATGAGTCACTTTTTCTATATGAAGGGCAATTTGATACTTTTAAGTGAACAAAGACAAAAAGAAAGTGTTTGGGAATAAAAGGGTGTGAAAATCATTTCCCTTTATATATATTATTACTACACATTTACTTATACTCTATCAAATTTGGCGATAAAAGGTGTGAAAATTATTTCCCTTTATATATTATTACTACATGTTTACTTATATCAAATTCAGAGGATGTTTGGCCGACCATTTTTCGACTTTTCCCATTCTCTTTTTTTACTTCTGGCTATTTGGGCAACCACACCCAGAACTCATTCATGGAGAACTTGTTTTTTATTTTAAAGATTCCAGGCGAGAATCCAAAAAGAGGTAGGGAGCTCCTTTTCCACTTCGCCTTTTGATTTTGATATTCCCCTCATTTCTACTCTCTCATTCTACCCCTCACCCCTTATTTACGTTTAATCCTTGGGATCCCCTTTTTCCACCACACAACACAAACGACACAAAGAGAGGAGGAAGCCAAAGGAGATGCCTGCAATTTCAACACCAGTTCATGGAGATTTCTTGAAATCCACTCATAGATCTCCTCATTGATCTTTGTATCCTTCACTTTGTTTCATTTCGAAGAGCACTGGTTTCAAATCCACTCACCTCATCCAAAACCGCCACAGTCTCTCTCAACCCTGACCGTTTCCAATCCAGCCTAGGCTCAAATTTAGCCGATGTTGAAACTGGAGCACTTCCTCTGCCTTGGCCGCCCCCGTTGGTGGTGAGAGGTTCAAAGTGTAAAGACCCGAATTTTCGGGAATACAAATTTCGTTTATAAAATTGGTTTTTCACATTTTCTCTAATAAATTTCTTAAAATTATTTTAGTAAATGCTATTTTGGGTCAATAATTATTTTTGTGCTAGTATCAATATATGATTTTTACTAGTATTATTTCCATTTATTTCTAGATTTTTCCTAGATTATCATGTGCTTGTAGGAAGGAGGGAGGAAACTTCCCACATACTTGGTCACCAAGTATTAGTGCATGTGCTTCATTAATATAGGAAACTTCTTAGCAATTGGGGGCACATGGGGAACATTTTAGTGCACATGGAGAGAGAGAGAGAGAGAGAGAGAGAGAGAGACAGAGAGGCAGCCATATAGAGAGGGGAAGAGTGCCCAATTTTGCTCTAAAGTTGCCCAAGATTCTTTCCTTAAAGCCAAGTTTGACATGCACATGCATTGTGCTTGAATATGAGCACATGCTACAAGCCTATGCCTACACTAGGCTAGAAAACTTGGCCTCCAAGGTTCCATGTTTTAGGGAAGAATATTCCCCCTATATTTAGCCCACTAAGGCTACCCCCTAGCTATTTATTGCATGCACATGCATTTTGTGTTTATTAGTTCTAAAAACACACCATAACTAAGGTGACCATGCAAAAACCTACACGACAAGGAGCATATTTTTCCCCCACTATTATTTCTTACCTTGGTTCCATGCACCTCCCCACAAATACTTTGCTTGCAAGTAAACTAGCCTAGAACGTAGCCTAAATCTAGAGTGCAAGGTGTAACCTACACTAGTACCTTCCCATGTGCCAATTTAATTGCACCATTTAACACCCCCCACATGAAACTTTCGGCCAAGACAAAGGGAGGATGTACCGAAAATCTAGGAGGAAAAGAGAGGTCCCATTTTGTCTATAAATAGCCCACCCATTTGTTCTTTGGACCACTTTGCACTTTCTTTATTTGTTTGTCTCCAAAATTCCCAACCAACTACCAACTTCTTCTACCACTTAGCCAACTTATTTAGGCCCTAATTAACTTCTTACTAATTAACTTCTTACTAAGTTAATTAGTAAGAAAGTTAGGTAGATTAAGGAGCCTCCACACCAAAGGATAGCTTTTCGGCTTCCGGTTTACACCCGGAAATCAAGGTAGTCTACTAAACTACTCTTCTAATTAGTTATTTCTAGTTTAATTATGTTGTTCTAATTAATTTTCTAAGCATGATTTTAGAGTTTGATTGGGTTAAATTATGCATGTATTAAATTACTAAGCATGTTTCTTAGTGATTAAGAAAGAGGATTTCATGTTAGAAGGCTAACAAGAAAGTTTATGAGGTTCTAATTAGAATAATTCTTCATGAAATTAGAAGTGTAATTAGTAAGATTAAAGTGATTAGAAATTGGTTAGAAGTAATTAGAAAGTGATTAGAAGGTAATTAGAAGTGATTAGAAGTGGATTAGAAGATATGTATTTTTCTAGACAAGGTTCTAGTATTATCATGTTATTTTTCATGGAAGAATTAGTGAATCATTGTTGTTTTAATTAATGGTTATTGTTTAAGATAATCTTTCTTAGATAATAGATTTACTTTTCATAGTGGGAGATTTGTTCTTATTAGAAAGAAATACTAATTGTTTTATGGAAATTTTTGAAAGAAAGTATGGAGTTCTTAATAAATAATATGAAGAGAGAGTTTTTCACAAATGTTTTCTAGAAATGTTTTTATGATATTATTTGTGAGCATGTTTTATAACTATGTTGAGAAAGAGGAGTAAATGGAGTTGATTAAATTTTCTAGAAAGAAAATTTTAATTTTACTAGATATGAAAAAGATGTTTTATTTGAGTTTATTAGCAAGAAAGTTTTCTAGAAATATAAAGAGTATATTTTTGGAGAGATTAAATATTTTTAGAAAGTTCATAATTAGTTATGGTGGATTTTTGGCAAGAGATTTCTAGAAAAGAGTTTTGTTTAAATTATTTTAGAGAGCAAGTTGATTTGTTTTATTTCTTTTGGAAAGAAATAAAATAGTTTTGAAAAAGGATAAGGAAGAAATGAGATTTTTTATGAAGAATGAATTTGAGAGAATTAGAAATATTATTTTTTGAGAGTTTTAAATATATGATTTTATGTGAGAGGATTTTTAGAAGGAATATTATTTTAAAGAAAATTGGTGCATTAAAATGTATGATTTTATGTGGGAAAGTTTCTAGAGGAAATAATATAATTTAGAGAATTGGTGTATCTAGATGTATGACTTTATGTGAGAAATGTCTATTTGGTGAAATGTGAATTTTAGAGAGAAATTATGGAATATTGCATGAGCATGATTTTGAGCATGTGACATTGAGCACGTACGCGATAAATTACGACACCGGTCGTGAAATTGAATAGCTATTAACGAGAAAATAGAGATAAGAATGAAATAAAATTTTGGGAAATGAAATGAAATGAGATGAGATGATTTTGTTGCCACCTCAAGATTCGCGGAGAGAACTTGAAGGAATGGTTTTGAAGCGGTAGTGCAGCGAAAGCACCACTTCCAGTTCGCGGAGAGAACTTGGATGTTTGGGCTAAGCATGCACAACACACGGTGAACGGTCTTGCAAACAGGCTGTTAAGTTCGGTGATGCAAGGCAACCGGGACCGTGTCGTGTGAGTCGCGGGGTGGACGGACCGTGCAGACATGCTGTTAAGTTCGGTGATGCACGACAACCGGGGCCTCGAGCGGAAAGGGTTGGTACCGTCAGCTGAAAGGAGGCGTAAACGGACCAATAACTTTCGAGTGGTGTGAGATAATTGACTTGGTTGAAATTTGAAGAAGAATACCGAAAATGGGAAATTGATATGAGACACTGATCGAGAAACTGATACGAATTACTATTTTTGATATCTGACACGAGACACTGTTTTGAAACACTAAAATGAATTACTTTTACTACGCATGTTTACTCTGATCCGTATGGACACGCACAGTGCATTTCATGGTTTTCCCGTTAACAAGTCTGTATTACTGTCTTCGAGCTTATTGTTCTAGAATTGCTAGTTAGAGATTGGGTAGTGTAGTCTACTGGGCGTTATCGCTCACGGTGTTGCACTTGTGTAACCCTGGCATAATACCACGATGTTGCTCTGCGACTCTGACGTATTATGCCAGACTATAGAGATGAACAGGAGGAGTACCATGGCTTGAAGGCCTATGGAGCAGAGCAGGATTCCGCCAGAATGGTCGACCGTGCGATGGAATAGAGAAACCTAGTCAACCCTGTAGAGAATGATTGTATTTGACAGGAAGATTTATGTAATTTCTTTTGGGTTACTGTTGTAAAACCCTATTTATTATTTATGTATTCATTATTAACAAACCCAAATTTTGGGGGCGTTACACAGAGTCCTGGTCATTAAGGGTTTTTTCGAAAAAAAAATTTGTTGCCTTCATGAAGGGTTGAAATTATAAAACAAACATGTGCCTAGCTGTATTTTATGCATTTTCTCGTTTTACTAACCGTTGCAATTTATTTTTGTGTAATGTTTCAATTTGAATGCTTGTTGGTTTTTTCCCGGTCACTGAGTTATGTTTTTTAAAGGTGTAATGTTTTAATGTTCATCAATTTTTTAGACCAACTTTTTTATTTTTTGGAAATTACTTTCATTTTACATAATTTTATTAACTAAGGAAGACTTTCAATTATCTAAAAAAAGGGAGATCAAAAAGTATTTTCCATAAAAAAAACATTTGAAAATTGGACGGGTCGCGTTTACAAAAATATTTAGCTATATTTTATGCAATTTTTCTAAATGTTGCAATTTATTTTTGTGTAATGTTTCAATTTGAATGCTTGTTGGTTGTTTTCCAGTCATTGTGTTATGTTTTTTTTAATTGTGTAATGTTTTTAATGTACATTGATTTTTTAGACCAACTTTTTTTATTTGTTTGGAAATTACTTTCATTTTACATAATTTTATTAACTAAGGAAGAATTTCAATTATCTAAAAAAAGGGGAGATCAAAAAGTATTTTCCAAAAAAAAAATCATTTCATAATTGGATGGGTCGCGTTTACAAAAATATTTCCCAATATGACTTCAAACTTGCTAAAAATAATATTCGTACACATTTTTAATACCATAAAACGAGGGCAAAATATTAAACAATCAATTCATAGCCCATTTTCATCATTGTTCTCCCAAACATTATTACTATTATAAAATGCATTCTGCACATTTCTCTCAAACACTCCTTCCAAATTTAAAATACATTCTAACCATAATAAAAAAAGTTAAAAAGCTAAAAAGTTGAAAATAAAAAACTAAAAAGTAGGCTTCCAAACACCTCCTCAATCGTTTTATCTACACATTTTTTACACTTTATCCACCACATATAGGGGGTGTGTGAGCCTCTTTTCTACTTCTCATTTTCACATTTGGAAAATTCTAAAATCAACCCAATGGACTGATTATAATGCTAAAAAAATATGTGAGAATATGTCAAAAGTGTATAGGAATGTGTAAAAATATATGAAAAGGTAAAAAAAAAAGTACATTGTAGTATGTGTTTTTTTTTGTTTTTTTGTATGAAAAGTGTGAAAAACCCTTCACATTTTTGGGTTTTGGATGTTCGGGAGACTTGTGCCAAATGACTTTTTCATTTTAGAGTTTAGAGAGGAGAAATGAAAAAGAGGTGTGGAGGAGTTTTTTTACTTTTCATTTTTCACTTTTCTCGTTTTCTTTAACAAAAAGACCCACAAAATATATTTTGTTCATATCTCCCAAATACTATTCTTATCCAAAATATATTCTGCACATTCCTACCAAATTCAAAATACATTCTGACCATAATTCAAAAAAACAAAAAACCAAAAAGTTGAAAATAAAGCTCCCAACACCCCTCTAGTTGGGGTTGTTTAACATTTTTCAAAAAAAAAAAGAAAAAGAAAAAGCATCAAGATGAGCTCATTCACGTATGGGACAGGCCATAAGTAATCCTAGAAAAGTGAGAAGCGCGTGGGACCTACCTGAGGACTAAATCCACTCACATTGACTTTTGTGCACACGGGCCCCGGTACTTTGTGGGCCCATCCCCCCACAAAGTCTTGTTCTGCGTCAGATTTGCAAGTGTGGCCCCCACTCGTCCGCAGTGCCGTAATGCCACACGATGCGGACACGTGTCTAGGTCAAACAGCGAAAATCCAAGAGTGGACACGTGTATGGTTGGAGTGAAAAGTTTCTGTACCCGTATGTTTTTCCTTTCCGTTTCTTTCATGAGGGAGGAGAATCAGAGAGCCAGGTGGGACCCACTGACCAGAAAACCTGAGTACCTGAAAGCAGAAACAACTACCCTGACTGCGATTGCGCGCCAAAACAAAAAACAAACATTAGAAATAGGAGTAGTAATTTTAGAAATTCTTTAATGTAAAGATTTACTAAAAAAGAATTAATTACTGAAAAGATTAATTGAATATTTAAGGTTTGGCCTAAAAAGTTGGCTGGCTTATTTTTTCGTCTTATTTGATTTTTTTTTGCATTTTTTTTTGTTTTGCATCAACTTTTTGTGTATTATTGGTTCATCTCAGTGAGAGGAATCAAAAAAGTAAAAAATTATGACCAAATCTTAAATTTTTATGAATAAAAACAAAAATAAGCCAAAAAATCAGTTTTTTACATTTTTTTCGATCTTATTCAAAAATTTTAAGGGTTCTAATCATAATCTCTTACCTTTTCGGATTCCTCTCGTCGAGACGAACCAATACTACTAAAAAAATCGATGCAAAACTAACAAACGCAAAAAAAAATCAAATAAAGACAAAAAAAAAGTTAAACCAACTTATTTAGCCAAACCACTAGACATCTAATAATTTTACAAAAAGATGGTGTATAGGGATGAAATGAAATTGCAACCAATTTTCAAGACAATGTTTGTGAGTTTACCGTACAAAAAATTCGGAGTTGTTTTTTTTGAAAACTGACTTAAATTCAAATTTAATTTATTGCTTTTACGGGACGCGTCACTTTTTTACAACACATTGATTCAATTTCACTTAATCAGTCGTTTTCACTTATAACTATCTATAAGTTAATTTGTGAAACATCTCATTTGTTGATTTGACACATAAAATTGAATTTGGCTCAACTAGCTGCTTGAGTTGCTCGGATGGCTTCCCAGCAATTTTATAATTATGCGTGTAGGGTAAGGTAAACACATGGGTTGTTCCACTAACAAAAAACTGTTTTTTCCAAACCCCGAGACATGTCATTCTCTCATAACACATCACATAAAAAACCGTGAAAAACCAATTTTTTCAAAAAACCGAGTTAGTGGAACACCCCCACAATCCTAGAGTTTTTAGTTACGAAAATGATTGTGACAAACAAATTCTACCACACACAACCACACACACACGCTCATATGTTGTGGGACCCACCCCGGTGGGACGGTGGGTCCCACCGCATATGAGTGTGTGTGTAGTTGAGAGTGTGTGTATGTATCACTATTCTTTTAATTATTACTAGTATAAACTGGATTGTGAATTGGACTGCTTTGATGGAGTAAGTTTTGTCAGATTTGTTGATTTAATTTTAAATATGGGTCATTTTCAACCATGGGTTAAAAAGTGACCTAAGTCCAAGTTTAAGTTAACCACTCCATCACAATATTAGTTGGATATTAGCTGTCATTTACCAATACATTTAATTTTCAGAATAGTTTTTGGGTTTCATTTCATTTTTTTGATGTGGATTTCATTTCATAAAAAAGTGTATAAATACAACAAACAAAACACTTTGAAAAACCTTTCCCCTCCACCATCAACTCCCGTGTCTCTGTGAATCAAATTTTTTGTGCTCTGCGTGTTCTTGTTGGAGGGTTTCATTCGTCCAGTCTCGAACACTAGGGTTTAACTTTAGAGAGAGAGGATAGAAGTAGGAGTACTTTTTTTTTCCTCTCTCTGCCAATAGTCTCTTCTGCTACTAGTTTGCACAAAATCCCAAAATCCCTTTTTGAACGCTGGTTGGAGAGAGAGAGAGGGTTCAGTTGGAGGCTTCAAGGATTCCGTTGGAGTTTTGAGATTGTATGGTGTAATGCTGAGTGAATTTCTGGTAAGTTTTTCGAATTGGAAATTTTCGATTTCTGTTATGAAGATTGTGTTCAATTGTTCTTCTTCTAAAGCTCTATTTTGATAAACCACCTCTGTACATTTCCCCTAACCAATTGGGAGCTCAGGGGTCAATTCGAAGTTTTTGATTTATTTATTTATTTATTTGTACTTGGGTAGCATGATTTTCTGTAGTTGATTATCCTGTGATTATATATACATATGCTCGTGGGGTAGTGATGCGTGAGAGATTATTTAGTGCCCTTTACCACCGTCCACCGGGTTTATGCACTTTGTCATCGGCCCCACCACTATACGTGCAGGGAAAAGGGTCTGAGATACCACATGGCGGTGCACCAGGAGCACTGAATATTGTTATGGACATCCAAATGGAATTTATTGCCTACCCTCCTCTTATTGACAAATAAAAAGATTTATTTGATGGTTTGTGGAATTTTAAGGTTTGTCTTCAATTATGAATTGGAGAATATAATACAAGTTGTCCTGTGGTGGGAACTTGAACACGGGTCTGCGGGAGGGGCTCTATGGATTAGTCCGAACTGTGAAAAAGCTGGCCTGGGCACCTTTACATTATCAAAAATTGAAAAAAAACAAAGAAAGAATTTTGAGAATATAAGGACATGCATATGCTGTGTGCATTAGATTGCTTCTGGGCTCAAAAGATCATCTCATGTAGCTATCCAATGATTCGAATTATGTACTAGATATAATGCCGATGAATTGCCAAAGAGTGAATATAATAAGATCAGGTAAGCAAATTGTGCAAGCAAACAGCTACAAAATGGCTCATGAATTCTATAAAATTTCGAATGTGGGTCCGCTGATATTGACTTTTTTCTATTTCAGTTGTCACAACCATAGCGCGTAATCTTAAGTTAAAAAAAAGAAAAAGAAGAGTATATGTGTTCTTAGTCCAGATTTTGCTGTGATTGAGGGTCTTATTGCTAGTTTTGGCATGAATGCCTGAATGGGGTTTTCAGGGCAGTTTGGCTTACATTAAACCATCTTTTTGGTTGTTTTTTTGATATTTTCATCAGTTTCACGTCACATTGCTTGGATTAATCATCCGTTTTGAGTCTTTTGACGAGTATAATTCAAAAATTAAAAACATTATGACCAAAAGCAACCAAAAAAAAAAATTCACTGAAGACAGATAAAGTTCACTAATATTGAAATGAGGTTTTGGTCATTGTAAGTATGAACTTTGGTCTAATCTACTTCAGGGTACAGATGCATGAGGAGATTGTTCAGAACATTTTCCTTTAGTTTAATGATGGATGACTGACGTCATAGTTGGTATGGGATTGTTTTTATAACTTTAATATCGTTTTGTCTGTTTTGGTGTCTGCTATTATCAAAATGTGACAGTACATTTAATCATAATATAATGTTCAGGTTCCTATATATTACTATATGTCACAGACCTACCAAGTTTTCTTCTTTGACCAGTGCATGCTTTGTAGTTTTGTAATATTATCGATAATTATTATTTATTCATATTATCTCAGTTTTCGTGTACGGTACTATATTATTATTTATCGTGACAATTTGCTGTTAAGAGATATTATGTCTAGAATCCTACCGTTCTACCTTGGATGTTTCATTGATGTTTCTTGAAGAAAATCATCTGGATGTTTCATTGATGTTTCTTGAAGAAAATCATCTGGATAAAATGTCAACCACTTGTTTGCTTATTTTCTTTGGACCTCTTTCTCCAGGACTTTTGAAGCTATCTTGTAGATCCTATTAGCTTTCTTTGGTTGATTTGTATTGCTCTCTATTGTAGTTTTTATATAGTGAGGAGCCACACTAGAGGGAAAGATGTTGGAACACAAAAGAAGCCCCGTCTCTGTTGATCAAGGCAATCTCACTTCTTTTGCTCCGAAGCGACATAAGGCTGATTTATCTATCACCTCCAAGGTTTCTTATGGTCCACTATATTTGTGCATTGTTTTGTCCCTCTGATCACATTGGACGGTGATAAGTTCACCTTTATTGCTAATTTATTAAAAATTTACAGAAACAGGGAAGTTATCATACGTAGTATTGTTTGTGATTTCTCCTATTGTAAACCAGAGCTCTCCTTTAGATAAAACTGTTATTCCTTTCGTAGATAACTGAAGCAGCCTTTTAGTGGCCTCATTAAATAAGTACAATGGCTATTCTTTTCTCAATTACTAGAGCTTTTACAACATATACGCCAAGGCAGTTCTCATATCAGACCTCTCTTGGGGTTTCTTAAAACCTAGTGAACCGCTCTGTCTACTTAACTGCATGGAGATCTTTTCTTTTGCAAGCCAGCAATTCGGACAGGGCGCTTAGGAAATATATTGTGATGTCTAATTCCATTTATTTTCTTGTGCATCCATTCTTCATTTGGTGCTTACTTTGCGATATTAATATGTACTTTTGGATGATAGGAGAGGAAAGACAAGCTTGGTGAAAAAATTGCGGCTTTGCAACAACTTGTTTCACCGTACGGGAAGGTATGGAAATTTAATATTTCTTACCAGAACTTAGATTTGTTTATTCCTCAAGGACATGGAAAAATTCTACACTAGAAAAAGAAACATGATTTTATCTACATCATATAGGTTTTTTAAGGTAGAGTTACAGTAACATTTTTATGAATTGTGAACGTTACAGACAGCTCTTAAAGTAGATTTAAACTGATACTTATCAAACTGATTCAGTTTGGTTTATGGAGTCTTCAAAAAGGTTTTCGAGTATATAACCTTCTGATTCTGAAGCTTTTTGGGTTCATTGCAGACAGATACTGCTTCTGTCCTTTTGGAGACAATGGAATATATTGCCTTTCTGCACGAACAAGTTAAGGTTTGGCCTTCCCCTGCTCTATTTTGCTTCAAAATTAGCTTACACTTTAGTTTGAACTTTGTTGGATGTCTTTGAAGTAAATTGCAGCCGTCTATAATCCAGCTTCAGGTTGTGCTGGCCTAAATGACAACCGGGGGGAAATGCTTATGGAAACTTATTTTTTCAAGCCAACAAGTCCTTCAACCGTAACATCTAAAAAATTTTAACTAGATATGTTTGGTAGTGAAAGTTATTCAAGTCAAATTGCTTGCTTTCATTTTTTCAGATCTATTGGAAACATAGTACTAGCTCATCGGAAATTGGGTGGTTTTATTTATACTTTGATCGATTCTCACTGAAGTTAATAAACTGATATTAAAAATTATAGATCAATACTTGGCATTTAGGAGTAACACCAATCAAAAGGTTCCATTTCACCAACTGAAAAACGTCCTTATTCGTTTTAGCTTGCAAGTAGTCAATGCCCACATTGGCAACCTCTTAATCGATTTGAGGTCCTGTTTAGCTTCTATTGCTCTTTTTAGTAGGTTGAAGGATCTGCATTTATTCACTCACTCTACTAAATATCTGATAACAACATTGGACATTGAACTGCAGGTACTGAGTGCTCCATACCTCCAGAGTACACCCGCGGCTAATTTGCAGGTGAGAATCAAGTGGTTGAACAGCTTGGATTTTGTTGTCAAGTTTGAGAGTGTCTTACACTCCAGTGGTTACAGTGGAAAATGATGTGAGTTTTTTGTTGCGACTGAAAACAGAGGACAGCGGAATTGCTTTTCATGTTCTACAGAAAATTAGTTGATTTTAGCTGTAATACTTTTTCAAGATGGAAAATGTTGCCTTGATCACAGATACTGCGATACCTCCACCACTACCACTCAACCAAAACCGCCATCCCCTCCACACACACAAACCAACCGGCATTTTCACGACTTGAATGGTTATGAGTAAATGACTGAGCTTATGACTGAAGTCTACTTGGTTCTTGTGTATGCCTTTCTTTTCAAGGAACTAGAACCATACAGCCTGAGAAGCAAAGGCTTATGTCTCGTGCCGATTTCATGTACTAGTGGAGTTGCTAGCAGCAATGGAGCAGACATCTGGGCCCCCATCAAGACCAATACCCCCAAATTTTGAGGGGCTTCCTCGTGCGAATTATCCATTCCAGGCCTGGTACAAACTTAACTTTTGCTTCTTTTTTTCCCAGCATTTTGTCTGTTATACGAGCGAAATCGGAAAAGTAGAAATTTTTGGGACAATTTAATTTGTTTTGTAGCTTTTGGTCATTTTTTCCTCCTTTCAAATTCCTCTCACAAAGATGAATCTTTAACCCAATTCAATTTGCTCAAAAGCTGAAAAAGAAGAATTCTGTAAAGACAAAATATGCCCTAAAATCGGTCAACAAAAGCGTAATCTTCTTTTTCCTTGCAGCTGCAGCGGCCTCTTTTAAACAGTCGTGTAGCGGCTAATCTCCGAGAACTTCTGAAGGAGTTGATCCAATTTCAGGTAGAAGAAATGTAACCAAAATTATGATTGTTGATGAGCTCCTAGTCTAGTTACAATTAAAAACCAATATGGTTTCATGGTGATGATATCTTGAGAAAATGTAGATGATGGGACATGAAGTTGTGTAATGATATTAGCAGCAAATATATAGATAAGTAAATATATCAGAGATTTCAATACTGGTCTCTCAGGATTAGTCGAAATGCGCATAAGTTGGCATGGATACCTGGTTATAAATTGGGTACCAAGTTATGGGTTCACTATACACATTAATGAATAATGACCCCTCTGAAAAATACAAATTGAATGTTGTTTGCCCACTTCATATGTTTGGATGTCATCTGAGAAGCCTAGTAGGACTTTGAATTTGATTTATTTTATTTCGAGTTCCGAGGGAAAACAAAACACTTTACTTGTGTAGATTCCACAATCTACTGGAGAACTTTTTTTTTTACCAGGTTGTTACTACAAGGGTTGACCTCTTATCCGTAGGAGTGGAATCATAAACGGAGACTTTTTCTTCCCCTTTGTTGTAACAATAGGCTCTGTTTCTACGAGATCAGGGACGGAGTCAAGATTTTACCTTTGTGGTGGCGAAAATATATACTTCAGGGATAAAATTTTACTTTCTATATAATAATTGTATGATTTGAAAACCTTGTGGTGGCGGCCGCCACCACTTGTCCTCCTCAGGCTGCACGAGATGATGATGACATTCCAATGATTAATGCTGCTCAATGCCTCATCTTCATAGATCACTGCTGCCGCCACAGCCCTCATTTTGGGTTATTTTTATTATTTTTTTTAATTATTGTATGGGTGTTGTGGGAAGTTTAGGTTTTTATTGGGGTTGTATTTAGCAAATTGTGTGTTTCATTTTTCAAATTATGAGTCGCCAAAAGAAGGGGCTGTATTTTGCAAATTGTGGGTTGTCAATAGAATTGGCCTTTATATTATACCAATGCATGATTATCCATGTTACAACAAAAACCAGAAAATTGGTCTAAAGACCAAGTTTGAGGCTTTAAATGGTGTTTAGTCTAGCTTAACTTATTTTAATGCTTTCAATACATTGATGTGAAATTATTGAGGGTTCAAGGACAACAATAGACAAAATTACCCTTAATGAAAAAAAAATACAAAAGAAAGCCAACATGCGTTGGCCAACCATGGAATTTGATGGGATCGGAGGGAGATGTGATGACACATAACTGTCATCCCGACAATTGTGCCCATTTGTTTAAACAAAAAGTGAGCACTTTTCAATTGATTGCCAGTTGTCCCCGACATATTTTCATCCGTGTGGGACAAATTGATCGTCCCTCTCTCTCTCTCTCTCTCTCTCTCTCTCTCTCATCCGTGTGGGACAAATTGATGGATGGGACAATTATTTTCTCTCTCCTCAATTTTAGGGTTCAATTTTAGAAGATTTAGGCTCTTTAGGGATATGGTATAGTGGGTTTAAGAATTTTGGGTTTAGGCATTTAGGGTGCACTTTTCAATTATAGGGTTTTAATTGTTTAGGTACTTTCATAGGGTACCCTAGTGTTTTAGGCATTATCATAGGGTACCCTAGGGTTTAGGTTTATGGTGCACTTTCCAATTATAGGGTTTTAGTTGTTTAGGCACTTTCATAGGGTACCCTAGTGTTTTAGGCACTTTCATAGGGTACCCTAGGGTTTAGGTTTAGGATGCACTTTCTAATTATAGGGTTTTAGTGGTTTATGCACTTTCTTAGGGTACCCTAGGGTTTTAGACACTTTCATAGGGTAACCTAGGGTTTAGGTTTAGGCACTTTCATTAGGTTTGGGGGTTTAAGCACTTTCATTGGCTAGTAGGGGCATTTTTGGAATATGTAGGTGATTTGTCCTCTTGGCATTAAGGAAAAAATTGATGTCCTTATTGCAATAAAGACACCTTTATTATGTCCTCCCAAAAAACGGACCCATGCTACTGGTATGAATGACAAAACCCATTTTTCTTATTAGTTATTACAAGCGGTAGAAGAACAAAAGTAGTTGATTACTTCCTCCATCCTTTTTTTAGTGTAGATATTTTCATTTTGGGCTGTCTCTTAATGAGTATGCGTTTTAAAAAATTAATAAGTAAAAGTTTGTACAATTATCATTTTACTCTTTTGAAAAGTTAGTGGGTAAAGAGTTAATGGGTAAAAGTGAAGGATAATTTTGGAAAGTGGTTATAAAAGTTGATGTGAAAAAGTGTATAGTGGAGATAAAAGTTGATTTGAAAGGTGTAATGATAATTTTTTTTAATAAGTTAGATTTACGAAGCAACACACTGGGACAGAGGGAGGAGTAATATTTGACGGGACACAGCCCATAGTATAGCCCTCATTCATGGAAAGATAATGATCACTCGTAGCTTTCGGAAACAAGGGTGATTCTATCCGCAGCCCTTCATTTACTCCATGTAACCCACAAAAAACTCCTCCATTTTCATTATTGTGTGAAGACCAAAATGCCCCCAAACTCATCTTCTTCTTCACTTCACTCCACCGCCAACCCCACCCCTCTTCCACCTGTTAACTTCTTCTTCTTCTCACTCTCAATGGAGAATGAAGGAGTAGACATCGAATCAATGATGGGTTTCCATTTGAACATTCGAACACCAAGAACAAATCTGAAAAACTGCGTTTTTTTTTCGACATTCATACCCCGAAATATGTAAACTTTTTCAACATATAGATGTTGAAACTTTTCACTTAACCGAAATTATGCAAGACAAAGTTCAGTAATAAATTGTCGACTTAAGTTATTTTTTTCATCATCATAATATCGAATTCTACGCATTACATTAACATTTGCATTCCGAAAACGACAACTGAGAAATTCACATGTTTGATTTCACAAATTTCGACATTAAGAAGCTGAAAATATGGTTATATTTCGACATGTTATTGCCGAAAAAAATAATATTTTATCCACATGTATCTAGTTCGACATTCGAAAGTTGAATATAGACATAAATTTCGACATGAGGATGTCGAACAGAGACAGGGTCCAAATTTTGAAAATTCGTCCTTCAATATAAATCGACATGTGGTTTGTCGAAAATGAGTGTGTATTTCGACATTTAAAGTATGAAAACTGGTCGCGAGGGTAGTTTGGGTAGTTTAGGTGTGTTTTGTGGGTTGTATAGAGTAAATTGGTTTGGGGGGTTTTTTGGATGTGGGTTACATGGAGAAAATGAGTTACATGGAGTAAATGTAGAGCTGCGGATAGAATCACCCGGAAACAACTGTCTCCTGACCTCCCCGATGGGAAGCCTACAAAGGTGATCAATTGAGCCAACTCAGGTGGTTATGTCTATACATCTACTCGCGGTCCTTTTTAAATGTCCCTTTTGAAATATGTGTAATTTTATGGATGTTAAAAAATGTATTTTCGTAGGACGTTTTTAATTTTTTTTTTCCCCCCAAATTGAAGTACTCAATGAGCACTTTAATTTTGGTACTGTATAAAAAAAAGGGGAGTGATTTCCACACCCCCCAAATTGTTATCCACACCCCCTTTTTTGTCTTCTAGTGAAATTTTCATGTGTAAAAATTTCGCTAAAAAACAAAAAGGGAGTTTGGATAACAATTTGGGGGGTGTGAATATCAATTACCAAAAAAAATTCAAAAAATTATATAGAGAATTTTTTTTGAGGGTTAGAAATTGTACGTATTCCTATAGTGGACAATTAAAAAGGGACGGGAAAATTATTTAGATTTATAAAGTATTCAAGATATCTGAAAGTCAAATCTCAAATGTAGTACGCAACTCTTTTTAATGTTCCATGCAAACCACCCATTAGGATTTGTCGTGCATCTATATCCAAAAACCAGATACACTAATGAAAATTTTGCAATAGGAATGTTAGCCACTTTTGTCTAATTTGGCCAATTTAGTCCCTCAATTAGGTGCCCTCCCTGTTGGTTTTTATGTTGTTTGTGGGTTGTTGCTCTGCCCTTTTTGGTCTTTTAATGCCTTTGCCCTATAGTGGATTATTTAGATTTATAAAGTATTCAAGATATCTGAAAGTCAAATCTCAAATGTAGTACGCAACTCTTTTTAATGTTCCATGCAAACCACCCATTAGGATTTGTCGTGCATCTATATCCAAAAACCAGATACACTAATGAAAATTTTGCAATAGGAATGTTAGCCACTTTTGTCTAATTTGGCCAATTTAGTCCCTCAATTAGGTGCCCTCCCTGTTGGTTTTTATGTTGTTTGTGGGTTGTTGCTCTGCCCTTTTTGGTCTTTTAATGCCTTTGCCCTTTTAGTGATGAGGCTAATTAAGAAGACAAGTACTCCCTCCGTCCCTTTTTAAGTAACCACTTTCACTTTTTGACTTTATTTTTAAATTATCTATAACTTTCAATCTATAATATATTATGTACTTTTGAAAAAATTGTATTTTAGAACTCATTGATTTCTATAAAACAAGATCCATATTGCATATTTTATGTAATATAGATTGAAAATTATAAACAACTTTCGAATCCAGCTGGAATAGTAACATTATCACTATACTACTATATTAAAAGGATTATCGCCTATCGTCAACATCCCCTAAATTTCTTTCTTTAGTTTCCCTGTCATTTCCTTTGTCTTGCCGCATGGTTCCATAGATCCAATATTTAAACATACCCTAACAGATCTGTATCTATAACATGACCACAACATACACCAAATGGATCAATGCTAGTTTCATTCCTACAGGGGAAACAAGCACAAATTATCCTTCCAAATAAAGTGGTTTACAATATGTAACAGAATCAAGAATGTAGTTCTAAAATTCTGATTTCCATTATCATCAGTGTCGTAATCTATGATTTCACATTAATCTCTGCATTCGCCCGCGGAAGTTGGAATACAGTATTAGCACAGGCTCAGCCATAACCCAGAAAACTCCAAACCGATCTGTCAGATTGCTGCTGAAGTTGGCTTAAGTTTTTCTCTGAGGAACTGCAGTATGTGTTCACGTTTCCAGTTATCAACTCTGCAAAGGAAAAAAACCACGATGATAAATGATTCTTGAACATAGGAATCAATATGCACACACTCTCTGGAACGGCCTATTAGCCCCCCCGCAATGTCCTCAAATTCAGAGTCCACAAAATTCTAGGACCTAATGTATACTCTTCATAGCCCTCACAGTGCTAAAGCGTAAAAAACCCACACGTTTATGGTTTTCTTCAGCCCAAAAAAGGTAGGCCTCATCTTTTAATTTATTATGACTTGTATCACATGCTAGAATCTTTCAAATGAAAATGGTCAAGAACATAAAAGGCCCTTTTGCTGAGACATATCCAGTAGGTTCAGAACACCACGTTGCATTCTGATGTGGTATATCAAGCTAATGTGTTGTTGCCGACATATAAAACTTTCAGAAATCAAGCCACTTGACATTTGGACGAGTAACAATGACCACTTTCAGTTTTCCTAAGTATCCTAACTTTTGTCCGCACAATGGTCTTCTTTTAGTTTCTGCACCCCCTACTGATTGGGGAGGACAAGGTACACGGCCAAGTGGCCGGATTCATGGACTCATCTCTTGTGGGGTTATCTTCGGAGTAAAATGTTATAGTTGTAGGCTTCTTGTTGCAAAACAAAAAACTAGGATTGTTGACATTTGAGATTCCAAGATGGAAAGACTAGGAAAGGAGAAAAGATTTCTGATATTTTTCCGCAAATGTCATGTAATGTTCAACCCAACCTAAATTCTACTCAAGATCAAATATGTTGTGAAAAAGATTAAATGTACGAAACTTGTCACAACAACTCAGTAAATTTGGATCTAAAAAGCGAGAGATACGAAACCTAAATGAAAAACATAAATATGAAAAATATAGGTATCATAACATTTGAGTCGCAGAAATCCTAAATTCCAAAGAGTCTCACCTGAGGCCCAAAACGTGGTCTGCCGACCCTGGTTCTCTCTTAGGAAAGCCATTCTAGGGCCTCTATATCATGAAATGCTACCAGACCTCCCATGCAGACTCTATGTACCCAATCTCAGAGACCTCCCATGCAGACTATAAGTCCCCAATCTCACCTCGGCTTGGAGATTTGATCCTCGAAAACTATTGTTCTTTTGAAATGGTATGAATGGATGCATTGCTAAATTATATTACCAACACTACGAGTACTGTTTTTCAATTATCAGGTAAAAGAGGTAATTAGACTTCCAGATGTTATGGTGCAAACTGCCAAGTGTTGGAAACTTGGAATAGCTAGATATACAATGTGAACACATTTCGAAACGACTGAAGTGATGTAGGACAGGATTGGAATAGGGTTGAGGATGATCAAAACACAAAGAAAAGGGGCTGTTTTGGGGCAGTGAACAGTGGACGTGAATAGTAAATAAGAAGAGAAGAATAAGGGTTTTGAGATGATAGATCTAGGCCGCACACCTAGGTTACCAAAGGCATCACACCTATGGCCTCTTTAGCATCACACCAAAGAATGGATTGCATCACACAATCTTAAAAGCATAAAGCTTCAGAAATTTTCATACTAATCATTTGTAATTCAAACTCTTGAAGTACATCAATTTATAGACTCCTAAACATGTGTTAAACGCAAATAACTACTACTATTCCCAAACAGATTAATTACTCCTATTTCCAAGAAGTCTAGGTAGGCATAAATGAACCTAGTAGTTGGAAGGTCACCAAGCCTTTAAATGTTCCAGCAGATTAATGAGATTGAAAAGTCAACAGCCTTTAAAGTTTAAACTAGTGCAGGCCTAATTAATATCCCAAGTGGGCCCTATGTCATCCAACATGTGCCAAATTAAGGCTTGGGCCTTAGAACCATCCTGTCTGCACCTATTATACACTTTTAATGGGTGCTGCCATTTCCCATCATGAAGTTTTGGAAACAATTGGTAATCTAACACAATCCAGAACCGAATAATGGATACAGATCCACCTATAGGTTAAACCCAAAACATGATTGGGGTGTAGCAATATGTCAAGCTAAATGATTTGCTACCCGGGTAGCTCGAAGCTTTTGTTGGTGGAAAGTTTTCTGGATCCCCATTGCATATACAGCTAGTGGAACTATGTTTCTAAGCATCACAAACCAGCAACTTCGATCATTACAGTCATTCAAAAAACGAAAAAGAAAAAAAGAACATAATTAAATACAGCAGACCTTATGGTTTCCTTATGTTGCCCATCATCATCTAACATGATCAACTTTGGTGGAGAATTGAATGCATATTGAACTTTTACAGAAGGGAACTTTTCCTTCTCTTCTTCAATGAAACCAACAATTTCTGGATAGAATACTAGTTTCCTCATGCACACTTCCAGAACTGCACCGGAATATGTAATCTGCAAATGTACTTCAGTTAGCTCCTTTACTGTAAATAAAAAGACATGGGTAATAGAATAAATTTGAGCAAAAGAAAACAAAATGAGGAAAATAAAAATTGACCACTGAACCAGTGATCAAAGCCAAAGTCTATACACATCCAAAATAATGATCAAATCATTCACCGTATTTGCGTGTGCGTGTGAGTTTGTGCAGATATTTACAGAAGTGGAACAAGAGAATTTACGGCAGAAGCATAACTATTGATGAGTGTTTACAGGTAGGCTCTAATATCACCCCTACCCGTACATATGCAATTAATAGGGGACACAAGATAAAAGACTATCAGAACATCATGGCTCATTTTCCTATGATCCTGCTGCCTAATGTGAATGATACTGATAAACTGGAATGGATTCCAGCATCAAATGGTGTTTGCTCAGTTAAATCTGCCTGGGTGATATAAGAGCTTCTAAGCATGAAGTCTCTTGATCTTAGGTTGTTTGGTTCACACTTCACACATACTATTCCAAGATGGGCTTTTGTTCAGTGGCTCTGCTTCTGGGAGAGGCTAGCTACTAAGGATAGATCGATTGCATGGGGTTTGGTGATGGACCCGATTTGCGCAATGTGTCATTAGCTGCAAGAATCTCATGAGTACAGTGCAATTTCGAGTATTATTCACTTATTTGGTCTAATGTGTCAGGGAAATATCAGATTATGGAAGTGACTCACCCTACGAGTTTTCAGTTGAATAAAGTGAATCAACATTGCAGAAACAAGATCTTTGGGAATTACGTTTATTTACTAGCTCAGGTTGCTACAACTCATCACTTGTGTAAGGAAAGGGAGCGCAAGAATCTTCAGTCACAAAACGTTGTATAAACTTAATTGGCTCTTGAGTTTAGCAAGGAGCATCTCCACAACCACAATATCTTGAATATTCAGTAGAGTTATAGTTTGTTTGAAGTAGTATATTTTTTTCCTTTGGTGTTTTGGTGCTTTATTTTCTTCGCAATGTTAGACTGTTAGTAGAGTTCTATCCAAGTGTATGCTTCTGTGCCCAAAATGAAACTTTGCTTCCCAAGAAAAAAGGATATAGACTATGAGTGGAAAGAAAAGAACATGAAAAACTATTTCAGAGGCGTCTCAGTTTCAGCAATCAACACGAGAAATGAATTCAAAGTTAAATTGTTGGCTTCAAGATAAGCATGGTTCCAAATCCACAACTACCCATACCTTGCTCATGGAATCATCAGAATCCTCTGTGCAACACTTCAAACAATCAGACACCAACTCTGCAACCAATTAAATGGAGTATATTTCAATTAATAACATCATGAATTGTACACAGGTTATGTGTATATAGGTATGTTTAAAGTCAAATTCTGGCACAAGAAGCACATCAGAAGGTTGATACTACTATTTATAAGTACCTGTTGTAATTCTATAAATTCAAACCCTCAAACAAACTCTGACATGATGTCATCAAAGGGTAGAGTCGGTATAGGGCTAAGAGCTTCATCACTTTGCAATAATTTCAACCATCTTGATAATTTTTTAACCTATTTAGTTTGTCCCTGGCAAATCATCAATTGCCTACACAAACCTACTTATAGCAAAAGCAACTCCCCTTCCAACGGTAAAGCCGTCAATTAAAATTCGACTTTAGCTACATTTCCATATAACTTAGACGTGAAACCAGAAAATATTGAGTGCTACTATGGATGAAAACCTATCATCATAGTTTATGGTGCCTATTTAGTGTTGGATGGAAACCTAACAGTTATCATATTTTTTAGTGAATGGAACCCATGTAATCAGAACATTCCAATGCACGCTAACTGAAGCTGAAAACAAGCAACCAAATATCAGCGAATTTGAGATTACAATACCAAATCAGCTATCAAACATGAAGACTTGCCAAGGCCCATGTGCTAGTTTTCAAGGTATTAGTAAACAGATGTGGGACGACAAGGCCTTTAACGCTCTCCCCCAGTTGGGACCAAAATTCAAACATAAATAAATGGTACATGACAGAGGGAAACAAGATCTCTTCCCTCCGATGGTCAGAGGTCTGACTATGTTACTCTCTTTGTGGATAATTTGCCTAATGCGATGGATGTGGATTGGTTGCAGAAAATTTTTGATGGGTCAGATAAGGTTGTGGATGTTTACATTCCGCATAAAAGAAGCATTAGGACTAATAGAAAATTTGGTTTTGTTAGATTTAAACACAGAGATGAGGCTCTAAGAGCAATGCAGAGTTGGGATGGGGCTCTAATCAGAAATCATAAATTGCATGTGAAGATGGCTAGATTCAACTCTCCTAGAGCCAGTAATGTATTGAAGAAGAATTCTGACCTCAGAACTTCAACCAAGGCTTTTTATAATCCAGTCAACATCTTTAGTAAGGTTGGGAAGACTTCGAAACTTTCTTATGCGGAAGTTGTGAAAGAACCGAACCCTTTGTCCTCTTCGATTACGATCAAAGCTTGTGAAATACCTGTCGCAGATGGGGAGGTTTGGTTGTTGAGAAGCGCAATTGCTAAGGTCCCTTCTTGTAGATCAATTGAGTCAATCAGAGATGCTTTCATTAGTGAAGGGGTTCTTGGCATACAAATTAGATCAATGGGAGGTAATTATTTGGTGCTGACTTTCCCCACCTTAGAGATTATGAGGTTTATGCTTGATGAAAAATGTTGTAATTGGCTGGTTAATTTTTTTGAGGAGATTCATCAATGGACCCCTGACTTGGACTTGGATGTCTCACGCTTAGTTTGGATTAAATGTTATGGCGTGCCCCTTCATCTTTGGAATGCAGAGACTTTCTTTAGCATTGGCTGGAATTGGGGAGAGATCATTACTCTTGATGAAGGAACGTCGAAAGACCTTTCTTTCTCTTCTGGTAAAGTCCAAGTCTCTCCTAAATTTTTTGATGTTATTAATCAAGTGATTAACTTGGAGGCTAATGGAAGAGTTTATCCTCTTCGGGTTGTCGAAGAACTGGTTGTGGAATTTATCTCTAAGAAAAAAGTTTGTGATTGTAAAATTAATTACAAAAATTTGGTTATGGAAGAGGAATCCAATGATTTGATTGTTTCTAGTGAACCTGAGGATTCTAAGATGATGTGGTGAGTTGTAAGGGGAATTCTCTTTCTTCATGTGACTCTTTGGTGGGCGAATCGAGAGAGGCTATTGATTCTTTCGAGGATGTTGCAGCTGAGAGGCAGCTGGAAATGTTTATGAACAGTACCGATGTTTATCCATTGGTGGATAATGTTTTGGCTCATGAGGTGTCTCACTCGCCTAACACCGAGTCTCGTTTTATTACTAGCCCTATCTCTCTTCCAAGACCTGTGATGATGGATAGGAGTGAGGGTCGAATGGTCATGAGATGGTTTTAGGTGCAAATTCGGATGATTCTTGCACAATAGATAAGGCGGTTTCAGGGGGTTCCAATTGTGATGACTGGGATCTTGTCTCGAACGAACCTCTCATTAAGTATGTGGAGTGCAAGCGCCTTATGAAGAGTCACAAGACCAAGAAAGGTAATCAGAAGAAATCTTTATGGAGCAAAAATCCTTTGAAAACAGCGATGTTTTCTAGGACGGTTAGCCGAGACAGTATTAGGAAAGTTTCAAGGATGGGTTCGAAAAATGGAACTCTCGATGGTTCCACTCATTCGATCCATGAGGAGGTTAGTAGCGTCTTTCGTCAGAGGAATTCGAATTTGATTAAGGAAGCCCGAGAGAACATGAAGATGGGTGTCCGCTTAGGTGTAAAATATCATGGAAGGGAGAGTTATAATGTTAAGATGCTCTTAGAATTGCAGGGAATCGAAATTTCAGAACAGGAAATTAAAGCAGAAATTAAAGCTCTTGACATTTGGAGGGTGATGCCTCCATTTCTGTGGAGTTCTGATTTGTCGCTTGTCGTTTGTTGGGAGCTCTTCTAGCGTTGGTCTCGTTTTTGCTTTGTGGAGGATTCGTCGTTTGGGGGTTTCATGCTTTTCAGGGTGTTTTCGTTGCTTCTGGCTTTGTTGTGCTCTTGGTTGGCTTTGGGGAAGGTTCTCTCTGATTGTTGTCTTGCTGTAGTTTTGGGCGTGTCTTAGGTGTGTTTATTCTGGTTTTTGGTTGGTATCTTGCCACCCTTCTTGTTTATTGTTTTTTTCCCCCTCTGGGCCCTTGGTGTTTTCAGTCTCGGGTCCCTTTAATCTTTGTAATTCGTTTTCAAAGATTAATAAATTCTTTGCTTAGCAAAAAAAATAAAGAGGGGTTAATTAACACAAAATAAACATTGTCGAACAAAAGCCTCCGAATCGTACATTAGAGTATCAAACTCAAAACCAATTCACAATAGTTGGAGAGGTCATTTATGTAGCATTTTTGGAGGGGATAAGTAAACAATTGTGGACAAGCTCCCATTTCAAATTGCCAAAGTATAAAAATCACTCTATTATCTGTAATGATGCCTCATTCCTTCCAAAATACCCTCATTAAAACCACTCAAATCAACAAACACAGACACAAAAAAAACTCCACCACTCACCGTAATTTACCAGAAACAAAAGTTTATCCAAAGAAGACAAATAAGACTAATACCCAGTGTTTTCAAATTGGGATACGTACCGTGTATCGTTTTTTTCATTGTATAAATTGTATCGAGATACATATCGCAAATCTTAAGATACGTTTGATGGAAGAGTAAGAGTTTCTAATGTTTAGTTAGACAAGATCTTTGGAGAGGGAGAAATAATTAGGCAAGGGTGGGGAAGGAGGGTATTTATATTACACTTAAACTCAAAAATTTTTTTTTTTTTTTTTTTGGTTTGGTACAAAATGGCTAGAATCCATCCGTATTTATTCTACTCAATGGAAGGGTCTAGTCCAAATCCATGGAAGGGTCTAGTCCAAAGATATTTTCATATAAGATAAACTTTGAGGTAGATTCTAGAATTACAGATGTAACTAATTCTCACAAAAAAAATCTAGATATTTCACAAGGATATTGTCAAATTTCTAGAAGATAGATATTATAAAGCTCCTAGAAACTAGATATTTATATCTACTAAAATAATATCTTTCATCTTTGAACTTTGTCAATTGGGCTTATTTAAACTTTATTTTTCTTGTGCCAAAATACTAAATCTAGTTTATTCTTCAACAACAATAATCATAATTAATATACGATTAAAAAGTAGTTATACCTAATGACATCAACAGACTATACTTACATTTACAAAAATAAAATGTTTTTAAGATGCGAAATTTCAAGTCTCTCAATTGGGGTCTATCACATTAAGACTTTCTACTGCTAGGAAGCACGGGTACCGGTACGGGTACGGGTAAGCGATACGGCAAAAACCTAAAAAAGTAGGGTACGGGTACGGCTGGGTACGTTAGTGTAAATTATTTTTTTCCCCTATTTTACTATGTTCCATTGCACAATATGCTCCTATTTTAATAGCCGGCCACCCAAAAGTAAAGGGCCCACAATATGCTGCAAATGGACAAACCATATAATAATATAATAATAGATATTGGGTATAAACCTATATATGATATGATGGCAGACAGGAGTCGCCCACCACTTGTGCATTGGATGGCGTGGTGGGCCATGCCCACTTGAACAAGTTGACCAGCTGTATGCCACTCATTTTTGTTTACGAAATCATACACGAATCTCGTCCTCTCTTCGTCTTCTTCTTTCTTCCTACCACGCCAGAAGCAGCCATGGCAAGAACAGGTACAGAATCTCGTCCTCTCTCTCTCTCTCTCTCTCTCTCTCTCTCTCTCTCTCTCTCTCTCTCTCTTCTCTTCGTCTCTCTTTCTCTCGTCTCTCTCTTCGTCTCTGAGGATCCGTGAATCGGGCCCCATAAAGTTTTGAAAATTTTACAAAGTGGTCCAAACGTACCCAGAAGTACCCAATCGGAGTACCCAGGAGTACCAATGTCGTACCCGAACAGTGCAAACGTACCCGGTACGTTTTTGCCGTACCCGGTACGTATTTTGCCGTACCCACCCGTACCCGTACCAGTACCCGGTCGCGTACGGCAACATTTTTGGAGTACCCGTGCTTCATAGTTCTACTGCCTTATCTATGGAAAGAAAAGAAGAGTTTTTTTAAACTTTTGGCACATGCTATTATATGATGCACTCTCTTAAATATACTATTGGTGATGCTTTTTGAAAAAAAAATTTATTTATTTTGCTTGGTTGAATGGCTAACACAGATATTCTAATTCACCAAAACAAATCTTCTTCTTTTTTTCCAAGTATTTTTCTTTTTGATAGCCGACAAAATTATTTATTTTTGACATTCTAGCAAACAAATTTTTTTTTGGCAATAGTATTTCAATAATAACGGGTGAACTTGCTCTAATCTCCTAATGAGGCGTAACATTGCCCTTGTATGATTCAGGAAAAACACAATTGAATTATGGTTCTTTCCTCTATTCAAGCCCTACGTTGAGGTTGAATTTCTATCAAGTGTTTGAATATCGCCCTAATTAGATCAAATGACTTAAATTAATACGTTTGGGGTTCCGCTTCTTAAAACAAGATCAGACTTTTTTTCAATAAGTAATTGTAGGAGACGTACCAAATCAGGATACATGTATAAATGGTAGGATACGCGATTGTATCGTAGAATTTCTATATAAAAAGAATACAGGATGCGATACGTATCGTTTTCCAAAGGAGACGATATGAATCGTAGGATACGTATCGTGTATCGTAGGTTTTTAACAACTATGCTAATACCTTTGATATATTCTCGAGAACCAAAATGTAGAAGTAGCCATAGCTAAAAGCCTAAAATCAAACTATCTTGGGCACTCTTAAGTCTTACCCATTTCAAACTACTTATTGTTTCCATAAAATATTAACTCGATCAAATCAACTAACACCACCCATTACCCAGACTCTCACTGCAATTCAATCCCCAAAAATGAAAACTAACCCAGACTAGACGATTTGGGCTAATAATACCTCGATTGTTGACAAATTAATAGCTACAATCACACTATTATCCCCATTCACATCAAATTCACCACATCAAACTCGATCAAATCAAACAGCACCACCAAAAACACAAACTTCTACTTCAATTTACTTCCAAAAAAAAAGAAGATAATCCAGATACATGATAAGGCTAGTAATACCTTGATTTTTGACAGTTAAAACTAATTTTGCGTCAAACCCATTTCAATTTCCCAAAATATGAGAAGCCGTACCTAAAACACTTTCCCTATCTGTCTAACCCATTTCAAATGATGCCTTATTTCTGTCAAATTACCGTCATCAAACCCAATCAAAACCACAAACACACCCCCGAAACAGCAGCTTATCCAGATTAGACTAATCAAAACGTAGAAGCAGTCATAGATGAAACCACAGCATTATGGGTCTAACCGCTTTCAAACTCCATCAAATCAAACACCACCATCCATAACCCAAACTACCACTTCAATTTACTTGCCAAAGAAAAAGAAGCTAATTTAGACTACACGATTAGGCTAAATACCTTGATCTTTGACATACTCGGCGAAGGTGTTGCAATCAGAGCACAAGGCGAGACCTGTAAAGCCTAAGTTCTCACACTCTTTGGAGCTCAGATGCTCTGCTCTTGAGCCCAATTGTATCGCAAGCAGTGCTATCGCGTAGATCAACAGCGATCCCATCTCTCTCTGTCTCTCTCTCTCTCTCTCTCTCTCTCTGCGCGAGAATGAGACGAGGAGAAAACGAAAGTAACAGGAATTGTGGTGCAGAATGTAGTTTATAAATCTTGCTGGGGTCAAAATTTTATTTTGCGAAAAGTTTCGGTCATTGGTTCAGCCAAAGTTTACGGTGATTCTATTTGGGATGATTCTATTCACAACCGAGGAATGACTAAATTCAACCCATTAACATTTAATTAATGGTAGACAAAAATACCCTTGCATAAAAGACATTTTTGTCCTTAAATGAGTGGGATGCAAATAGCACAAAACAAGTAAAAGACAACCACACAAAATCTACAACCCCCTCTCTTCATCTTATTTCCAACCCTCTTTACACAATCATCTGCTGAAAAAAAAAAAAAAAAAAAACCAACGTACATCATGTTCTTCTTCTTCTTCCTGTTACATGCCCTAAAATCTCCTTCTTCTCTTCTCTCACATCTCCATCTCCTACCTCAAACCCTAAAGAACTTTCACTCCCCTCCTCATTCCTCACCTCTCCCTCAATGGAGAATCCAATGGAGCTTTCCATGGAAGGTTCTTCACCTACATTTGACCCACAATGCTCCTTTTTTGAAATGGAAGAAACGGCAATGGGGGTAAATTTTTCGATTACCAGCTGCAAGGAGGTCGACAGGAAGATGATGGGAAGAAAATGGTGGTTTGGGAGGCAAAAACGAGCAAAGAGGTAAGACTCAGATTTAAGTTTCGCGTTTTCGTCATTCACAATTCAGATTCCCAGTATTGAAGTTGCACATGGTTTTCATTCTTTAAAGTTTGAACTACGTACCTTATTTCGAATTTTAAAACATGAATAATAAGTTTGAAATCACTAGGTTTAAATTTCTGCCATATGATTCATTTGTTTGAAATCGAATTTTATTTACCTATTCAACATTTAGAATATGAATTAAGACGTTACTTCAACTTATAAAATCTGAACACGAGCAACTGTAGGATATGAAGATTTAAATTAATTGTTTATGTCCGAATAGTATTAACTATTTCATCTTTTAATATTTGAAATTATGACATGTTTTCAATTGTTAAAACTTGATGGTTTGATCATTGAACTTATGAAACTTCATCTTTTGATCATTCAATTTGTAATATCCGAACTGTAGTACACAGTTCATTTTTTAATAATGAAATTTTTGACATGTTTTCAATTGTTAAAATTTGATATTTGCTGTTCAATATTTATTTTGTTTCACATGTATTTTTTTTTTTTTACTTTTTTCAGTGTGACGCTTCAACGCGTGATTGCCACATAGGTCCATCTCCTACTCTATATGATTATGCGGAGTATTTTACAACGGAGGAGGTGAGTATTAATATTTATATCCTTTCAAATGTGGAAGTCTCAGATATGGACTTGATGGTTTTTTTTATAATATTGGTAGGTGTTTGTCACGGATGATGCCTTAAAAGATTGGATAAAAGTACTAGTCAAGCACACGATCATGTGACTGTGACCAAGGCTTCTGAGAAAGCAGTAAAGTGTCGTAGGCCAAGGATGAGATTTGCATGTGAACGAAGTGGGAAGTACAGGAAGTGACGGGATGTGCCAGTACTTCTTATTCCCCCCACCCCGCAGCGGGTTGTGCCGGGGACCACGCACTTTTCTTTTCTTTCTTTTTTCATTTTGTCCTCCCTGGGATATGCCCCTTGTAGGTTGTACATTCGCTTAACCCCTTTTAATTTCAAGCTAATTGACGTAAAGAGAGAGAGAGATTTAAGATTGAGGCTTCAGAAACAGTATCCGCTTGGGGTATGCCCAAACAAGTTATATTAGCTAAGAAATTAATTGCACAAATTGAATTTGGGAAGGTTCATTGTAATAACATGCCCTTTATCTAGAAAAAAAACAACTATACCCAAGAAAAGGGAAAAATTAAAAATAAAAATGACAACACCCTGACAAGTAATTTGAGGTGTAACCCCAACCTAATCTGGTACTCTTTCTTTTTAATTTGAGGTGTAACTCCAACCTTGCCATACATGACACGGTAATGCAACGTATAAAGAGAGAGAGATTCAATTGTGGAAAGCCAAACAAACTTACAAGACCAAGTCAATTGTGGAGTTTCGGGCCACAATTTCTACGTGTAAAGCCATTTTGACTCTACGGGTAGAAAAACATTATGACTTTATTATGTTACTTTGGCACGAAAGGATAGCTTACTCCTTTTATAGTTTAGGATACACTTTGATTAAGAGAAATTCAAATTCTTATTACAACTTCTTACAATTTGTATTGTAACAGTTACCAAAAACAAACTTACTACAAGGAGAAATATTTAGCGTGCTACTATTTCTTACACCTTCTTACAATTTCTAGTGAATGCTCAAATTCCAAATGCAAATGCTCAAATTCCACGCTTTGACTTCCCCCAGACCCACATAGAGCCATCATCTCCAATTGCTGTAGAGACGACACCAAATGCAAATGCAGCCCGAACCCTGACTTGACCCAGCCCTTCTACTTTTTTGGGTTCATTCCACGACTCTCTGCACATGTCAAAAAACGAAATCAGTAAATGTGTTCTGATCATGGATAATCCTTCAGTTCAACACAATGAAGTTTCCGATAGGAAAAGGCCCTATTTTGAGGGTCTTAACAAGTGAAGTTTAGACTGTTGCACACTATCAAGCTTACCAACATAGTTAGTTACATAGCGAAGTCCAAGAAAATGAATTCACAGAAAAATAACATCAAAGAGCCTATCCATACAGAGTGGACATCAAGCTCAACTGCTATACATTATTTTGAGTATCCGAAATAGAGAATTGGTGGGAGATGGGTTGGAGATGCTCTAAGAGGCTACTATATATGAACGACATACACAACGGCAATACTAGAAATTCAGATCAACCATCCTTGAAGTTCTTTAATAGAAAGAACTGCTGAATTAACTTGTTCCACTAACTAGTTTTTTGGTTTTTAGTTTTGCAAAAAAACTAACTTGTTCCACTAACTTGTTCCATTAAACTAGTTTTTTGTATGTTTAGTTTTGCAAAAAAACTAACTTGTTCCACTAACTAGTTTTTTGACTTTTTTGGCTTTTAGTTTTGCAAAAAAACTAAGTGGTTTTTTGTTAGTGGAATGAGATAGTTTTGAGTTAAAACAAAACTATTTTTTTTTTAGCGGAACGGGGCCTCAATCTTGTCATCTTATCAAACAGCTGCAAGTAAAGTAAACCAGAAGCAAAATAGGTAATTTCATGTATACAGCTAACTGTATTCTATATCAGGGCTTTTGGGTTCGAAGGCGAACTTAAAAACTAAGGCCCTTTATACAGTTTCGAGAGGAAAATGACACAACAATATGCATCAACTAGTGAAAGTAGTCACATTATGCATCATTACGAAAACTGGAATCAGAGAAGGCCACGGCCGAGATGACCTTCAACGTTACGGCCCCAAGCCCAGACCTCACCTTGACAGTTCATAAGCGTCACCGCCCATTCCCACGGTGGAAGTGGGCAGTCCCAGCGCCCCATGGCTTCCGTCGCCGAAGCTCATCACCACCGTGTGCTTGCTCCTGATCCATCGATTTTGACCGCCGATGACGGCGAGAGGACTTTGCACGGTGTTAAATTGCTTCAGTAATCGCAGCATCACCAAAGAAATTAACGGGTCTCAGTATGTGCATCTAATCGGATCCACCGTAGCATCACCGAAGAAATTAAGGGAAGGAGACGATTTCGTGGTGGTTATGGCCAAGGGGGGCTCAAATCTGCCGATTCATGGTGGTGATGGCGCCTGCTTGCTTCCATTTTTTCCTCGTGGAGAGAGACAGACGAAGAGACGAAAGAGATGGGTTTTCAGGGTTTTGAATTTTTTTGATTTTTAGGGTTTAGATTTAATAGGAGGGGTAGTTTGGGTAGTAAATAAATGTTAGGAAAGAGAGAGTACAGAAGGGTAGATTGGAAAAGTTTTGGAAAATTGTTGTTTGCATTTAGTAAAAAATGGGTTAAAAGGTAGTAATTTCTGTTTTGAGTTTTTAGTGGGTTGAATTTAGCCATTCCTCGGTTGCGAATAGAATTACCCTTACACTTCTATTTGCAACTCTTTTTTTTCTCCATACAAGCAAAAATGTCCTCAATTTTCATTGTTAGCTAAAGACCTAAATGTCCCTACAAATTTGAAAAACTGCGGGTTTTTTTTTTTTACATTTATACCCCGAAATATGTAAACTTTTTCAACATATCGATGTTGAAACTTTTCACTTAACCGAAATTATGCAAGGCAAAGTTCAGTAATAAATTATTGACTTAAGTTACTTTTTTCATCATAATATCGAATTCTACACATTACATCAACATTTGCATTCCGAAAACGATACCTGAGAAATTCCATATATTGTTTCGACAATATAATGTTGAAATTTATAGATAATTTCTACGTTTTGATATCGAAATATGTACTTGTAAAATTTTGTAATTTGTCAACATACGTTTCGACAAGATAATGTTGAAATTATTACCTTATTTCGACATTTTGATGTTGAAGTTTATACTTGTAAATTTTTAAAAATTCAACCTTCAATATAAATCGACATGTGGTTGTCGAAAATAGGTGTGTATTTCGACATTCAAAGTACGAATGGGTTGAAGGGTATTTTGGGAAGTTTGGGTGTATTTAGTGGGTTGTATGGAGTAAATTGGTTTGGAGAATTTTAGTTGTGGGTTGGATGAAGAAAATGGATTGTATGGAGAAAAAAAAGGGTTGCAAATAGAATCACCCAAAGTTTATTAGTACTTTTTTTTATAGGAAACTGTAAATTATTGACTTAGTGGGTTGAATTTAGTCATTCCTCGGTTGCGAATAGAATTACCCTTACACTTCTATTTGCAACTCTTTTTTTTCTCCATACAAGCAAAAATGTCCTCAATTTTCATTGTTAGCTAAAGACCTAAATGTCCCTACAAATTTGAAAAACTGCGGGTTTTTTTTTTTACATTTATACCCCGAAATATGTAAACTTTTTCAACATATCGATGTTGAAACTTTTCACTTAACCGAAATTATGCAAGGCAAAGTTCAGTAATAAATTATTGACTTAAGTTACTTTTTTCATCATAATATCGAATTCTACACATTACATCAACATTTGCATTCCGAAAACGATACCTGAGAAATTCCATATATTGTTTCGACAATATAATGTTGAAATTTATAGATAATTTCTACGTTTTGATATCGAAATATGTACTTGTAAAATTTTGTAATTTGTCAACATACGTTTCGACAAGATAATGTTGAAATTATTACCTTATTTCGACATTTTGATGTTGAAGTTTATACTTGTAAATTTTTAAAAATTCAACCTTCAATATAAATCGACATGTGGTTGTCGAAAATAGGTGTGTATTTCGACATTCAAAGTACGAATGGGTTGAAGGGTATTTTGGGAAGTTTGGGTGTATTTAGTGGGTTGTATGGAGTAAATTGGTTTGGAGAATTTTAGTTGTGGGTTGGATGAAGAAAATGGATTGTATGGAGAAAAAAAAGGGTTGCAAATAGAATCACCCAAAGTTTATTAGTACCTTTTTTTTATAGGAAACTGTAAAGTTTAGTACTCCCTCCGTCCCTTTTTAAATGTGTTACTTCGTAAATCCAACTTATTAAAGAAACATCATCATTACACCTTTCACATCAACTTTTTCCTCCACTTTACACTTTTCACATCAACTTTTACCTTTACTTTCCAAAATTATCCTCAACTTTTACCCATTAACTCTTTACCCACTAATTTTTCAAAAGGGCAAAATGATAATTGTACAAACTTCTACCCATTAACTTTTCAAACCACACACTTATTTAGGAACAACCCAAAATGGAAATGTCTACATTTAAAAAGGGACGGAGGGAGTATAATATAATACATGGTACCTTTCCCTTGCACTTTCACTCAAGCAAACATTAAGCTAGACAAATTTTGAATTTTTGCCAAGTAAAAGCGATTTAAGCGGCTACTTAATCTTTTTAGCTTCTTTTTGAACAAATATAATTTCAGAATGATTATTTATTTGTTTTCACCCTATCTTTTTGCAGTGCCAATTACATTTGAGACTTGAAATTAGTACCAGAGAAGCCATTTGCCACGTCTGAGACGAGTCCTTGCTTGAATGCTCCGTTGTGGATGGATTGTTGGTCGGGGATGGTTCTCCCTGGTAATGCAATCCAACGACAGATCTTATAGTTTCAAGCTCTTCAACAAAATAGTTGTACAGCTATGAAGGAGGGGATATGTCGATACTTTCAACGGTTAAATAGTGTAAAGATTAATAGAGTTGGGTGTAGGGAAGTTGGATCTAGAGAGAGAGTGAGAGACACATGAGATTCTCTGTATGGAAATCGAGGAGAGGACGAAGAGTCAAGGTCTTCTACCGTCTTCTCATTTCTACTTTTGCTTTTGCAGATCTGAGGACAAATGAGTAAAGGGATGGGGTGAGGACAAACGGTAATAAAAAGAGTGGTTGGGATTTAATTTGTAGGGCCCATCACAAAAAATAATTTACCCATTCCATCACTATTTCTCAGCATTTTAGTTTATAAATGTGAATATTAGTTTTTAGTGAGGAACCAACCACAGTAGAAGTATTTAAAACACTAAATTTTCTCTTGACACTTCTGTTCGTAATTGTTTCTCTCCCCTTCCCTTCTATTCCCCAACTTGCAAATGAATCATAATTTCCAATTATAATAGTATTTAACAGCTGAGGGTCCTCCCATTTGTTATGCCTAATAATTGGTCTAAAACCAGAATCTTTTACAAATAAAATATGCAATTTTGTTCGTAGCTGTCCCCAACTTCTTAAAATGGTTTTTTGATGAACTTCTTACATTGATTATTGCATTCAAAACAAATTAGAAATGTTTAACTTAAATCTATGCTAACCTTATTTTTTTGGTAATTATGCTAACCTTATTTACTTTTTCTTCTTAAACCAAATAACTCTTACTTCTCTCGTTTTCCTGATGCTCCAAAAATTAAATTTATTATTATGATTGTAACTCTCGTTTTTGCTTAAAAACAGTTGGTTATGCAAGAGTAAAGTTGTATATGCCGAGCCAAAAAAAAAGAGAAAATATGCATCAATATATAGCTTAATAACTCTTACTTCTATGTCGTCACTTAATTAACGTTATGTTCTTGACTCATAAATTTGCCATGTACTTATTTATTTGCTGACCACTTTCTCAACATACTTAGAACTCATAATATAATCGCACTCGTTCTTTGGTCCTATTGCATGTGAATTTACATAAACTACTCTTTTATGTGCGGACTTCTTTTCATTAGGAAAGGAGAATGTTGTAAATTCACTTGCAAGAGGGAAAAAAAGGAGTGTTATTACAAAATGAGATTGAAAATAAACAATTTAATTGGTTCCCCCCAAATCTCCTCTGAGCATTCCACTACGAATTTCCATTTAAGATAGCATGCAAATGACTTGACAAGTAAAAATATGCATCAATATATAGCATGATCTGCAGAAAACTAAGGAAGCCATTTTACCTCACCCAGATATCTGCAGCAAAGACGCAAATCTCTGCTAAAAATTTGAAGCTATCATGTAAGGTTTGTTTCAATCCGCGGATACATTTTTTGATTCCATTTCTATTTACTCTCAGGTGCATTTCCGTGTTCTAATCCTGCCATTATCCTCACTCTTATGGAAAAGATAATCAAAAAATGCAAATCCTGTTGATGTAACAGTGATAATCCACCACAGGGATGTCATATGTATCACCAATCATTAAATAGAACCAGTGCATAATCATTGGTAACTATATGAAACAAGTCATACCCAGTGCCCTTGTATCGCAAATGTTTCCATGATCAATTTCAAACCACTTTCCCTAATACAAAAAAAGAAAAAGAAAAAGAAAGAAAAACTTTGAGAAAACAAACTAGAGGTATCCAGCTTTGAGTAGCCGAATCCCATAGGTATCCCACACCGGAGTCATGTTGTGCCGACACAGGTACTTCGCCAAAAAACATGGACCAGAAGAGACTCCATTACATAAAGATGAAGCATTATTGAGAAACTAAACCATCAGAGACATAATTAAATAGCCACAGCAGTACAGATAACACACCGCTTGTTCTCTTTCAAAGGAGAAAGGGTGAGATTGCATTTGCGATCAAGAACTCTTCCTTGATTTGATAATTAGTTACAACTAACCTCTGTACACTCTAGTTACAGGATGAATGCAGAGGGAAAAAATCACGATGAGCTATCAAAGGAGCAAAACTTCCAAGTGTTTTATGCTCTCTCTTGGATATGGATATCGGAAGGAGGAGAGCTTCCTGAAGTCTTTGATATAACATATGCACGGGCTGATTCTAGCATCAACTCCAAATCTTGCGTATACTGTGTTAATTGAGCATAAAAGTTAGGATGCATTTCAGCATTTTTTTTTCTCATCTTAATGAAGGAAAACTGGTAGTTACCCCAAAAAAACAAAATTGGTAAACTAGAAGGCTTGAACTTCAAAGAGAGAACAGAAAGAGATGAGCTAAAATACACTCATTTAAAGGAAAAAATACATACCGCCCGTTGTAGATCTGATTTAAGTCTAGATTGCACCACACACCATTTCTTGATATGTGTACCTACAAAAAAATTCCAAGATTCATCTACATTCCATACTTGACAAGTGGAACAAAGGTATACCATAATGTACAATGCATAAAACAATAGGTAACATGAGCACGCTGCACCGAAGCATTATTTCAATTTGAGATGTCAAAGTATGTAGGGACTGGTCAACATGCCAAACACAGGTCAGACACAACAGAATTTGCAAAACCAAAAAAATAAAATCTGAAATTTTTTATAAAGTAAAACCAAATGAACTAAGAAAGTACTCGAATGAACATAAAAAGCATTAGAACAAAAGCAGCTGGTCCGAAGTGTCTTGAGGGAGAAAACTTCCTCTATTCTCTATGTCTCTCTCTACGCTTGTTGTCCGTGGTTTTGCTCCATAGGTGTGAAGATTGGTCTAACTCCAAGTTTGCCCCTTTATTTAAGAAGGTCCAGAATAACCTTCCTCTTTTTGTCTAATATTCCTTTTTTGGATAAAGCTCAATTCCAAGGAAATCTTTCAAGAGACCAAGATCCTTCTAAAGTTTTGTTTTAGGTGATGTTTGAGAACCTCAATAGTCTCAACATCATCTCCTCTTACCACAACAATATAATCCACGTACACAAAAAGAATGGTAACTCGTCCACCATGCTTTTGAACATTGAATGGTCAGCATTACTTCTTGAAAAGCCAATCTCCACCATTGCCTCTAATAATCTTTCAAAGCAATCACGTGGTGACCGCTTCAAGCAATAAATTGCTTTCTTCAATCCGCAATTTGACCTTCCTCAGGAGCCGTGAATCCTGGTGGTGCATGTAGACTTCTTCTCTGAGGTCACCATGCAGGAAAGCATTCTTAACGTCAAATTGGTGTAGAGACCATCCTTTTTAGCAGCAACTAATAGAAAAAAAGTGATAGGACAAAAGGAACAAACTTAACTAAGGGCACCTGACAAAAAGCAAACATCTTATCTCAACTAACCAGGACTGAAAGACGTAACTTCAGGAGTTTCCCTGAGAGAATAGCAAAGCATCAAAAGGCAGGGAGAGAGGGAGCTCTTACTACGGATCTCCACGGCAGGAGGTTTCAAACATCTTTTCTTGTATTCCCCTCCGTTCATTTATTGACTGGAGTTCCGGGCTTGTCGAGGTGGGTGGGCATAGTTGAACATAGCATTTGCCGGAAAAGACGGGAGGAGCAATATACACCCTCCTTTACAAGCAGCAGCTGCAAAAACTAGGGTAGCCGCCGTGCGGGGGGGGGGGGGTGCGTCCTCCCCCCGGGCTCTCTTCCTTCTCCCTCCCTTCTCCCCTCCTCCGCATCGCCTCCCCGTCCTTCCCCCGGGATCTCTTCCTTCTCCCTCCCTTCTCCCCTCTTCCGCATCTCTTTCTACCAGAACCTTCCACCGTTCCGGTTTCCCGACGAAGGACGCATTGCTGGATGCACTTCCTATGCGCCTAACGGCTCGTCGGTCCGAAGCCGACCACGCTAGTTTCATTGATGGATGTTTTCGGTTTTGGCCTAACGGCTTGTGGTGGGCTGCTGTGGGTGGAGGTCTCGGTTTTCTGGTGGCGGCGGTGTGGGGTGGGCGGTTGGGCTGTGACTTTGCCGGCATCGATGTAGGAGAAATCCTTTGGATCGGCTGGTGCTCTGTGGTTTGGAGCCGGAGTGTCTTGAGGCGTAGCGGCAGCATCAATGGTTTCTGGTGGCCGACGAGGGGCTTTTCGAGCCGTTTCTCCGGGGCAGCAACAGGGGCTTGCTCCCCGGGTCCTAGCGATGGTGGTGACAACAGATGTGTCAGGTACGTGTAATAGGGACCCCTCAGAACCCACCGGTTCGGCAGAGTCATCTCGGCTAGGTTCAAACCCTGTCGGTTCGGCCCATTGCAAGTGTCCTAGAATCCATCGGCTAGGCAAAGTGTGCCCGGTTCGGCAAAGGGTGCCCAGTTAGGCAAAGTGTCGGGTTGGCAAAGGGTGCTCGGTTTGATGAAGGGTCGGTTCGGCAAGTGCCCAGTTAGGCCAAGTGTCAGGTTGGCAAAGGGTGCTTAGTTCGGCCAAGTAATCAGTTCGGCCTGGCTGATGAGTCTGCCTGACGGATGACTCCGCCTAGCGCCTAGCGAGCGAGTCCGCCTAGCAGATGAGTCCTCTAAGGCTAGTATGGACGTTGGTTTGTTAGGCCTTTGTGGGAAGCATAATTCGGGCCACTACGGAGCCTTTTAAAAAGTTTATTAGACTCTCACTAAATAAGAATAAGACACATAATTACTACAAAACCACTGACGTTTACTGGACCAAAAAGATTTTTTCCAATGGATTCTACTAAGGCACTTGTGATGCTTCCAATTCAAAGTGCATAACTGTGATCTAACCAGTCAAGGGTTGCACCATCAGTCTATCACCAGTGTAGAGAGGCTGTTGGGAGTTCAATCTAGAAATTGCTGCAAATCAGCACCTAAGCCAGAGAAAGGCTGTTAGAGAATAGATCTCCAAGTGATGATTAACCTTTTTACGCCAAAAGTACGCCCCTTCACCATTTATCTTTATATGACGTTAATCACAAATATCCCTTCATCAAGTCCATACCTCCTCGTTTCCCAAAAACCCTAACCTTATCAAAGACTTTAATGCAAAAGGCATGGCCAAGGTATCTCCCAAGTTCAACATGTATTAGTATCAAACATCTTACAGCACAAATTTAGTAGGCAGCGCAGTGGCAACCATTTTTAATGCTGTCTATCGATGGGTAAATTATATTAATGGATGGAAGATATGACAATTAAAGCATATATCTCACGTTGAAAATCAATAGAGCTGACCTAATTGTATATCCACTTTGCATGAGGATTCAGAGATTGTCTCCAAAGACCATCTAAAATGGACCTGATATCAGAAGATAATAATTAGTAAGGCAGAAAATGAATGCGAAAGACAATCTCTCTGATCTGCTAAGTTGATGGCAGAGAGATGATATCAACTAATAGAAAAAAGAATAAGTAGTCTTTCTTATTATAAAATCCCGACTATAAAACTTTGACTATCCAGCAACGGCAGGTGAAAGTCAATGTTGATTCGAGGAGGTGGAGCCACAAGGAGATGACTGTTGCATGGCACCCCGGTGAGAGGGTGCGGGCGCCCAGATCACAGTGGGTGCGTACATGTAACGCCCCATGTAGACCACTGGCCCATTACCCTGATTTGATCCACTAGCCACACCACATGGCCCAAAATGCTTAAGCCCAAGGTACAAGTAGTAGCCCACATGGTTTGTTATATATATACCCAAGATAACTCATGTAAACAACCAATGTGGGACTAAACACCATCTACCCCCAAACCTGGGGTATTACAATCTTCCCCTCTTAGGGATGCAACGTCCTCGTTGTATAGTCCCAGCAACCTCCCCTGGTGTCCGTGGTGGCAGAGTACATCCTACCCACCACTTGGACCAGGGCGGGGCTCTGATACCATTTGTAACGCCCCATGTAGACCACTAAAGGTTAACCTTATGATCTCGCACTAGGTCTGTTAGAGAATAGATCTCCAGGTGAAGGCATGGCTAGGATGGTCGGCCGCGTGGGCTGCGATGGTGGTGGGTGGCTAAAGGTTTTAGGGCTAACATGGCTCTGAGACCATCTTGTCTAGAGAGAATGTCTAGGTTTCACCAACAGTTCATTAACCCTAACACACGAATGGTTTTATACAGGAGAGAGTGAGCGAGTACAACTCACTAACACCTTTCTTCTAACACGCGCCGTCAAATGCAACTTGAGTAAGTTAAGTGAATAGATAAAATTATGCTGAAGCCTTAAAGGGCATATTCCAAAGAAGAATTCCAAGCCAATGCTGGGCTTTTGGGCTTTGATGCACTAATCATGTTAAATATCAACATAAGTTAAATAAATATATCGAATGCAACACATTATGATCTCGCATATCAAGATAATCGCTACCTATTAGTTATATATATTGCCTTTTCTATAAGGAGCAGTATAACCCACCTGAATTTGTAGTGTTTTAAATTTTGAGGGCCATTGAGCTGGGGGAAAAAAACTCTAGCAAAAATGTTCTATTATCTGCTTCAAATTAACTTATGAATGCCAAAATAATATCAAGATTGGTATTCGCGATTCAGCTTAATTTCATGCACAGGAAATTAACAGTTGACACATATATATAGGTAAAACTTCTAGTCCACACCTCCCGAAAATAAGAAAAAAATGATTTTTTTTGTGTTGCAAATTATTTTTGGAAAATCCGAGCCGTCCAATGTGTTCAGAAGGTGCTTTCAAGGGTCCACGCCCGGTATTTGTTTTTGAAGATTTCCCGCGTGGACCCTTGAAAACACCTTCTGAACACATTGGACGGATCGGATCGTCAAAAAAATGTTTGGATCATGGAGGTCCGGAAACGGGAGGTCCGGATTAGAAGCTTAACCTATATATATATCCCTCACAAAAAAAAAAAGTGCGGGAAAACAGTTGTGAGCTGTTGGATCGCGTGAAGGGTGTAGGATCAAACGGCCCCCAACTGTTTTCCCGCACTTTTTTTGTGAGGGAGCCCTCATAGGAAACTTCTTATATATAACATTCCAGATCTCCCACAGATCATCATGCAGTGGAGAGAGAATATGTTAAGCCAAAAAGATGAGATATTAAGCTACAAAGATGTCAAAGGAATTGATACCTCAAAGTAAGAACCAAATGGTACATCATGCACGACTTGTATGGCCTCAAATACCTAATCGAGGAGAATTTAAGGTGTTAATTTTGTGACAATATTATATCATGTCAGAGCCAAAAGAAATAATACTATAAATCAACGTAAAAAGTATGTCAACGGAAAAAACTAATCAAATTATTACATGAAAATGGGAAATGAGTAGTTGTACCAGCTGTTTCTTATCTGGTAATAAAACAGCATGCTGCCTATCTGTTATTGCAGTGTCTGGAGGCCCTATATAACCCTTACACAGGGCTCTGAATGTTATCTCTCTGACTTGACCATCATACTCAACAGCATCATGCCACTGGCCAACCTAAAAGTAATAAAGATAAAGGCAAAAGTTATAAATCCCTTATAAGCAGTATTTGAGAAAAAAAATTAGGGTCTTCCCCAGAGTTACAAGAAATTCAAATACATAACGTAAAAGCATCAACTCAGATACAATTTGGAAACAAGTGAAGAAGGCTACCTAGCCTTGTATACTACTCATGGAGGTGATGATAAACTGATGTGAAAGACAGATCTGACACTCACCCACACATGCGACCCCTGATTCGAGGTAAACATTGGTTCAAGAATGCAAGGATCACACTGAAACAAAGTGCAGTTATGGGAGAAACAAGGTGCACAGCACATATGGAAGAAACAAAGTGATCAGGCAGGATCAAAGAAAATGATAGAAGCTTAGCAATGCACACCTAAAAAACCCTGGAAACCTCATCTAGGGGTTTTATTGGCCACTGGGCCAATACTAAACTGAAATCAATTCCATTTCATAAAATATCTCAACCACCATATGTAGAGTCCCTTAAATAGCCACTCTAAACAATAACCGCAAGATAAATCTGACAAATACTTAATAGATAAGTCTTAAATTAACAACTTAAATCTACTAAACAATATCTTCAAGGACATGCAAATAAAAGCGAGTCTAATAGGGGTATAAAAGTCTGGTTAGGTTTAAATCGAGCAAAGGAAGGAATCCAGCGAGTCTGAGGGACAACGGTTGCTGAACGAGGATCGTCGTTGGCTAGAAAGGGTTGCCAGAGCTAGCAAGGTTGAAGGCGGCCTTGATGTGGTTGTGAATAGATGGAGTAGTGTCGAGTCCAGGGAAATTTTACCTGGTGTGGTTGTGTGGGTCGCAGTTGAGCAGTAAATATGATCGAGGGAACAACAAAGGTTGTGGGTGACGGTGGATCTGGTGGGGATCGACTTGTTGGTGGGTGTTTCAGCTAGGATCTGCAGTGCTGATGATGCAGATTGGTTGGGCAGTGGTGTTCTGCAACGGTAGATGATGGCATGTTTTCCAAAATTCAAGGGAAAATACCATAGTGGAAGCAAAAGCCAACAAAAAATAAGTCGAAGTTCCTTCTGACACCAAGATGATGCAGGGCCATCAAAGAATGAGATCGTAAACATCATATGTAGAGTTTTTTAAGTAGGCTCCCCAAAGGATAACCACAAAACAAACATAAGATTGACCTAAATGAATCTCTAAAAGATACCATATTAACCACTTAATTTGCTATATAGTATCCTCAAATAAATACCAATTACACATACTAAACATCCTCCAGGATCGAAATACAAATAGCCTAATGGGAGAGCCTTCTTGTTTCATACCACATAGAGGAATAAACCTAGAGAATCTGGCATGCCTAGTTTTGATAAAGCATCTAACTCAAAACCAAATGGCAATGATTGGATAGGCCACCATGGTTCAGATACTAGTTTTGGATGTGATAATTAGATGACGTGGGACAAGCTCTAATACCTATGGGGAGGATTGACCATGGAAGACTATAAGACAGGACAATCTCTGGGGGAACTATGTCCTGGCCATCTGCAGAATTTTTTTTGGATAATCAACACATGTCCAACACTTTTTGGACATATCCACAGTTTCAAAAAAGCATTCCTAGTTCAAATAAACTTGGCAGGCACTTTGCAGCTGCACAGCCAACACCTAATAAGCTATTCTCAACACTCCTCAAGAGAAGATGAACACATGCTAAGTGTCCAACCTTACCTATTAAACAAATAAAGTGATTTAGACACGACACACATTAAACCAGAATTTTAGTATCAGATGGATGTTAGCCACATGCAAAGAGAAAACTAGAAAGGACACAGTGACCAGAATAGATGGCAAAGATTATAATAAAGCATAAGATACGTATCTATTTCCATTTTCCTCATTGTGCAATGCAGTTACCTTATGGTCAAAATCATTGAAGGAAGTGTAAAAGTGAGCAAGGCAAAATAAACACACGATAGAAGTTATTTGGCAGACAGCACAAATAATCAAACTGTAGAGCTTTTATGAAAAAGACAGACCAACCACTGCGACCAGAAAGAAACAACATAGATCAAGACAGCACAAGTATTCCTTCCAATTACTAGTCGTTCTGCTCAAATACTGATGCTATGATGCACGGACACGGACACGGGGAAACGGCAATTCTAAAAAAATGGGGACATGGACACGGCGGGGGACACGCCACGTGTATATTTATTTATTTATTTAATTATATATTTTAAAACTTTTAGGGGTCAAATTAAATTTTTTAAAAACCTTTATGGGTAAAATTGAAATTTTTTAAAACTTTCAGGGGTATAATTGAATTTTTTTTAAACTTTTAGGGGTAAATTTATAATTACTCAAAAACTTAGGGTAAAAACTATAATTTATCATATATATATATATATATATATAGGAAGCCGATCTCCTAAGGGATCCCTTAAACAAAATTTGGTGCGGACTTGGCCCTTTTTCAACTTTCCGGATCAAATTTTGACGATCCGAACCGCTCAATGTTTTTAAAATGCATTTTCCAAGGCCTACGCGGAAAATCTTCAAAAACAAATACCCGGAAGGGCTTGATCCAAACAGTTTTCGGTAAAACTGTACATTAAAAATGCATTTTAAAAACATTGAGCGGTTCGGATCGTCAAAATTTGGCTCGGAAAGGTGAGGTCCGCACCAAATTTGGTTAAGGGATCCCTTATTAGATCATTATCCTATATGTATGGAAGCCGGTCTCCTAAGGGATCCCTTAAACAAAATTTGGTGCGGACTTGGCCCTTTTTCAACTTTCCGGATCAAATTTTGACGATCCGAACCGCTCAATGTTTTTAAAATGCATTTTTATGTACAGTTTTACCGAAAACTGTTTGGATCAAGCCCTTCTGGGTATTTTTTTTTGCAGATTTTCCGCGTAGGCCCTTAAAAATGCATTTTAATATATATATCAGATCTCCTTCGTTCATCAGCCGACATTATTACAAAAAGCCCTAAAAATCAGATCTGAAGATGGAAGCTCAGAGCTCAGGTACATTGTCGTCGTCGTCTCTCTCTCTCTCCCCTGTAAATCTCTATACTCTCTCTCTCTCTCTCTCTCTCTCTCTCTCTCTCTCTCTCTCTCTCTCTCTCCCCGTGTCCCCAGCCGTGTCCCTGTCCAAAAAAGCACATTAGCCGTGTCCCATGCCACGTGGCGTGTCGGGACACTGCGATACGGGGTCCCGGAGAGGTGTCGGTGCTTCGTAGTACTGATGTAATAAGCGTAAACTTTTGCTTTCTTGTTGACTAGCAAGGAGAGACGAGATATCTTGGCATGAAAGCAACTAGCGCAAAGATTGACAACTTCTCAGAATCATCACATCGAAACATATTCAACGAATAAAAAAACTCGGAATTTGACTATGTAAATTCTATCGGTAAGATACGTCGTTACTCACCTTAACATTAGTATCGTTTCGGGATGAACGAAACTCAATTGTAAAATTTGAACCATCACTCAACACTAAGTCAAAGAATTGCTCAGCTGTGCTTGGGAATACACCCTGAAGTGAATTAACCAAGAAACAATATAATAAGGCAAAAGGAGATTAAATAATCAACGGCAGTGAAAACAACATCCATACATTGTGTATAACAGTGAGAACGTCATCTTTGATGAAGGGTTGAAACTGCACAGTCTTCGGTATGCTTTCTTGAGGATTATTGGCATGCCTTCTACTGCCTCTAGAAGGGCTGATGTGTTCATGAAGTGCGGACTTTTCTCTTTCCTGTTAAAAATAAGAATAAACCCTTATAAAGGAGTTGGACTTTTTAAACACAAAAACAAAAAGAAAACTGAGGAAAGAAAAAAAACCAAAGACACACGCTCTTTAAGCTTCTAAGAAAAAAAGGCACCAAAAAGCGTGCGTTAAGTGCTCTTTTCTCAATGCGCTTTGCATTAGCTACCAAAAGATCTTCTGCTACGGCATTTGGCACTTTAAGACCAATACTCAGCTACATATAGAAGCATGATTATAAATCACAAGGAGCAGACTTTATCGAGAAAAGTAAAGACACAACACTTGTACCAAAAATTGGACAATCTATCTCACATGTGGTATGTGATCCCATATACGGGTGGTTGGACCCAAAAACTCCATGTGAAAGAGTTTGTAAAATTGTTGATACAAGTGTTTGTGGTTGTAGCAAACCTGGACCTTATCAGCTTGTGCCGTTGCACAGAAATTCTTTAGTGCAAGCTGTAAAGCTCTCTCCGCGTGTTTTCTGTTCCAGAATGATGCAAATTTGTATCTGAGTCTACCTGAAAATGAAAAAGAAAAATATTGGCAATATGCAAGCGTACGTCAGAAAAGCATTTTTGCGATAACTTTTTATAGTCAAAGTACAAATATAGGCCTCCTGCAATAGATGCTACCCATTAAAAGAGCATTTTTGCAATAATTTTTTATATTCAAAGTACAAATATAGGTCTCCTGCAATAGATGCTACCCATTAAAAGTACTTAACCTCAATATAAAGCAAGTAATTCATCTTCAAAGAAGTGATGAGAGTGACACAATGATATCCCATGATCCAACATCAAACTATTTGCAAAATGGAGAAAGCATGAAGAAATGTAAACAACATACTTTAACACATATGTATCATTTTTTCCCCAAAGCTTTCCGAAAGAACAATTGTAGGCCTCCTACAATTTAAACTACTGATTGGGTATTTCACTGTGATGATAAAGCTCCTAATTCATCTTGAAATACAAGTTCCACAAGTGTGTTGACAAATATGAGATCAAATTACGAGCAAATTTGAGAAAGCAAGAAAAAGTGTGAACTCAATTTTCAGTCAACAATAGTTGACCCATTTCCAAGTTAATCTGAATCCACTGCACTGGAATTCAGAGCATTTGAATCATTTACAAGTTTGGGTCTCAAACAAACAATGGCATGCTATCTTGAGTTTTTTGGTGGAAGTTAGGGATCTTTTCATGAAGGGGGTCGGTGCTGAGTGCAAGAATGCCACAGTAGATTTTTGTTAAATTTATGTCTGGCTTCATTTGACTTTGAACTTATTTCATCCATCTTCCCGAACAGCCCTGCCATGATACATGGACTCTGACACCATGGAGATTTGAGCGTGAACTTGATACCGAGGCTCACACGTGAGACATTGACTCCAATACCGAGGAGAATATTACATGGCAACATAGACAACTAATAGGAGATCTGACCGCCTGCACCCTCATTTGGAAGCTACAGCAAAAAATGTGAAACCATACATGGTAATTTGTGTAAGTGCATGCTGCATAGCTTTTTATGGTTCTTGCCCCACATCCCGCTTTTTATGGTTCTTGCCCCACATCCCGCACCAGGACATAATATTGTTTCACTTGCTTAGTTTGACTAATATGTACTCACACGTCAATTCTAACACAGGAAAATTTGTTTCCTATTCCAAATCCATTATGAGACTAGGATAAGGTCAAAGAATGCTCATAAAGTAGTCCATAAAACAAATGTTTTCTTCTAATGAAGTAAAATTTTATAAGAAACCTTAACAACACTTAGCCCATTAACACTAATGACTAACCATCACGACTTCCCAAGGGAGGCGCACCATGGCCTCCTGCACCCATGCGAAGAATAATTGTAATGGCTGGATTAATAAGTGCATGCTGGCTCCTTTTTATCTGTATGATTAATGAAATAAATTTTTTTGGTAAGTATCTGTAGAAAAGGCAAACAAATTGCAATCCTCAGAAACTTATAGGACGTGAAGACATTTGATTCACCCAATGAAACAAGGAGGGAATAGTCACAATTTAGCATGGAAGAAGCTACACACCTCATCTATATCTCCAAATGGAATAACCATCTGTCAAATGGAAACACAATGCGCACACTAAGTCCAAAATTCCATGTACCATATAAGCAGTTAACATAGGCTATAACAAAGTGGTAGTTAATTAATGAAAAAAACTCTGAGATTTAAATCTTTCTAAAATTCCTTGCCAAATAAATGAATTGTTTTTTCCCTCCTTCCCATACTACAAGAAGGTGCAGAATGTAAAGAAGCTATCATTAAAAGAAAGACTGAGAAAGAGCAGCTGCAAAATAAAGATATTCTAACGATAGTTTATGAGAGACCTTCACGAGATATCACCAACAGAAGAAGATAATCCCATAACTTACACAATATGCAGACTAGAGTAGCCAATTCTAACATCCTAAAGCTGAGATAGAGTTGGATATAAGGGAAGGACCATGATAAAAAAAAAATAACATCATCTTGATCTGTCAAAAATTTTACATGTTCTTCGAAAGATCTTACAAAAATATAACTTTAACAACATTGTTGTCCCTTGGTGAAAGCAGCTGCATCATTTTTGCATATAGACCCACTGTAAGCAAACTTGAGGATATTACTACTACTGTGAAAGGCTATCCATCTCAAATCGAAGAGAATGCCTTATCTTTGATATCGGTTCGGGAAAAAAAAAAAAAAAAAAACAACCAGCAGCATTTATGTACCATAGTTACTGCTGATTGACAACAATGCCCTAAATGATTACAAACTAAAATACTTATGAACTGCAGAACAGCTTGACCAACAAAAAATGGAAGTTGAGCCACTCCCCATGCTAATATTGTCAAAACGACCTAGCCAGCTTCATTGGATTACCACACATACCTGAACCTCACACAACAGGGCTCACATCAATCTGTAGCAGCAGCTGTCTGTGGTTGCATCCACTCTTTTACACATGCAATGGCTATTAGGAAGCGATCTGTTCCTTCACTCCAAACTTCATTTTCAGGTGTCCTCCATTGAATGAGTCACCCCCAAACCAAGAAAAAGGATGGGGACTACAACCCTTAGTAAATATCCCCCAAACGACAAATGCATCTCCAGAGAACACCTTCATTTCATTCTCCATCAACATGTTATGATAGGTCGTCACATTATACGGAATTTGTACTAGCATTCTACCTAACTGTATCTTCCCACTCACCATTGTTCATGCTCTATATGGCTACTATAGTCTCCACTTCAATCTTGTATCACCAATACAAATACATCAGGAACCCCCTATATTCTTAGCTAAGCTCAGACAATTTGTAACTGTTGCAACCTTGTCAACTATAATCCCTACAAGATCCAAACAAGGTTTAGAACTAGTTCCCCCATAATTACTATTATACAGAAAATCACATTTTAGCTGGAAACCCCTCCCCCACCCCTCCCCATAGTTTCCTCAATGTATTTCTAAAATCAAATACCAGGATGGCTCCTAAAGACTTTAGATGCCCGATCACTCTAATTATAACTGCATTAGTACTTTATCTCAGCTCCCTTCTACAGAGGAAATCCTGATCATAATTATCATTTCCCTTTGCATCTTCTCAACTTTGTCTACAGCTACAGAAAATGGTTTTGTAACACGTGAATCAATTCCCTGACTCCAAAGTCCAAGTAATGCCTTAAGGTTGATGCTGCCTCAGAATTAGGGCAAACACAAAATGCAGATAATGCCACTGCTCCACCCATAGAAAAGTTAGCCACATTATCTATAACAAAAATATGTGATACAGCCTCTCCTTCCAAGGCGTCCAAAGAACCACAACTAATAATATCCTAACACACCACCACAAACAATGGTAAGATCTATCATCACAGGCATAAACAAATAGGAGGGTGCTTAAAGAAACCCCACTATTTGCCAAAAGAATAGACTGCTGACATTTTTTAGTTCAAATATCACATAATTTGGATACAAACGAAACCATCTCCTCCATTTAGACCCAAGCTCAACCAGTACTTTCCGGACAAGAAAGTCGCCAATGTTTATAGTGGTAAGCCTTCCAATATCATTCCTCATAACTGTAATATCTACCTGGTATCGCCATAACATCAGTCTATTCACATCACCATAGATCTCCCACAAGTAGAAAGCTACTCAACATCACTCGTTTGAAAAGCCTTAGAAGAAGTTGATTTTTTACCCATAACAAATGCATCTTAGATTTTCGTTCCTCTAACAAATGCATCATTTTCTTGGAAAGGAACTTAATCCAGAAGAAAAGATAAACTAAATATTTGCAACTCAGATGCCTGCTCACCTTTATTCTCTTCGAAAATACATTAGAATGGAAGCAGACGTGCCATGCGGAGATAAACATACGGCCATGATACAAAAAGGACATCTCAAGGGCACATGAATAACTATGTTCCACAACCTGAAGCATGAAAAATTAGTAACACGGTCAGCAGCTGGAGATACTCAAATGATAAAGCACTCTACTTGTGACTCAGGGGTTTCAAAATTCCAAAGCTTCATAGCTTCCTGTATGTAAAAGAAGTAAATTTCGCACAACATACATATTAGTGGAACTCAACTAACAAACACCAACACTTCCTAGGATGTTGTTGTCTCTGGCTCACACAAGCATTGACCACAGGCACTATCTAGACATTCCCCAACACATGTAAACATGTCCTATAATTTCATGATTTCTGAAAATCGAAACACACTTGTGCCATGGCCATTTCAAAACACACACACTTCTGCATTTGGGGCAATGGACCTGCGTTGGGGTCAAGTGTCCAATAAACAAACTTAAAATCCATGCAAGTCTTGGAGAAATAAGATGAGATCAATCCTACCATCTAAAACATTGTTGGTTTACCTATTTGTCTACCTCCATTATGTGATTCAGTTTTGGCAATCTTGCGGCACAAAAGTTCAATTTTGCTAATGAGTAGACCAACATTTTGACCCTTTGGAACTATGGTTCACATCCCTCTTCTAATATCTAGAATGCGAAATGCTTTTATACAGTTTCAAAATAATTATATCAGTGTAGTAGTGTACTATTACTATCAAAGTTACATAGTTGTTCTCATATTGAACCAAACTACTTATGTGGCTATTGTTGCCTTTACTTTTGGAAATTGTTGTTGGTGTGTTGTCTCTGTATGGCGTGCTTGTCTTTGTGCTTCTAGAAAATCGAGAAATTAAATGTATTAAAAAGATCAGATAAAAAAAAATGTAAACTTACCTCATCTGGAAGGAGATCAAATATGGTTTGGAGAGGCCCAGGTTTTCGATGAACAACTAGCTGCCCTTGGTTATCTGAAATCATTCTTCGAGCCTTAGCTCCAGCACATCCATTCAAAACTCTAAAAGGACATGTATTTATGCTAACTCAATACATTGAGGAATAAAAATTCAACTCTGTCAACAGGGAAGTTTTAGACTGTATAGAATATCAAAGGCATGGTGATTCTCAATTCCGAAGGAAAAAAAAGGTGCAATCAAGATAAAACACTTTCCACAAACGTCATGCATGTAGGAGATATACATCCAATAATGCTTTTATTCCATGTAGGCTAAGCAGAAAAAAAGGTGATAACTCATTTTAGCAGATGAAAGTATACAGTGTTGAAGCAAGATGAAAAAATAAATACTCACCAATAAAGCGGATGTTATGTCAATCCACAAAGATGCACAAACTGTTTCATATAAGCACGTACTAAATGTGTATAGTACATGTATAGATTTATATATGCGCTTAATCTTTGACGAGATTGCACCGGTTCCAACAATTATACAAACAAGCATAACACTAACCGGGTATTGCCAATGTAGTGATCGGCCCAATCATCGTCTACTTAAGTTTATAGAACATGACATTCAACTCATTGGCAATGAAACCTGTTGGAACATTTCCAAAATATTTAATGAATATTAAATGTTGTAATTGGTGAAAGGTTTTAATCCAATAGGTGTGTCTATTCAGGTTAAATGAATAGACATGATTATTACTCCCTCCGTCCCAATTTCTTGGCCCCTTTTGGGGAAGTGGGTTTTTAAGGGATGTGAAAATTTTGTATTGACTTTTCTATTTTGCCCCTAAATCCAGTCTATATTACTGTGACAAAATTTGTGAGGCTAATTTATTATATGAAAGTAAAAACATATTCAATATGGATCTTGTTTCATAGATATCAATTAGTTTTATTATACAAAATTTTCAAAATCATAAAAACCGTTATAAAATAAAAGATAATAGACTAGCCAATTAAGATGGGAAAAGTACTTTTTAAGGGTAAAATTGGAAAGTGACCCAATTTTGATGGATGTTTTTAGAAGTGGGACAAACATTTTGGGACATCCCAAAATGGAAAGAAGGATCAAGAAATTGGGACGGAGGGAGTAGATTTTAGTGCAAAGGGTGTGTCTATTCAGGTTAAATGAATAGACATGACTATACTAAAAGTTGTGACTATTCGGGATAAATGAATAGACGCGACCATTGGATTTAAATGGTTTAAACCAAAAGGTGTGTCTATTCAGGATAAATAAATAGACATGCCCATTGGATTTAAATGATGTGACCGTTGGGTTTAAATGAATAGGTATAACTATTCGTGAACGGTCACAATGGTTTGAATGTAAAGATGTGACCATTGGTGAATGGTCACAAGTCTATGCCTATATAAAGGCTAGCAGTTCCACCAATATCCAATATAGAAAAATCAATTATGATTCTAGTTGTTGTTTCTCTCTAGAATTATCTCCTACATATATTTTTGGCGGGCTCGCAAAATCCGAAGGTGTTCTGGTTCCTCTTCGTCTGTGCATGACGCAGTTGAACAAGCAATCAATCGGGACTGGGCTTCATTGTATCTTGGAGTTGAATTCGCGAACAACCCGCACCAAATTCACTCGAATTGGTGGGGGCGAATATCGTCTTAAGGAAAGCGACATTGTAATGCGCCTTGAAGCAACCATTTATTTACTCCATTTTTATCCATTTCCATCGGCTATACGATTTTTACACCAACAAACCCATCTTTCTTTATTGCATTTAGGCCAGAACAAAATGAAAAGTCGTGGGCGCTCCTGAGTAAGGAGCGTGCTCTCGTTTCGCTCTCAACTCATTGAGACGAGAGCATGCTCTGAAATAGGATGGGGGCTTCCAAACTAATCTCAAGGAAGAAATTCGGACTTCTCTTTGCATATATATGCAAGGAGAACAAAAAGAGAAAAGAAATAAGAAAGATTAGGACACTTGTTTCATATTTGACTTATCTATGTGTTCACTATTTAGCCGTCTTTTCTCACATGTTTATACATGACAAATACTTATATACATGCTCCTTTTGGAGCTCCCAACGAGGATCTTCTACGTACCCCGTACCAGCGCTCCCGCTCTTGCTTCCGTTCCTGCTTCGTACGACTAAGGTTGCATCTACCAGAAGTTGATGGGAAGATGTTGTATCTACTAGTCAAGATGCAATTTACAAATGCTGAGAAACCTCAAGCATGTATGATTACGCGCGACAGAAAATTTGAACAAAATATCTACTATTTAATGTATTGAAATATATTTGAATGGTCGATGTTGCAAGCCCTGTTCTAAGGCTATGAAGTATCCTTAGAAGAATGAGATAAACCGCATACTAACATGCACCCGCGTCCATGTAACAGTGTATGATGTTCAAGAAGATAGTAAAAGAGAAAAAGAGATTAAACAACATACAGAAAAAACAAAGGCTACCTGCAAGAATTTACTGGGTGTTCAATTGTTCTAATGTGGAGACAAACCTGAAAAAAGACAAGGTAGTTTCAGTCATACAGGAAAGAAGATGGAAAAAGAGGTCACTGGCTTCATAACATAGACACCAACCAAAAATATGGAAGAAGTCGTTAAAGAAACAATCACCTTCCCCGATGAGCTATCCAACATATACCACCCAACACCAGTTTGATGTTCACCTCCGACAGAAACAGTCACTGAACCAAGAACTGCACTTTTTGTTATTATGTCCCAGTCATATAGAGTCACATTAATCTGCCAATAGAATACAAAGACTATGAGTTCAACGACCCAAACTATACTTGGCGTACACAAGAACATGTACATACACGTAAGTATGGGCTTTCTCTTCGGGAGACAAGAGCTTAGGTTGGTTGCAGGGGCAGAAACACCAACTCACCAATGGGGGCCTTGGAAACGTCAGGTTCAAAAAATCTGTATTTGCAAATAGGTCCCACAAACTAAGATCTTTAACTTCACCAATGCGACTGGCTCACTAACAGGCAAAATCTTTTCTATTATTTAAATAGATCCTTCTGATAGTTTTCTTTGGACTAGTCTAGGACGAATGGCATCCCTAGTCTAGGACTAGTCTAGCAACAGGCAAAACCAACATATGAATTTGGGCAGCGTCTTTAGTCATTGCCAATCGGAGGTTCTTGGGCAAGACTATTGCTTGATAGCCCTCATATTTGTACCTCAGTGCATCTTGTTTTGTTAGTAACTTTATTTTATGAATATTTTATTTATGTTTCTGTTAAGTTATGTTAAATTAGGGTTCATTATGTTAAGTTTTCTATTCCTAGGGATAGTTTGGTCATGTATAGTATTGGTCATGTATATGTCTGTGTATAGACCCATTTTATCAGTAATGAGAAAATCCCTTGATCTCTCCTTCTCTCTCTACATTCTAACATGGTATCAGAGCGAAGATCCATGGTTGATCTTGCTTCGTAGAGGTTTGAGACTTATAGTTGAGTTTATCAGTCGATTTGGGTTTTTCTGGTATGTCGGTACGTCGATTGAGAACTGTTCATGAACAACCAGGGTTGATTGGGCACTGTTCATGAACAACCAGAGTCGACTACCATTTTTTTGACAGCGTACGACTTCCGACGAGTGTAATACAACCTCTGGCGAGCTCCGACGAGGGTGGTACAGCGTCCGGCGAGGTCGTTACAACCTTCGTACTACTGTTTTTTGTTCGAAATTTGTTTCGGTTGTCACCGATCTCACTTCGAGTAATCGAGGCTCAATTTTGAGCACAGGGTTTTATAGCTCACGTCGAGTCGATCACCGTGGTGCAAGGCCGGTCGCCGGAGGACGTCGGAACAGTGCCCACGCGCCGGAGGGAGGTGGCGCGTGGCCGCGAGTCAGATCTACTCGCAAAGCGTGTACTTCACGCGCGAGGTCAACAGGGAAGAAGATCAGGCGGCAGGTCAAAGGGTCCATCCGCGAGTCAAAAGGGCCAGATCTGGTCAAAGGGCCCCTTCCGCGAGTCAAAGGGGTCAGCCGGGGGGTCATCGGCTTGAAAAAGGGTCAGGAAGCTCATCTGGAGGGTTCAGGAGGGTCCAAAAGCTCATCTGGGGGGTTCAGGGACCCATTTTGACGGTTCAGAGCCTTTTTTGGAAGCCCCGAGACTTGTTCCTGACTAATTTTGACGTTCCGGACTCATTCGCGGGGTCAGTTTAAGGTAATTTGACTGTTACGGGTGTGTTTTTTACTGCTCCGGACGTGTTTTGACTGCTCCGGACCATTTTTGTGAGGACCGAGACGTGTTCTAGACTAATTTTGACGTTTCGGATCCATTTGCGGGGTCGGTTTAAGGTGACTTGGAACGGAAATTGTTGGTACAATGGAGGATTCCAATGCCCCTTTTTCTGAGGGGGAGTTACAAACTCTCAGGCGCCTATTGTCTAAGCTTGACGCTCCATCTACCACTGCTTCTACCTCCACTGCCTCTGATTTCTTTGCTTATGTTCATGCTAGTGCTTTCAGTGCATCTAGCTCCCGTCCTTGGATTATAGATTCGGGTGCCACGGATCATATGACGGGTTGTTCATCCTTTTTTGATTCCTACTCTACTTGTTCTGGTAAGGATAAAGTTAGAGTAGCGGATGGTTCTTTATCTGCTATTTCCGGGAAAGGTTCTATTCATTGTTCTCCAACCATACCTCTATCTTCCGTTCTCCATGTTCCCAATTTTACTACTAATCTTATATCTGTTAGTAGTCTCACACAATCTTTGAATTGTTCAGTGACATTTTTTCCCACTCATTGTGTCTTTCAGGAACTGGGAACAGGAAAGACGATTGGTACTGGTAGAGCTCAGGATGGCCTGTATTTTTTGGAGTCTGTGCCTTGTTCATCTTTTACTCCCTCATCATTGGGTCATGCTCTTGAGGCGGATACGGGTTCAGCTCTCCCTTTATTGCATCAGTGGCACCGTAGACTAGGCCATCCCTCTTTTGGTGTTTTAGAAAAACTTTTTCCTACTTTAACTAAACAATGTTCTAGAAGTAGGTTCTTTTGTGAAGCTTGTGAGCTTGCGAAGCATAGACGTTCATTTTATGCTCCTGTTTATCAGAGAAATGCTTCTCCTTTTATGGTTGTCCACACTGATGTCTGGGGTCCTTCCCCTATTACCTCTATTTCTGGTTATCGCTATTTTGTTACCTTTATTGATTGTCACTCTCGTATAACTTGGGTGTATCTACTTCAAGCAAAAAATGAAGTTTTCTCATGTTTTCAGTCCTTTCATAAGATGGTGCACACACAATTTGATACAAACATCAAGATACTTCGTTGTGACAATGGGACTGAATATATGAATGGTCCCTTCAAGTCATATCTTGATGGCAATGGCATTCTTTTCCAAACTACTTGTGTAGATACACCGCAGCAAAATGGAGTCGCGGAAAGGAAGAACCGGCATCTTGCTGAGGTGGCTCGCTCTCTTATGTTTACTATGAATGTTCCTAAACATTTTTGGGGCGAGGCTGTTAAGTTATGTTAAATTAGGGTTCATTATGTTAAGTTTTCTATTCCTAGGGATAGTTTGGTCATGTATAGTATTAGTCATGTATATGTCTGTGTATAGACCCATTTTATCAGTAATGAGAAAATCCCTTGATCTCTCCTTCTCTCTCTACATTCTAACATGGTATCAGAGCAGTCGTTCTTGGACTGGGTTTCATTGTAGAGCTTTAGAGATCGTTATTTTCTCAACATTGTGTTTGTCAGTCGTGTTTATCTGACACCTGGTGAACCCGACGTGAATAGTGCTCACGTCGTTTGTTTGTCAGTCGTTTTTAACAATGTGTGACACTGTTAGACATCACCCACGACCTTCGATCGCGTCGGCGACCTCCGGCGAGCCTACTGTGGGTGTCGACGACCTCCGGTGAGGCCACAGTTGACGTCAATAATCAACATCGACCACTGTTCAACCGATCGATCGTTACAATTGGCTATTGGTCCTACTTCGAATGATCGGATGCAAGATTTGATCGCAGGGTTTTGTTGCCCTCGTCAAACCGATCACCGTGGTAGGTGGAAGGTCGCCGGACGACGTCGGAGGAAGCCACACGCGCCGGTTGAAGGCGGCGCGTGCGTGACGCGTCGATCTAGACGCGAGGGTGGAAGAAGGTCGATCTTGATGGCTCACGGTTCTCGGTCAAAGGGTCACGCGTGAGTCAAACAGTCCTATTTCTCAATTTGGTTCATTCCGCGAGTCAAAGTGGTCTCGGGGGTTCAAAGCGACTAGGAAAGGTCCAAACACTCATCTGGAGGGTTCGGCGACTATAAAAAGGGTCCAAAAGCTCATCCGGAGGGTTCTAGAGGGCCTAGGAAGGTTCAGGACTCATTTTGACCAATTTTGACCATTTTTAAGAGGTCCGAGACTTGTTCCCGACTAATTTCGACGTCCCGATTCATTCGCGGGGTCAATTTAAGGTAATTTGACCCTATGATTGACTTTGACGTGTTTTGACCGGCCTCGGACGTGTTTTGAACTGCTTCGGACCATTCTTGGGAGGTCCAAGACTTGTTCCTTACTAATTTCGACGTTTCGATCCATTTGCGGGGTCGGTTTAAGGTGACTTGAACGGAAATTGTTGGTACAATGGAGGCCTCCAATGCCCCTTTTTCCGAGGGGAGTTACAAACTCTCGGCGCTATTGTCTAAGCTTGACGCTCCATCTACCACTGCTTCTACCTCCACTGCTTCCACTGCCTCTGATTTCTTTGCTTCTGTTCATGCTAGTGCTTTCAGTGCATCTAGCTCCCGTCCTTGGATTATAGATTCGGGTGCCACGGATCATATGACGGGTTGTTCATCCTTTTTTGATTCCTACTCTACTTGTTCTGGTAAGGATAAAGTTAGAGTAGCTGATGGTTCTTTATCTGCTATTTCCGGGAAAGGTTCTATTCATTGTTCTCCAACCATATCTCTATCTTCCGTTCTCCATGTTCCCAATTTTACTACTAATCTTATATCAGTTAGTAGTCTCACACAGTCTTTGAATTGTTCAGTGACATTTTTTCCCACTCATTGTGTCTTTCAGGAACTGGGAACAGGAAAGACGATTGGTACTGGTAGAGCTCAGGATGGCCTGTATTTTTTGGAGTCTGTGCCTTGTTCATCTTTTACTCCCTCATCATTGGGTCATGCTCTTGAGGCGGATACGGGTTCAGCTCTCCCTTTATTGCATCAGTGGCATCGTAGACTAGGCCATCCCTCTTTTGGTGTTTTAGAAAAACTTTTTCCTACTTTAACTAAACAATGTTCTAGAAGTAGGTTCTTTTGTGAAGCTTGTGAGCTTGCGAAGCATAGACGTTCATTTTATGCTCCTGTTTATCAGAGAAGTGCTTCTCCTTTTATGGTTGTCCACACTGATGTCTGGGGTCCTTCCCCTATTACCTCTATTTCTGGTTATCGCTATTTTGTTACCTTTATTGATTGTCACTCTCGTATAACTTGGGTGTATCTACTTCAAGCAAAAAATGAAGTTTTCTCATGTTTTCAGTCCTTTCATAAGATGGTGCACACACAATTTGATACAAACATCAAGATACTTCGTTGTGACAATGGGACTGAATATATGAATGGTCCCTTCAAGTCATATCTTGATGGCAATGGCATTCTTTTCCAAACTACTTGTGTAGATACACCGCAGCAAAATGGAGTCGCGGAAAGGAAGAACCGGCATCTTGCTGAGGTGGCTCGCTCTCTTATGTTTACTATGAATGTTCCTAAACATTTTTGGGGCGAGGCCATCCTTACAGCTTCTTATCTCATTAATCGAATGCCATCCAGTGTTCTTCAATTCCGGACTCCCTTGGATTTCCTTCCTGGTCACTTTCGGGTCTCTACTCTTCCTCCTAAGATTTTTGGTTGTGTTTGTTATGTGCATGCTCCTCGTCACCCCGGTGGAAAGTTAGATCCTAAAGCTCGCAAATGCATGTTTCTTGGCTACTCCCCTACTCAAAAGGGGTATCATTGCTATGACCCTCTCTCTCGGAAGAAATTTGTTTCGATGGATGTCACCTTTTGGGAACACCAGTCCTTCTATCCTCTCTCGTCCCCATCTCTTCAGGGGGAGAGTTCTAGAGGGGAAGAGATGTTGACATCTTGTGATTCTCATTCATGGTTATTCCCCCCAACTGACAGTACAGAGGAGAATGTTGGTAAGGGGGAGAATATTGATACAGGGGAGAACACTGGTGAGGGGGAGGAGGCATCTCCTAGCCCTAATAATCCTGAAGGGGAAAGAGAGGAGGAACCTGTATCTGGAAAAAGAATAATGCTGGATGCAAGAGAAAGATTGGACAGACCTGATTTAAAAACTTTCACTCGCAAGGAAAAGGGCCAACCTGGTGCATTACCACAGTACCAATCGTCACCACCTACTCCAGTTCCTGACTCTTCAGCTGACTCATCTGGTAATGATCTTTACCCTACTGTTGTTGATGATCTTGATGCTCCTATTGCTCATAGGAAAGGTGTTAGAACTTGTACCCAACATCCTATTTCTCAGTTTGTTTCATATTCCCGTTTATCTCCTTCGTATCGTGCTTTTGTTTCTTCTCTTTCTTCTATATCTATCCCACAGGATTGGAAAGAAGCTATCATAATACCTGAGTGGAAAGAAGCTATGGTAGAGGAGATGAAAGCCTTGAAAAAGAATGGCACCTGGGAATTAGTGACTCTTCCAAATGAAAAGAAACCAGTGGGATGTAAATGGGTGTTCACTGTAAAGCACAAGGCAGATGGAATGGTTGAGAGATATAAGGCCAGACTTGTTGCTAAAGGGTACACTTAAACCTATGGCATTGACTATGAGGAGACATTTGCTCCTGTGGCCAAGATGAACTCTGTTCGGACCCTGCTTTCTTGTGCTGCTACTTTGGATTGGCCTCTTCAACAGTTTGATGTGAAGAATGCATTCCTCCATGGTGACCTAGAGGAGGAAGTGTACATGGACATACCACCAGGATTTTCCTCTTTTGCAACAGAAGGAAAGGTGTGTAGGTTGAGAAAGGCTCTCTATGGTTTGAAGCAATCCCCCAGAGCATGGTTTGACAGGTTTCTCAAAGCCATGTTGAAATTTGGATACAAGCAGAGCCATGCTGATCATACTATGTTCACCAAGAGGAGTGATGGTAAGATTGCCATCCTTATAGTTTATGTGGATGACATAATTATGACAGGTGATGATGTGAATGAGCTTCAGATGCTTAAAGCCCTTCTTCCTAAGGAATTTGAAATTAAGGAGCTGGGGGCGATGCAATACTTTCTTGGCATGGAGGTGGCTAGATCTGAGAAAGGGATTTTTATTTCCCAAAGGAAATATATTCTTGATCTCTTGGAGGAGACAGGGATGCTGGGGTGCAAGCCCGCCGATACCCCTATTGAGGTCAATCATCATCTTGGCAGTGTGGGAGAGCATGCAGATAAGGAAAGATATCAAAGACTTGTGGGTCGTCTGATATACTTATCTCACACACGTCCAGATATTTCTTATGCGGTGGGGGTTGTTAGTCAATTTATGCATGACCCCCGTACTTCTCATCTTGATGCTGTTTATCGTATCTTGAGGTACCTAAAATCTTCTCCAGGCAAAGGTATTTTGTTTTCAAACCATGGTCATTTGAGGTTGGAATCCTTCACTGACGCAGACTGGGCAGGTTCTATTGATGATAGGAGATCTACCTCCGGCTATTGCATCTTTCTGGGAGGAAATTTGGTTACTTGGAGGAGTAAGAAGCAGGCAGTGGTTGCTAGGTCCAGTGCAGAGGCTGAATACAGAGCTATGTCTCATGGTGTTTGCGAGCTTTTATGGCTCCAAACCTTTTTACGTGATCTGGGATTCCCTGATGCTAGTCCCATGAAGCTCTACTGTGATAATAAGGCTGCTATAAACATTGCCCATAATCCTATCCAACACGATCGAACGAAGCATATTGAAATCGACATGCACTTCATTAAAGAGAAGCTTAGCAACGGCTTAATTTGCATGCCTTTTGTGAGATCAGAAGACCAGTTAGCTGATGTATTCACTAAGGGTCTTAGTAGTAGAAGTTTTCACCCCATTGTGTTCAAGTTGGGCTTGATAGATATCTTTGCACCAACTTGAGGGGGAGTGTTAAGTTATGTTAAATTAGGGTTCATTATGTTAAGTTTTCTATTCCTAGGGATAGTTTGGTCATGTATAGTATTGGTCATGTATATGTCTGTGTATAGACCCATTTTATCAGTAATGAGAAAATCCCTTGATCTCTCCTTCTCTCTCTACATTCCAACAGTTTCCATGTGCAAGTCAGGACACATGCACTCCTGACTCAAGAGTGCATGTGTGGAGGACTGTTAGAGCTTGTCCCACCTCGGTCCAAAACAGTTATATGAACCACTAGGCAGCCTCCCCACTCGTTGTCAATGGGTTTTGAGTCGGATACTTCGATAATATTCAACATTCATGTACATATTAGGAGCATCATATAAAATAGCTTGCTTCCTCACTGCCGTCCCAAGGATGGTCTGGTAAAAACAACTTAATACATCAAGGTGCAGGGGTTCACATGAACCCTCCAAGTACCACAAAAGCCCCAGTAATTTTTTTTTTTTTTTTTACATTCGAATTTTTTTTCCCTTTCGTATTGTCCAGACAGGGCGACTAATTCAAAAGTCAAAGTAATGAAATTCCACTTAGTTGGTGAGTAATCGGATAGGATAGCCCACAGCCACTTACTATAGGGTTGATAATAAAGCTATAATCCGCTTTCAAAAATTAAAAACTCGTCATCGACCGTTGCAACATTATATAAGTTTGTGTGATGTTTTGTGAAGTACTAATTATATATGGAAGTATCTTTTTGTTTATGATTTGAATAGCATGTACGATGGATGGTTTATTAGCTATAGACAGTGTATATCGTCAAGCGAGATTCTTTTGGTTAAAATTTTCTATCATTGCAACTTTATGTGTGTTTTTTGCACCACTGGCCCAAAATCCTGGAGCTGCCACTACCAAGGTGAACAGTTACATTTTGGTCAACCTTATTACAGCTTACCCACAGCCTTCCCTTCAACTATCGCGAAGACAATTTACTTCAAGCTATCAGTATCCCGATATATCTAAATACTAGCGCTTCTTCCATACCAATTCTGTTAAATGTTAAATATCCAGATTTTAATGAAAGTCTAGTGCACACCCCAGCTGCTCCTCTTCTATTTTTTTCCCTCTTTAGGACGAAGAAATCCTAGTACAGACTCCAAGTCCACAAAAAGTTGAGATTATCAATGAAGACTATACCAAAGCAGCTAGCTACCTGCACTGGAAGCTTGTCAACAGGAAAATTGAACTCCTCTCCCCATGTGGGATTCCTCATGCAAGAAACGATTGAACTGTGGCAGAAGAGCAAAATAAATGATCAGCAGTTAAGTTTAGTGATTCCTTGTCAAAATTTGGCAAGCCAAGCCATCAAATTGATGGGCAAGTAGTAGAAATTTCTAATGCCATGAATACATAAATAGATTCCAGTCATCATCCAAAGCAAAGCGAAGACATATTAATTCAGGTATCAAATGACACCCTCTTTCATATTGCTATGTTTCTGTGGTGTAGAGCTACATGAAGGGCTTTCAGCTTTCTCGATATGAAACAAATTGTGAGTTCATCCCGAGCGAACACTGCAGCTACCAAACAGTGGCATGCAATAAAACCACAGGAAGGGGCACAAACAGAAAGAAAGAAGAAACTGATACACTCAAGCAGCAGATAGCAAAAAGCGATTAAAATTCCCAAATGATGATGTGCAGAAAAGCTCAATTCAAGATATTCCACTGCTCAAGTTCCTATAGAAATGTCAGGCAAATAGGTTCACAGCTAGATCTTAGCCCTTTCTTTCAAGAGGACACATGGAGGGAAAAGGATCAGAACAATGAGAAGACGCAAAGTACACTTATGCATGAGATTTTAACAAGAAGAAAAAGCAAACTAAAAAATGGCGATAGTTTATTTAAACTGTTGGAGTTGCCCTTGATATGTTTGACAAAGCAACAAGGTACCATACAGCCCACCGGACTTAACTGATCCTCTATTTTAGTAAGCTCCATCAAAATCTAAAAGTAACACTATGAATCGTATCAAATGAACCATTTCAATCAGAGAAGACATAATAAAAAGTGGGAAAGTACAAACATGTACAAAATCAATAACAATATCCCAGTGGAGATTAGATCTAATCACCTGAATCGCTTTTCTGTACCACATGTGATGATTGCATAAGGATTCAAAGTACCATTCCAGTTAGCACGAGTAAGGTTTTCCGCTGCCAACAGCTGCAACTGAAAAACAAAGCATGCATATTGGAGTGTTTGTCATTTGCATTTCCGAAGACAGCCCAATGCAGAATGAAGAAAATTAAATGCAATGTTCCCCTTCGCATGCCAATAGTACATAGAACACCAACCATGTTATCCCCAACCAATAGGGATATGGGCGGGGAAAGATTGGAGAGACCAGCAATATATGCACAAAGTAATTGCTCTCATAAAGTTTTAGTGTGTTACTACTAAAATAGCGGCCCCCCATACCAATAGTATACCTTTATTTACAACCAATTGAAACTCAACAGGCATCTCACTTCATTGCCATACTTAAATAACAAGAAGTTGCATGCTCACAGATCCAGAAATACCTTGATCGTATAAGCATAAGTGGTTTGATGGTCTCCTTTCAACTGGCCCATCTACAAAATGAGTCCAGAACTGCATGTCAGACAGACAAGTGGAAAATCAAGAAGAAGAACAGTCTAGCTGGTGATAACTGGAATTCAAAGAACAAATAACTAGGCTATCAGAATAACCTCACAGAAAGAGAATTTTAAATTTATCAAATATCAATACTAATATCGACACGCGTAATCCAAAAAGAATTGGTCTGGTTAGTGAACTTTGGAAAGTAATTGAATGATCATACCTTCTCCTCCCTATGGAATGTCCATTCACCTTCATTACTAAATGAGTACTACTCAATTTCTAGTCCAAAGGTTTTGATCAGGCCTGTTCCACTAAGTGAATTTTTGGCTTTTTGGCTTTTTACGCTTCGCGAGACAAGTCATTCTCTCCACATTCAATAACTAAAAAAGTCCAAAAAGCTAAAAACCAGCTTAGTGGAACAGTAATCCAAAAAGAATTGGTCTGGTTAGTGAACTTTGGAAAGTAATTAAATTATCATACCTTCTCCTCCCAATGGAACTCAACTTCTAGTCCAAAAGTTTTGATCAGGCATGTTCCACTAAGTGAATTATTTTCTTTTCAGCACTGCTACATACACAGAAAACACACCCAGAATTTATCCAGAATTTGAAAATCAATGGCCCAGATTCACTTGGAGTGAAGTGAATCTGGGTTGATTTACACTTTCGGGGTCAATTTTGTGTCTCCTTTCGGGGCACCCAGACTTACTATTTTCTTTTTGACTTTTATGTTTCACACGCTTCACGAGACACGTCATTCTCTTCGCATACAATAACTAAAAAAAGTCCAAAAGGCCAAAAAAACTAAAAAGCCTGCTTAGTGGAACAGTAGCAAAAGTCAGAATGAGCATCTGAAGATAATTCCCTTACCAGCTTAATTCCATTGGACCAAACAACTTTAACGAATAGTCATTCTTAGATGTTGAACTCTCCTTCGCAAACAACCAAAAAAAGAAAAGAAAAAGAGAAACGAAATGCAGAACGTTATTGTTGTTTTGGTACTTTTTGTCTATTCTGAATTTTTGTCAAATTCACGTTCAACACTTTTAAAATCCTTTTGTCGTCGAGACGGTTGTTAGCCAAAAAGACTGAACAAAAAAACTAGGAAAAGTAAATAGTACCGAGAAAATAAAGTAAAGAAACAAGACAATTGACCTTATCTTGAACGTCGGAATTGGTGTCACCACCGCCAGTACCACAGTCGGTGAAGAACCAGTAGTAGGCAGCGATGACAAAAGCCGCGGCGGCGATGGAGACTTGGAGCTCCCACAATGACGGCACCAGGACATCCAATGCTGCCTCCATCATTTTTTCTGAATTGTTGAATTGGCACATTTTTTCTAGACGGTAGACGAAATGAAGGAATTAGTAATGGGGTTGTTTGTTCTTCTAGAGGAAGCTTGTTTGTAGGAGTGCTGAGTGTCGGGAAGGGGCATTTGAGTGTTGTAAAGAATGAGAGAGAGAGAGAGAGAGAGAGAGAGAGAGAGAATATAATGGTGGTGATGGGCGCCGAAGGAGAAATGATGCTGTACTGCTGTAGTATATTTTAAGCAAGAAGAAATGTTGGGTACATGTTTGAATGAGAATATCATTTAAGTGTATGCAGAAAGACTATTATCGCTGCCGTGAGTGGCATGACATTGGTGAAGGTACATGACTCCTGCAGTACATGGTTTCCGATCATGGGATCCAGAGATTCTATAGTGCAAGGTACACTATATAGGATTGTAGTGCGTATTTTGGGTTGTTCAAAAAAATTTAATGGTTAAAAACACTTTGAACAGCAAAGATCCTGTACTACAATCCTATAACGTACCCTTGCATTACAGGATTTCCAAAGAAATATGGACTCTTTTGCGGTCCTCTCTTGGTTTGGGGTTCCCGTATCAAAGGTTATTTTGTTAAGACTTTGGATCTTATTCTACGAACTTGATTTTTTGGGCTCTTTTTAGTTGATATATGTGAGGAGATGACATGTATCGAAAAACGTGAAAAGCCAAAAGTCCAAAAAGTCAAGTTAGTGGATCTAAGTCTTTGTTGATTTTGTTGAAGGAACTCTGTAGGTATTGGGTTCTCCATTATAGCTAAATCAGTCATTTGTTGAATATGTTGATCTTTCTCTAAGGCTATGTTTGGATGGGCGGACTCATGAGATTATAGTTTTCTGTAATCGAATTCTAAATAATTCAATACTTGAATTAATATCACTCTAGTGCTAGATTAATCCAGTAATCTTACTTAGGAAATAATTATTTTTTGGAGTTTTGGAATTTATGAGAGTCAACATTTCCTTATTTTAGGATTGAGCTAGGAATATAAGATTACCATGGGTAAATGAGGAATCAAATTCTCTCTTAGTTTGGAAATATTACTATCGGTAATCACATTCTTCTTCATCCTTCATTTTCAAGTCCTTGAATTACTTCTTTGATGTTTAATCACCACCTTCGACGACCACGTTGCACTTGCTCCCCTGTCATCTTCCTCTACCTCCCTTTTCATCTCTTCCTTCCTCAATTGCCATAAAATTAATGACCATGTATCTATCGTCTTCTTTCCTCTCTCTCATCTCCCTCTCTTCCATCACCATGACCAATATCATCATACATGGCCACAAACTTTCATCATCAAAGCCATTAACTCTCTCCAACGCCCCACCTTTTCCGGCACGGCTGTAGAGGATGGAATACTTTCTATGCACGTGTGTAAGTGGCTTATGTTCCATTGGAAGCCAACGATATATACGTAGAGACTTGAACTCTTGAGATATTTGACTCGCACGAAAACCACTTGAAGAGACAGAGAGAGATGGGGGCATAGATTTCGAGTGTAATAGGTTGAGGGAAGGGGTCAGTGTTTTTGGAAAAAGAGGTGGCTGACTATGGTTGCTGGGTGTTAAGGTGTCATGGCATTTCGTCGTGCGTGATATTATTTTGTTGTCTTCATGTGTTTGAGATATACAAAGTTTTGTCTCCATAAAAATGAAAATATTACGGGTACATGCATATGAACTGAAATGTCCGTAGAATAAAGTGAAAAGGTGAGGTTTCTTTCATAAAGAATTCAAAAAGAACAAAGAAGTAGTGTTAAAAAAAATTGAAGCAGAAAATTATATATGGGCATGAAATCGGAATCTGATTAAACTTTGGCATGCGCGCGGCCTGCCTTTATAACTGTCTTCCAAAACATATGCTGCGCTGGGTTACCTTGCTTTTTGAACATTCAATCATGTGCTAAGGAATCATTAGTCCCTGACTATCTGTTTGTCAATGGGAATTATATATATTCCCTCACACTCCCTTCAAATGAAGGAACTTTCAGTTCAATTTAAGTACAGTCCATCACTCGGTCCCTTAATGTGAGTTTATTACTCGATGGCTTGCTTAGGCACAGTAGGGTGACTGTGTCCAAAAAATGAACATCATTTCGAGCCCATTGTCATCCGTAACTGTTCGCTATACAAAGCTTGACGAGTAGGACAAACATGTGAAAAAATTAAGTCAACCGGAAGTGAACGAACATGTGTAACGTAACTGAGTGAACGAACCATATTTTTTTTGGCAGTAATAAATGTTGGCAAGATTATTTTGTAGATAAATATGGGTTGTTCACTAAGTTGCATATCAACTTGATTTTTATGAGTTTATTATACACATCAAACTCTACAACCTGAACGATTTAAATCACCTTTTTTTACTCAAGACGATGACCGTTGGGCACACAGGAGGTTGCCCTATTCTATTTTTTCCGTACCGAGTTCGGTCTGTTTTTGTGCTTTTGTGGTGATGAGATCACTTCTCTTGTAACATTATAGAGAAATAGTTTCATCCATGCAAACCAAAAAAAAAAAAAACAAATCATCTAACATACTACTTATTAAAAGCGTAGCCCATCAATAAAACATCAAGCTTGAATAAAGGAGGGGGAACAAAAACTAAATGGGTTGGGGAGTCATTTAAAAGTTTAGCAAAACCTATGTTAAGGGTAAGGCCGAAGTGTACAATTTACACCCTCAAAGTTTTTTTTTTTTGGTTATATAATCGGTTGTTCGGGTCAGTTTGCGCGCATTTCGACTATAAAAATAAAATAAAAAACCTTTAATAGATTGAGCTCTTGGTTAAGACTTGAGACTTAAGGGTTCACTCTATTATAAGGTCTAGGTTCGAAAAATCTCACGTGTTATCAATTCATTTGAGACGAGTCCACATAGAGCTATGTTTTGGCTTTTTAATTGACTCCTTACAAGTGGGCGGTGGGATTGTGCTCCCAAAATTACTTGAGGTACGTGTAAGCTGATCCGAACACTTCGCAATAATAATAAAAAAACATATGAATGGAGAATAAAAGTCTACTGTGGTAGAAATTGGCACCCTAAATATTACAAGAGGAAGAAAGCATAGGAATCTATGGGGTAAAATAAAATCCCTCCATAATAATTCCAAATGTTTTTTAGACGGGTGAAAATAAAGGACTCATTCAGCTACTGGAGTGGGAGTCAGGGACGGAGCCTGGATTTTTGTATAGAAGAGCGGGCTATATATATGGAGGAGGGGCTGTAACGACCCGGATTTTCGTAAATAAAAATTTCGCTTAATAATTTAATTATCTATTTTTAATTTTCGGTTTATTCGAATATTTTCCTATTAAAATATTATTTAATTCTTTTAATTCGAATAAAGGAAATTCTAGCCATGTTTATGCGCGTACGAGACCGAGTAACACATCCGTTACACTACCGTAGCACCCGGGGACCAAACTTAATACCCGAAACTTACCCAACTACCGTCTTTACTTCACTCAACCAACTTCGGTACGCCAATTGTTCATATTAGCTCCTAAAAACACCCCGTAACAAAGGTGACCATGCAAAAACCTACACAGCGGGAGGCATTATTTCCCCCACCATTGATTCCTACGTAGGATACTATGTATTTACCCAATTTGGTTCATCTAGCAAGAATCTAGACCCTAGAAACCTAGATTCCTAGCCTAGATTCCTACCTAAACCTAGTGTGCCACCTAAGTACTTCCCATGTGCCAATTCAATGCACATTTATCACCCCACCACTTGAAAACTTTCGGCCCAAGTGTGTGTGTGTGTACCGAAAATTTTAGAAGAGAAGAGGGAGGTCCCATTGGTCTATAAATAGCCACCTTTGTGTTCATTTGGCCCCCCTTTATACTTTCCTTCTTTGTTTGTCTCCCATATTCCCCACAAACCAACTATTTCCACCACCTTTTAGCCAACTTATTAGGGTACTAATTAGCTACTTACTAAGTTAATTAGTAGGTAAAATAGGTAGATTAAGGGTTTTCTACACCAAAGGATTGCTAATCGGCTTCCGGTTTACACCCGGAAAATCAAGGTAGTTTACTAAACTACTCTTCTAATTAGTTAATTCTAGTTCTATTAAGTTGTTCTAGTTAAGTTTCTAAGCATGATTTTAGAGTGTGATTTAGTTAAGTTATGCATGTGTTAAGTTGCTAAGCATGTTTCTTGGTAATTTAGAAAGTGGATTTCTTGTTAAAAGATTTACAAGAATATTTATTAAGTTCTAATTATTATAGTTCTTCATGAAATTAGAAGTGGATTAGTAAGATTAGAAGTAATTAGAAGTGATTAGAAGTTAATTAGAAGATGTGTTTTGTTTTTCACTAGACAAAGTTCTAGTATTAGTATGTAATATTTCTTGGAAGAATTAGTTGATCTTGGTTGATTAAACCATTGGTTGATATTTCTTAAATAAGTGGATTAACTTTTTTTTTTTTATGAAGGAAATTGTTCTTACTAGAAAGATGTGCTATTATTTTATGGAAATTTTTGAAAGAAAGTTTGGAGTTTTTACTAAATAAATATGAAGAGAGGGTTTTTCATGAATGATTTCTAGAAATGTTTTTACTAATTGTTTGTGAGTATATTTCATGGCTATGATGAAAAGAAAAGAAATAAATGGAGTTGATTACATTTTCTAGAAAGAAAATTGTGATTTTTCTAGATAGAGGAAAATATGTTTTATTTGGAGTTTATCAAAAAGAAAGTTTTTCTAGAAATATAAAGAGTATATTTTTAGAGAGATTAAATGTTTTTAGAGAATTCATAAATTAGTGGAGTTAATTTATGGCAAGGAATTTCTAGAAAGGGAGTTTGTGTTAAATTATTTTTAGAAAGAGCAAGTTGATTAGTTTTATTTCTTTTGAGAGAAATAAAATAGTTTTGAAAGAGGACAAGGAAGAAATGGGACTTTTTGTTGAGAAATATATTTTATTTGAGAGAATTGGAAAATATTATTTTTGGAGAAAGTTAGTGCATTAAAACGTATAATTTTATGTGGGAAAAGTTTCTAGAGGAAACAATATATTTTAGAGAGATGGAATATTTTAATGTGTGATTTTATGTGAGAAATGTGTATTTGAAGAGATATGAATTTAGAGAAAATTATGGAATATTGCATGAGCATGATTTTGTGCATGTGGCACTGAGCACGTACGCGATACGTTACGTCACCGGACGCGAAATTGAATAATTGTTAATGAGAAAATAGAGATGAGAATGAAAATGAGTTTTGAAATGAGAAATGAAATTTTTGAGAAATGAAATGAGATTTTCGGGAAATGAAATGAAATGAGATTTTTGGGAAATGAAGTGAGATGAGATGAGATGAGATGATTTGTTGCCACCTCAAATTCGCGGAGAGAATTTGGAGGAATGGTATTGATTGCGGTAGTGCAGCGAAAGCGCCACTTCCAGTTCGCGGAGAGAACTAGGATGTTTGGGCTAAGCATGCACAACACACGGTGAACGGACTTGCAAACAGGCTGTTAAGTTCGGTGATGCAAGACGGCCGGGACTGTGTCGTGTGAGTCGCGGGGTGGTCGGACCGTGCAAACAGGCTGTTAAGTTCGGTGATGCACGATAACCGGAACCTCGAGCGGAAAGGTTGGTACCGTCAGCTGAGAGGAGGCGTAAGCGGACCAATAACTTTCGGAGTGATGGGAGATAATGAAATTTGAATAAGAATGCCGAGAGAGGCACCAATATGAGAAAAAACCGATTTTTGGGAAAATGGATTGATAAATGAGTTAAGTTTGAGAAACTGAACGAGATATTATCTTGAGAAAATGACACGTAGCACAGTTCGAGACACTGTTATGAGATATTGTTATCTGCGCATGTTTACTCTAATCCGTATAGACACGCATGATTTATTGCATGGGTTACTGTTCACAAGTTTTATATACTGTTTATGAACTTATTGTTCTAGAATTGCTACTTAGACGTTTAGCATAGTGAACTACTGGGCTTTGCTCACGGTGTTGCATTCGTGTAACCCTGGCATAATACCATGATGTTGCCTGTGCGACTCGGACGTATTATGTCAGATTATCTAGATGGACAGGAACAATACTGTGGAGACCAGTCCTATGGAACAGGAAGTGCTGCCGGAGTGGGGAATGACCCGGCGCAGGGATAGACAAAGACCTAGAACCACCCCGGTTATTATTTATATAGTGTTTGAAGACATTATTATTTGTATTAAAGTTCAAGGTTGAACTTAATTATGGTTTGTAATAATAATTAACGTGCCCAAATTTTGGGGGCGTTACAGCTTGGTATCAGAGCATTAGGTTCAAACCCCCGGCCTTTGGTAAATGGGTAGACACTAAGCTAGTAATAAAAGAATAAAGAAAACAAGAGATAGAACCCAATAAGATTTATTTTCCTTAGTATTTCATTGGGTCTCTGTGTTGGCATTGATTAGATGTTATTTTTGTAGATGGCCCCTTTGAGCCCTGAGTTGCTAGCAGAGATCAAAGAGTTTAAAAGGAGGTTTAGCTTGCCACTAACAGACCTTGATCCGTACTTTGACTACACGAACCAGTATCCGCTTATGACAGCCTATCTCCATGAGCATGGCACATTTTCGCCCACTACCCTTAGTGACTCTGATGAAAGTGACCCGGAGGAACCGGAAGATGAGGGAGGGTATATGTCTCACCCGGAGTTTGAGGATGATGAGAGTGAAGAGGATGAGGAGGATCTGTATGAGGAAGATGATGGACCCCCACCAGGTTTTGACTTCAATGATTGGTTGGTTGACTACGAGGCCATAGAAATTGAGGCAGAACAGGAAGAGAACCAAGTACCCCAAGAATCTGAACCCGAGAGTGAGGTGGAAGACCCCATCCCGTACCCATTGGGAATTGTGTTTCCACAATTTACCTCTTGGCACAGCCACATGACTAGCCTTCAGCCTGGCGCCTACTGCTACATTGAGGTTTTCCCGATTTACCCCTGCCCACTGAAACCACAAACCCAACAGTACTTTATGGGTCCAATCCGTGTTACTCAGCCATGTGTGAACCACCACTATACTTTGGATGTGCCACAGGGCTATGCTAATGTCTACTCCAACAAAGTGCTGTTTACCCGAGTGTTCCGTACCCGACCTGCTGACGAACACTATATCATCTCCAATCTCTTGGATTTCGGAGATTTGGAAACCTACACGGAGGTGCCTGTGCACAAAGAACCCTACATTGACCCGACAGGACGATACTATCTGGACCCGAGGTTGAGGATCACATGGAGGTGTTTTGGACTGACAGAGGTGATAGTGGAGAAAGAAAGCACCATGAGAGCTCATTACCCGGGGATGTTTCTGTAGACGGGTGTATTCTGATAGAGACTGTAGCTAGGACCTAACAGTAGTTAGGCTAACTATTTGATATCTATGTATTTGGAGACTATGTTGATTTGTAGTTGCACTATTTCGAACTTATGTTGTAGTGGTTGTAAGGGTTGAACTTAAACCCCATTTTGTAGCAAGTCAATAGACTTGTCGGCTTGTAATAACAAGTAGCATTTCCAGTTCTAGTATTCTCAGACTTAGAGCTTCTGTTGATCTATTGATGACTATATACTTTAAGTCTAATATATAATTCCTATCTTGTAGGTTATGGCTTTTGTTACCCTGCCTGGAGAGGAGTATACTACCAGTCTGTCCTGCACCCAGCTCATGACTTTGTTAGACAGTGCGCCAGTGGACCCTACACCGTCCCAGTACCATCTTTTCACCGTGCCAGCTACACTACCAGTGGTGATGTACCAGCCCGGACTTGTTTATGACCAGGACTTAGGATGCAACCTGTATGAGATCCCTGTGATGGAGCAGCTACCGCCTCTGCCTGCACCAATAGAGCCGACATACCAGTTCGATCTAACCATGGCAGATTTAGCACCATTCAATGCTGAGCCGTACTGTTTCGAGATTCCAGTGCTAGAACCACTAGTGGAGGAGCCTCCGCTTACCCCAGACCAGGTCTTTGAGCAAGTTCTGCAGCGCCCCGAGATTGAGTTGACCATGGCCGAGCGAGCTCATGGAGAGGCTCTCAAAGCTTATTTCCATATCCAGTAGACAGCTTTATTCAGCATAGTATAGGCTGACATTATCGTATTGTAGTAGGACTAGTATTATGATGTAACCTGTTGTGATGGGTGTAGTACTCGGCTGATGTACGTTTTGACCACTGTATCGGCATCATGCCACGGATATTATATTGTATGCATGACTAGAATGTTTGTGAAATAACAAATTTCAGTTTTAAATAATCGAATCTTTTACTCATTAGACTTATTCCCCAAACAATTTCTAGCACTTAGATGGCAAATACGCGAAACGGACGTAGAAACGGAGACGATACTTCTAACGGAGCCAACGGAGCTGATGTTGCACAACTGATGCAAGCATTTATTGCTGCACTTAACGCTAACCGACCCCCACCTAATGTCAATACTAACCACCCACCTACTCCTATGAACCGCACGCAAGCTATAAACGAGTTCTGTAAGCGCCGACCCCCTGTTTTTCACGGAGAGCCTGATCCGATTGTAGCCGAAGCTTGGCTCAAGAGCATCAAGGTTATTCTGAGTACCTTGGGAATTGAGGAAGATGGGCATTGTGTAGCACTTGCAGCTTATCAGCTACAAGGAGAAGCTCGATACTGGTGGGAATTGATTGAGAGTACCCACAATGTCAACACCATGACATTTGCGGAGTTCGAGAATCTGTTTCTCGATAAGTATTTTCCTGCTTCGGTCAGACAGGCCAAGGTTCTGGAATTCCAGGAATTGCGCCAAGGTTCTATGACTGTGTCTCAGTACGCAGCAAAGTTTGAAGAGTTGTCCCGCTATGCTCCTGCTTTAATTCCCACTGAGGAAGCAAAGGCAAGGAAGTTTGAATGGGGACTTGGCTCTACCCGCAGAACTGTTGTGGGACTCGGACTCTCCACTTATGCAGAAGTGGTGAATTGTGCGCTGAGGTTAGAGCGAGAGGAACAAGATTTCTGCAGTAAGAGACCAGTAGGAGGAAATGGAGGACCGATTCGTACCAATCAGAACAGCAATACCAGTAATAACCGTGGACCCTATCCAACCAGACCTAACCCCAACCATTCCCACAACCAGAATTGGAGGAGGAACGACAACCGACAAGGACCGTCAAGTATGGGACGTGAGAGTCAGTTAGTGCGCTGTTACAATTGTTCCGGTTACGGACATATCAGTCGCAACTGCCCACACCCTAGGAAGGACGGACAGATGAGCTTTGGAAACCAGCAGCCACAGCAGTATCAGAATTTCGAAAAACAGCCTATGCAGCAGATAGCAAGGCCAGCACCCCTGAATCAGTGGAATGGGAAGCAGCTTGTCAAGGCACAGCCAAGTGCGGGAGGTCGCATTTTTGCCCTACAGGCCGAGGATCAGGAACAGGACCTGACTGTGATCCAAGGTACGCTACTGTAATTCAGTACCTGCGTACAAGCCTTATTTGACTCTGGAGCATCGCATTCGTTTATTTCTTCTGTGTGTGTATCTACGTTGGAACTAGAAACTGAACCCCTAAGAACCAGTATGACGATAGCATCACCACTAGGGGATAAAGTACCAGTCAAACTAGTCTGTCGGGAGTGCGAGATAGAAGTCTCTAATGTCCGATTGACCTGTGATTTGCGTGTGATTGAGATGGAGGATTTTGATGTAATTTTGGGCATGGATTGGTTATCTAGGCATCGAGCAGTCATAGATTGTCGTCAGAAAATAGTAACGGCTTTTACCCCTGAAGGGACTCGTTTCCGATTTAAGGGGGATAGATAGACCGTGAATTTTACGACTAGACTCTCGAAAAGGCAGAACCAACTGTGTGGATGGTTTGCTAGTCTCCTGTTGGAAGAATCTGATCAAGAGAAGCCTGGACTGCCACACGTTGTCTGTGAGTATGCATACGTGTTTCCAAAAGATCTTCCCGGATTACCACCTAGAAGAGAGATAGACTTCACCATGAGATATTGTTATGAGATACTGTTATGAGATATTGTTATCTGCGCATGTTTACTCTGATCCGTATAGACACGCATGATTTATTGCATGGGTTACTGTTCACAAGTTTTATATACTGTTTATGAACTTATTGTTCTAGAATTGCTACTTAGACGTTTAGCATAGTGAACTACTGGGCTTTGCTCACGGTGTTGCATTCGTGTAACCCTGGCATAATACCATGATGTTGCCTGTGCAACTCGGACGTATTATGTCAGATTATCTAGATGGACAGGAACAATACTGTGGAGACCAGTCCTATGGAACAGGAAGTGCTGCCGGAGTGGGGAATGACCCGGCGCAGGGATAGACGAAGACCTAGAACCACCCCGGTTATTATTTATATAGTGTTTGAAGACATTATTATTTGTATTAAAGTTCAAGGTTGAACTTAATTATGGTTTGTAATAATAATTAACGTGCCCAAATTTTGGGGGCGTTACAGGGGCGGTGTTATATAATTTGATTCCATAATACACAAACGCGCGCGCGCACACACACACACCTTCCTATAAGGGATCCCAAATTTTGCTTAAAGTGTGGTTGTAGACACTAAAATTCATGGCTTAATCGCCGTCCAATTAATTGAGATGAATAAATAATCTTAATTAATTAAAGTCAAAGTTGGTCAAAAGCCTGCAAATAATTATTGGGCTTGGCAAAGTATGGGTTTAAAAGATGTGGGCTAGACCAGAATAAGATGGGTCTACTCAATTGAGCAAATGGACCATGAAATTGGGCCAACCCATGAACACAGGCCCAACCAAATTATCCTGGGTCCAATATATATATACATACACACACGGAAATCTTCTAGTCAAGGATCCCTGGCTTTGCTTAAAGTTAGGACCTCACCTTTCCCGATTTTATTTTGATGATTTGAACCGTTCAATGTGTTTAGAACGTGTTTTTAAGGGTCCCCGCGAGGATTCATTAAAAAAAAAGACCGGGAAGGGTTGATCCGAGCAGTTTTTTGATAAAAAACTATACATATATAGCACTGAAGTTGTTACTCAACTATTTCGCATCTCTTTCAAATTATGGTGCCAGAAAGTACTAAATAATATTGATTGCTACTCATTTAACCAAAAAATCAAGTAGAAAACTGAAAAATGAGCCTCTAAACACAAATCAGATGACATCATTTATTGTGTTGTTATTGTTACCCTAAGAACAATAGCCGCGACATCTTATTTTCATCTTGTATTTGTTTACTTTGTGATGAAAAGAGTCGTCTTTGAAGGTGTTGTACCTGCCCCTGGAAAGAAATCAATGACTTGTTTGAACAGGCCAAATTCTAGCGTGGCGCCTTCAAATATAGCGTAAAATACTAAGCATGGTTTACTAATTCAGATGCACAAAAAAGTGGTAGTTGCATATGTCGCAAACATGCTTCATTACAGCAAGTCCCCTTTCTCAGTTAGAATACAGCATCACAACATGTCTGTTAAGCTTGACTTAGTTAACAAGTCCACCTTTCTGGTAAACGAACCTGTAGACACCCCGATTTTGACCCGAGAAACTTATCAAGCATCCCCGATGATGAAAATGCCTGATAAGAGCACGCAAAGCTTGATTGTGAACTTGGAAACCTCTCCTAAACCTCTTCAAAATAAACCCAAGCCTACACCATCTTCTAGTACATTCAAAACCCTCTTTTTTATATATATAATACGTCCCAATCCATTTTGAAATGAGGGAGATATGCACGTTTTACCAAAATGACTCGTTTTTCCGACCTTCTGAGGGTAAAATGGTCACATATTTTTATGTACAAATCATCTTGGGTTCAAACCACTTGGGTTAGAAAGTAGACTTGACAAGATTTCCAACGCTTCAAACCATGCACAAAACGGAGTTCGGTAGCACCCGGAATGGCCCCGCAAAGTTTGCAATTTTGTGCTGTCTCCAAATCCAGGCGCCTGGATTGGATGATTCCAGGCGCCCACATTGAATCCAGACGCCTGGATTTGATCAATATGGGCGCCTGGACTCTCTCCAGATACTTGGTCCCCAAGGTGAAGTGAGTGGGGAGGAGCGTCTTGGAGGATTCTTTGGGGATTTTCTGCAGAAATCTGTTAAAGTATAGTGGAGGGAATATAGGGTACCCTATTGCCCCCTAAGAGGTCCAAGTGGCCCCTTCTGAACCCTTATTTGCCTATTTAAACACCCCTTGTCCCCCATTGCAAAAGAGATCAGTTCCTCCCTCTCTCTTATGTTGTTATTCTGCTGCAAAAATTTCCAAAAGTTCCATCCTAGTTAAGCCCTCTTTAATTCCTTTACTTTCAAGCATAAAACCCACTTTTTACTACACCAAATCCATGTATCTTCATCATCCATAATCAAATCCCAACCATTCCACCTACAATCAGTCTAGTACACTTCCAAAAGCCAAAATTCAGTCCATTCAACCACCAATAGCCTTCCAAAAATCAAACCCAAGTTCATTAATCAAGTCTCAAGGTAGATTTTCTACCAAAAGTGTTCAAAAAGGCCCTGAGGGGAACTCAACCAAGTTCTTACTGGTCTTCTATACCAGTGGAGGGCTTGGGAGAGGTCTGAATCACATCAAGAAAGAATCTGTTTTATGCATCTGTGCCTAATCCAGGCGCCTGGATCAGCTCTTTCCAGGCGCCTGCATTGAGTCCAGGCACCTGGATTCACTCAATGTAGGCGCCTGGACTCTCTCCTCTTGGTCATGTTTTCCATTTTCTTCTACATTTAGTCAGTTTATGGTACATTATTTACCTGCATTAATCGTAGATAATCATATCTCATGTTCTAATCTACATCATAATGGGCATTTTGGAGTATTTTAAGGCTATAACCAAGCTTGATAAAGTGTTACATGAGAAGAGGATATTTAAATGAGTCCATATGTCATATGTAGGTTCTGATCATTCAGTTCTTGGAGTATCAAGATAATCTTTCATGTTGCATAACTATATCCACCATAGTTAATGTTCAATACAAGCATTTTTTTATTGCATTCTTGGTATAGATTCATTTTTATTTCATCTAGTTACAAGCATAATCTGATTAAACAGTATCCTACATGCATGAGTATGGTGTATCAGTTCTGAAATGTGTCTTGCATATACTACTACATCATCAAATCATCCAAAATCAAGCTACTTTCAAGTTCATGTCATGCATTTGGGTTGAGCTTAAGGTTCATGTCTGCTACTGTATTGCCAAACATCATTTAGAGTGTGTGTGAATTAGTCAAAAGCATTGCACTTGCTTCTTACTGTGAAAAATAAGGTTTTAAAGTTTCTGTCTGATAGGGTTTCCAGGCACCTGGATTGCCCTATTCTAGGCGCCTGCATTCAATCCAGGCGCCTGGATCTGCTCAATCTAGGTGCTCAGATTGCAATCCAGGTGCGGCAAGTTTGGTGTTTACGATAAGTTTCTGGGACACCTTGGAGCAATTTGAGCATGATCTGATCAAGTTTCAACGTTTTATGCATATAAACCATCCATACATGGCATTTTTGCACAAGCATCCACATACATTTCATTGATCTTTTTGATAGGTTTTCGTGCTTTCATATGAATATGTGTTCAAAGTCCATTCAAACAACATTTCCAAAATCCCTTAAGCATTTAGTAGAGACCGGTGGTCACATCTGGCGTGAGGGGTGCTTTAAATTCCTTCCCCTCGCGTAACCTAGCTCCCGAACCCGAGAAATCTCATTTTGGCGAGACCAGTAAAATATTTTCCATATCAAGGGCAAAAGAGTCATTTTTTAATTGGTTTCTCGGGTACGGTTCTCAAACCCGGGTGGCGACTCCATCGAATCAATCAAACCGTTTTCAAAAACCGCAATCGATTTCGTGGACAACTCCGCGGGGTGTTCACAGAACCGTATGAAAGCACTAGTTGCTTGCTTTAGGAATATGCTTAAACTTGGCTTATTCATCAAAGGAGCTAATCTTAAACGAGCTATGAAATTTGACAAAGCACTTATGGAGCATTCATTTAGGCGTAGATAGTCACTATATCTTTCTGATCTTGTGGTGAGAAAATTTTCAAATTTTTTTCGAAATCCTAACTTTACAAATCGAAAGCAGAAATCAATGTTATTAGAAGCTTGATACGTTGATATGTTGTTATCTTGATACAAATCGCGGTGGTGGGTGGGTCGCGGTGTTGTTACCTTGATACAAATCGCGGTGGGTGAGTCGCAGTGGTGGGTGGGTCGCAATGGTGGGCCGGTCGCGATGGTGGGGGATCTTCTTCTTCTTCTTCTCCTTCTCTCTTCTCTTCTTCTTCTTCGATGGTGTTTCGATGGTGTTTCTTTCACTTTGAACGAATCGCTTCTCTCTCTTCTCTCCAGGAGAAGGTCATGAAATGAGGGGATTTCTAAAGTTAGGGGTTTTGTTTCCTGACCCTTGACCCTTAAAGGGTTCAGTTTAATGAAGGGGGTTCAACGTTAAAGATTGAGTGAGCCTGGGCCGTTGGATTTAATCCAACGGCTGCGATTAAAAGGTCCGGATATCTCCCATTTCAGGGAGTCCGGATGTGAAGCGAAATGTATATATGGCCGGTTCCCCTTACACTTAAAAAAACACATAAAAAAAAATACCTCACTCTTTGGGGCCCCACTTTGATGTTTTGAACCATTGATCTTGTTTAAATGAGTAAAATAAAAGGTTCAGCAAAATTTTAGCTCAATCGGATATCAGTAAGTGTTTGATCCAAACAATTTTAAACACATTAGTTCCTGTCACAGTTTCTGCAAAACTGTTTGGATCAAGTACTTGCCGATATCCAATTGAGTTGAATTTTTGCAGGACCTCCTATTTTACTCATTTAAACAAGATCAACGATTCTGAACATTACAGTGGGACCCGAAACAAAATCGAGTGTTTTTTTAAGTGTGAGGGGAACCTACCACATATATATACACACAAATTATCCAATCAAGGATCCCGGATGGGAGGTTTTTTGGTGTTTTGATGCTTTTAAAAATCGTTTTTGGGAAATCCGAGCCGTCCAATGTGTTCAAAAGGTGTTTTCCAAGGTCCACGCGGGAAATCTTCAAAAAAAAATACCGGGAAGGGCTTGATCCAAGCAGTTTTTCGCAAAAACTGTGCTCGGATTTCCCAAAAACAATTTTTAAAAGCATCAAAACACCGAAATAGGCTTCAATCCGGGAAATCCGGGATCCTTGACTGGATCGGTGGCGTATATATATATCATGTTATGTGTGAAACAAGCATGCAAGAATGGATTACAATAAAAATAAGCAATGTCTAGCGCTAATGAGAACAGTGCAAAGGCTCTTCCAGCATAAGGTCTCTTTCAAGCGGTTGTACGGCAACATAGGGATGACATGCACAAAAGGCAGAGGCCCTCCTACTGTTTGAAGTGTCTCCCAACAGTGACCGGCATCGAGGCTACGTAGGGATGGCATGTGCAGCCACAATGGCCCTCCCACCGTTTAAAGTCTCCCCCAAAGTGAGTGGCTTGCATAAGTGGAGTCGAGGCAATGTAGGGACGACACAACTGCCCTCCCACCGTTTGAAGTTTCTCCCAAAGTTAGTAGCGTTGAATAAGTGGAGTCGAGGCTACGCAGGAATGGCATGTGCAAGCACAGTGGCCCTCCCACATTTTGAAGTCTTTTCCATAAATGAGTGGCGTTGAGGCATTTCTCAAAAGAAACGTAGTGTCAAGGTTACGTAGGGGCGGCATGTGCAAGCACAACGGCCCTCTTACCATTTGAAGTCTTTTCCATAAGTGAGTGGCATGGTAGTGTTGAAGCAACGTATGGACGACATGTCCAGAATGCAGAGGCCCTACCACGGTTTGATCATAATTTGAAAAGTCCCTGAAAAAAACAAAATACAGGGAATATCGAGTGGCTCATTAAGAAGAGATGGGGATAGTTACCTTAGCGATTCGAAGAAGAGCTAAACAAGGAGGGGTAAAAAAACTCCAACAGATTGCTAACTGTTGAAAAAGAAAAGAGGAATAAATTAGTTTTCTCAACGAAGAAGAAAGAGAACTTTGTTAACAGATGGTTGGTGCATAATAAAGGCAGCTACATGTTTATTTTTATTTTTTCCCTATAGCTACAAGACACGTTTGTTGCACTTTTGTATTCGAGTAAAGAGAGTGGACCAGAAAGTCTCTGTCAATGTCATGTGGGGACTCAATGAAATAAAATCCCTCCATTGTCTCTGTGATATTCACATGGGGGCCAAACAACTCTTTGTACTGCTAAGAGTATGTAACCAGGTGCAATGAGGGCATCAACAAAAGAAAAGATGTCACCAATTTTGGTGGAAACTAACGTGTTATTCTGCATGAAATCTAACAATACTAAATGCATATAAAATGCGAGTGAGTGATAGACAGAGAAGGCACAAGTCGCACAACAAGGTTCAAGAATGTTAATGGTTAAAGGATTGAAACCAACACATAAGCCACTAGATTCCCTTACTATCATCCCTCGTACCCGACACGTACCCGATTCCTCGCATGTGTCCAACTTGTTTATATCATGATGTGTCTAGTTCATTTTAGTTATCCAATTAAGAAATTTCTTGCGACACGTCCATAGGACGGCCCGAGTATCAATTCCGGGCTACCTTTTGGCCCCGTATCATCTTCCCCTTGGCCAAGGCATAATTCCTCGTGACACGTCCATAGGACGGACTGAGTATCATTCCTAGAGACATGTCCAAAGGACGGCCCTAGTATCATTCCAGGCTACCTTTCGGCCCCGTATCACATGTTATAAGTTCACATTAACATTTATCAAGTTTCAAAATCAACGTCGTGTCAAACATGACCCATGTGTCATAATGTCCTTTCACAAGTATCTCGGACTCGTAACTCAACCCAAAAGTAACGCAATGTGCCCGCTCATGAATCGTGTCCCCACTAGGTTGACCAATAATCAAGTTTGAGTATCGTCACTCATTCCCCATGTCACAAGAGAAATGAATACGGAGGATTTTCCAAGGAAAAACACCCAAACAAGCGAAGATATGGGCGAACGGGGACTAACCAAGCATCAAGGAAAAGCCCGAAACAAAATAATATTTTTGACCAAACTGATGGCTTTGTCCGAACCAAGCACACTAAGGTCCGGACAAGGGGACAGATTGTGAAGGAAAATCTGACAGACGACTCGTCTGGACCAACCAAACCTTTGTCCGGACAAAGGGGACAGATTCTTAAGGAAAACTTGACAGATTTTTCCCAATGGAGGGGATTTCAACCCAAGGCCAATTTTCATGATTCAAGCCAACTTTTGAGGTTCCAAACAATCAATAAACATGGAAGGAGACTAAAACTTCTATCAATTGAGTTATTTAACAATCAAATACAAAGATCAAGCAAGAATCAAGATCAAATAGACTAGAAAATGGGTTTCTCAACAAGTCAAGAGGATTTGATCAAATGTATGAACAACACACACACCCTACACACGTATACATTTAGTAGTGATAGAAAATTCCCTACCTTAAAGAGATTGAGCTCCAAGCAAACCCTAACTTCTCCTTGCTAACCCGACCGAAATATGAGCTTCCGGAGCGAAATGAACACGATCTAAGCTTCCAAATACGCGTAGAAGTAATTACACCCTGGCCCTTGTATTGGCATGTGTAATGCAAAAATGCCCAAATTTACTCACCACACTAAATAATCCAACAGTTAAACATTTTAATCAATTCCTCACATTTCCCCAACTTTATTTCCTGAAAAATAATTTAAAATTACGGGTCTCTACATGGGGTGTATATATATACTTACATATACAGTCCACTTTTAATAAGGAATCCCTTACTTTGCTATGGTAAGAAACTTTCATTTTTCGATCATATTCCGATTGAATTTTGATGACAGAACCGTTCAATGTTTTTAGAATGTGTTTTTAAGGGTCCACGCAAGGAATCATAAAAAAATGACCGGGAAAGGCTTCATGCCCTAACTTATGATGCAACATCCTCGTTGCATATTGGCCCACCAACCTTCCCCCGAGAGGTACAACACTTAGTTTCGCATAGCACTTCACAATTAAGAATGCTCACCATGGATCAATCCAGGGATGCGTGACCTATTGGGAAGTCTTTGGAGCTTAGTTGGCCAAAGTGGACAGTATTGTCCAAGGTGGGGGCGGGTCATTTTTATAATGACTCGGCCAGGCTGACCATGGATCTCTTTTCGGCCTAAACACTTGGCCTAAAAAGGTATACCTAAGAAGATACTATGTAGCCTAAGATGGGTGTTAATAACACATGAGATTTTAGCTCCCAACCAATTTGGGACTAAACATTTTCTACCCTCAAACCTGGGACATTACAATCTTCCCCCCTTAGGGATGCAACGTCCTCGTTTTATAGTCCCAACAACCTCCCCCTAGTGTTTGTGGTAGCAGAGCGCATCCTACTCACCACTTGGGCTAGGGCGGGGCTCTGATACCATTTATAACAACCTGACCCGGTTGACCATGGATCTCATCTCAGCCCAAACACTTGGCATGAAAAAGTATACCTAAGAAGGTACCATGTAGCCTAAGGTGAATATATCACATGAGGTTTTAGCTCCCAACCCATTAATGTGGGACTAAACATCCTCTACCTCCAAACCTAGGGCATTACACTGTGGCCAACCTACAAAATTGAGCCTAACCCAATGACAATCTTAGAAGTTAGGGCAAACTATGAACACTGTCGGAAATTAGGCCAAACATTTTCTCACAAATCTCATCCATTAGGGCAAACTGAGTGACAATCTCTGAAATTAGGGCAAACTATGAATATTGGATCTAATTAGGGCAAAAAATTCGTTTTCAATCTCAGAAATTATAGTAAAGTATGAACATTCAGTCAAACAGTGTCCAAAATTATGGCTTCCTCTTCGTGAAATTAGGGCAAATTGTGAGTGACAATCTCAGCAATTAGGGCAAACTATGAAAAGTGGTTAGGGATTCTTAATAGGTCACAAATCCTCAAAAATTATACCAAACTTAGTACAAATTAGGGCAAACAATTGGTGAAAATTCTGAACAAACCAGTTGGAAATCCCATGGAGACCCAGATTTTAGGGCAAAACCATACCAGATCTATACACAAACGAGTTCAAAATCCCTAAAGTAGAGGCCAATTAGTCACAAATCTCATAAATTATACCAAACTCACTACAAATTAGTGCAAACAATAGGTGAAAAATCTCAAAAACCAGTTCGAAATCCCATGGAAACCCATATTTTAGTGTAAAACCATACCAAATCTATACACAAATGAGTTCGAAATCCAAAATGCAAAAACGCTAAGTCCCTAAATCGAGAACAACAATAGAGTACGATGTATACCTGAGTGAAAAGGTTGAAAACGAGGTCGAGATGACCAACAATGGAGTCGCAACAGTTCGAAAACGGTGACTTCCTCTATCTTCTCTTTTCTCCTTACCCTCTTCCAAAACGAAACCCTACTGATCAGATCTACTCATACACGTAGGAGAGGGTGGATTTGGAGGGGTAAAAACATACCAAACCCCACCCCGTCCAGCTCGCGTTCGCAAATCCACCTCAAGGGTGATTTCTACTCCAACCAATAACTGAATCGGGGAGAGAGAAATGGCATCCAAACGCTAGAGACGAAGTGGGACCAGGTGAAAAAGTCACCCCACTTCACAAATTCGGGTGCATCCCCACTTCACAAATTCGGGTGCATATCCGGCATGCAAACGGGGCCTTGGAGTCTGATTAACGTGTCGTGTCAAATATCCCACGCCTAGGAGAAGTTTAAATCCACTATACCTAAATCATGTACCTCTATTCTAGTGCAATTTCTTCGCCTTGATCAACTAAGAATCTCTCTCTATCTCTCTTGAAATTTTCACGTGATCCAACCACAAAAAACTCACCGGAACATAAATATAGAGGAATTTGGGTAACTTTTTTTTGACACGGCTGGAAGCGAGGGACCTCTATTATGGATACTGACCCATTTGCGTACCGCAAATTTACATCAACATGCTAAAGATCCATTTTTGCGTCCTACACAAATAATCTAAACATTAATTAATTTTAAAATAATTTTCTCTGCAAAAAAATTAGCCCAATTGGATATGCATAAGTGGTTAATCCTAACTTCAAGTTTTCATTCAGAATTCAGGATCCTAAATTCTGAATGAAAAAATAGAATATTGGATCAGCTATTTAGCCAGAGACATTCCAAAATTATTTTAAAATTAATGAATGGTTTGAATTATTTATCTATGACCCAAAAGTAGATCTGCGTGTCGATGTGCATTTTCGGTATCCAAATGGGTAGGTAGCATTAGCTTTGCAGGGGAGTAGGGGTGTAACCGGTTAGGTTCGGTTCAGGGGATTTTTTGAGTGAACCGAATGAAACCGGTTCAGGGACTACTAGGAACTGAAATCGAGTTTTGAAGGTCGGTTCGGTTCTCGGTTCGGTTCGGTTCGGTCGGTTCGAGAGAGAGAGAGAGAGAGAGAGAGAGAGAGGGGATCAGAGAAACAAAATCACAACAAGATTTCTGGGTTATAGATACACAAATTAGACTATCAAAGAGATATCATAGATCTAAGTTATACATACACAAGGATTTTTGGGTTACAACATACGAATCAAAATTGCAAAAGATCGAGAAATACATACAAGAATGAAATAGATACATACACGAATCAGAAGAGGCCCATCCCGATCTCGATCTATATATACACATGTGTAAGGGAGAGAAAACGCCGGAGATAGCAGTGCCAGAGATGGGATCTCTCATCTCTGTCATCGTCCGCCATGGGGGAGAGATGGGGAGAGAGAGAGAGAGAGAGAGAGAGAGAGAGAGAGAGAGAGAGTATTAGGTTTTTCACTTTTTCGTGTATGTGGGATTTGGTAGCCGTCAGAGTAACTTATAACAGTATATATATAGTACACATATAAAGAGATCTCTAGAAACTATTAAATATTTTTGTTTCCTACATAAACCACAAAAGTGCGTTCCAGCCAAACTGGTCAAGATGGTGGCTTTCTATACGACTATACCTAAGGTCAGGGGTTCAATCCCTGCCCATTTGCCTTTTTTAAGGCAACCGAGAACCGAACCGGATTCAAAAAACATTCACTCATGCGAACCGAACCGATTTTTTCCATCCCCGGTTCGGTTCATGGTTTTTTTTGTTCATCCCTACGGGGGAGGGAAAAAGTGGAATATATGATGGGGTCCACTAAATGATGATGAACCAATCAAAAAATTCCAAATGTCAAGAATTGAGTACAATAACAAAAGTCTGTCCAAAAGCGGGAATACCACGTCAAAGCCCCTACTAGGTTTATACCAACAAAACAACGGTTCACTTCTTTACACTTATAGTATGCTCTCTCCAGTCTCCGCCTCCACCCTCTTCTCGCCTCTTACACTAATATTACTAGTATATGCTTTCCCCGCCTCCACCCTCTTCGCCTCTCGCGGCCGACTCTTCTCAACTCCAGTTTCCCAAGTACTCTCTCTCTCTCTCTCTCTCTCTCTCTCTCTCTCTAGACGCTTGAACTAGCTCCATCTCTTGTTATTCATATCTGGGTATCTCATAATTTGTTTGTTTTGTGTTTTATGGTTCAGCTCACGCCTCACTGAAACATTCTTGTCAATTATGGGATTTCTTTCCCTTAGATTTGGAGTTATTTGAGGTGTGAAAATTTGTTTTCATAGTGGCTCTCTTCGCTTGTGAATATCTTTTGCTCGTATATAGGTTGACAAAATGCTTGCTAATTCATTCTGCATGAGCTTAAATATTGGATTTTGATTTAATGTTAAACCTTTCTTGGTTGTTGATGCATGTAGGCTCGATGTTTGTTAAATCTATGCAAAGATTTTCTCTTTTTGTCCTCTCTCCGTGATCTTATATGTATTTAGACTTCAGAGACACAGACCCACAAACTCACCTCTCTAACTTTAACTTGGTATTCGGGCTATTGGACAGACTAATTCCCCTCCTACCGGCTACTAGCGGAAGGTTCAATTAAACTTGGGACAAAAATCGTATGGATTGGCCCAACATATACGGGCAGGAGTCAAACGCATCCGAGGGCCATGGTTGTCACGTGACTACCACTGGCATGTCTGCAGCAACCCCTCGGGGTTAAAAGAACCTTCGTACATGTCACCTAATAATAAAGTTATTAACTTAGTAATCCCCTGGCTACGTACGCAAAATTTCCTTCCCGTAATTTACTTGTTCTTGGACATATTTACTGGGTTTGTAACGGATCATGTAAGAAATCACTTTTTTAGTGTGGTTGGACTGTCATCTCTAAATTGATAAGATGCACAATTCCCTTTCTTCCGTGTAGATTGTAACATTGGTACAATTATGTGATGTGGCTAATGTTTTTGCCCTCTACGACCCAACTCCACCTGGAAGTATTGTCCTCATTGGCCCAACCTTATGAATGACCTCACAATTTGTCCTTCTGAGTTCTCAACCAAAAACACGCCTCTAAAATGGAAGTGTCATGACATCATCCGAATCAAATGCAGAATGCCAAGCATGTCATTTTGCTGCGACTGAACACGCTTGCTAGTTACTGGTCGAACTTGCTGGTAATTCCTGCTTTGTATGTTTTGATATTCCTCTCTAGGTGTATGGAACGAATAGTTCTACAGCATGTCTAGTAAATGGAAATAATGCAAACATGTGATGTGGGTGAAGTTATATCCTCAATTTTAGTTCAATTAGAGTTCATTATTTCGATCTATGGTTGCCATGTCATTGTCATCTAAGAGTCGATCAAGATGCCTTCTAGGGACTTTAATGGCTCTGTTGAGTTCCCTATGTCTTTGTTTTCCCATCAATTTTATTGCTACAAAATCCATAACTTCGACAAGGCGAATGCATAAATTTTGCAAAAGGAGTTTTGAAAAAATAAATTTAGGTAACCAAGTGAAAACTTCCTGCTTTTGATCATCCAACAGTTTGCAGTTTTACTGCTTGTGATAGTTCTGAAAGAGGGGATGCCTCATTTGGTACTCAATTTTTCAAGACCTTTGAGAAACCAGATGTTTAATTCAAAAACATCTCATTGTCATGTAAATGATCACAAGGTAATGAAAAATTGAGCCTAATTCGATAAGAATCGCAGCATGACTTCAGAACAACCACTGTAAGAGCTTGATTGGGGTAATCTCCATTCCTCTAAAAAAATGACTGCCATAAGTTGAAGTGGATAAACTTCTGTGAAAGGTATAATTGACATTGATTCCAGTTTCCTGTATGTGTAAACTTAGCAAATAAATCTAAATGTCATATGAATAACTTCATACTTTTATCTTGTGACAGGTGGTGGTTCTACTCCCAAGTAATAATCTTAAAAAGGGGCATGCCTTATTTGATAGTTGATTTTTTTCTAGATCTCTGAGATATCCAAATTTCACTTCTGAAAACATCTCTATTGACTGTTATCATGTACTCAAATCGTAAGGCGTTAAAAAAGTGAGCCAAATTCCCCAAGTATTGCATCATGACTCCGGCTAAATCATTGGCAGATATTGATCGGGAGAGTAATATGCATTCCTCTCCCAAAGTGGCAGCCCACATTGTGAATCAGATTTTGCTGGCCAAAACATCTGGAAAGGATACAATGGGCATAAGTAACTATCATGACACTATCATTAAAGTGGAAGATCCATGTGATGATCAAATTACGGCTCAAGCGGATGCCGGTGACATCAGGGTTGAGGATCCAGAGGCAACTGACTATTCAAGCTCTTTTGATGCCACAGTATCTGGGACAGAGAATTGTGCTGAAATAAGTGACGCTGAAGTTGAGTCATGCTTTGGTGGCGACAATGGTTTCCCATTTGATGGGTTTAGTAGTGTGTTTCCAATGAGGTTTGTCATTTTCTTTTTTCCTTCACATGCATAGTTTCGTTCGTTATAGGTTTTGAGATTGACAAAGGGAGATTTGGACATTAAGAATCCTTGACTGGTAGAATGCCATCCACGGGTAGATTCATCTCTGAAAGTAGGAGTCGATGGAGTATATAAATTCCTATTGGACTTCTATAAAATGGTTTTAGGTTATTTATGAGTTTTGAATGTGAATTCACATGCACGGCATGAAATCTTCTAGCTACTGCATCTTCACGCAAGTGATCTAAATTTCACTACATAGTGCATGCATTTGATTTTAACAATGTTACATCCACCATATAAACAACTTCTAGTTCAGTTCATCTCCTCAGTATCCTCACATAAGATTAGTTGAACCATCATCCTATTAGTTATAGAATAGTAGGATGTGAAACAGTAAATGAACAGTTTTTTCCTTTCCGAAAAAATTAAATTAATCAGATTGACCTGGAAGTTTGTTCTTGTTTAAGCCTCAAGCATTATTGTGCTGGCAGTACTGTAAAGTGGCTGAGAAACATTCTCAATGCTTCGATTGTATGGCCTCATCTAGTATGGTGAAATGTAGCATAGAATTTCTGTCACAGTGGAAACCCTCCAACATTTACATCATCTACAGCACAATCACCATTGGCCGGCTCAAGAAAGGTCAAATAGTTAAGTGGAGCATAATATTTGATTTTATCCATAACGGATAAGAAAGTTTTCCAATTGGACTAAGGACTCTTGCTCATCCAAATGCTTGCGGTTAACATTTTCAGGAAAAAGAAGTTGACCACTCACTGGAGGAGATTCATACGTCCGTTGATGTGGAGGTGCAAATGGACAGATTTGAAAATCAAGGAATTTCAGTCCCAGGCATCAAAGTATTCCAGAGAGCTCGCATCATATGATCAGAGAAAACAGTTGGAATTAGATCAGTTCTCATCAGAAAATTTTGGATCAAAGTCATTGCCATTAACTGTTCAAAGTCAAGGGGAAAAGACCATGAAGAGAAGGAAAAGAAAGAGAGTTGAAGATACAACTGATATCGCTTCATATATGTCGCAACATAACCTTTTCTCCTACACTGGTACCAGTTTTTTCTATACACTAATTAATTAAGGTTTTACGGTTTCGGTTGTTTCTCTTGGATTACTGTGTTGTGACACTCTTGCGATATATTACAGAAAATAAGAAGTCTGACCCAGATAGCAGCTTTGTGGCTGAAGAATTGGTTAGTCCAGGTAAAAGTTTCTTGTCTGACTTAAGTTACCTGAGGAAAACAGAAAGATCTGAGGTGCACATGGTCTCTTTGAAAGAATACTCCCGACTCCCGAAAGTAAAGAGTCCTTTATCTGTCGCGTTTTGAAAATCAGTAGTTTGAATATGTTATAACAGCATTCTTGTATTTTCCAATCCCGAATAAACTTTTGGCGTATTAAGAAAATTAAATAATAATGTTAATAACAAATATATACTTAAACCACACATCTACTTTATAGCATACACTACCAGTCTACCACCAACACTAGTGCCACTACTATAGAATAGTCAATGTAACGCCCTCAAATTTTAAAGGTAAAAATGATAGAAATCCACGTGGAAAGTCAATGAGATCCAAAGTCCAGGTCAAAGTCCAAGCTTGACCCGCAAGGTTAAAGTTATACACAAGATAATTCATGGGATTCTTGTGTCCAAAATAAGTACATGATTTATCAATGTTATTACAAACCAAGTCAATGATGAAAACTTAATTAAATTACAAAATCATCTTTTCAAAAAATATAAGTTTCAAAATGATAAAGCTCCTCCGTTAAGCTTTCAAAGAGATGCATGCATACACTCCAAGCAATCCATATCATGCTCCGTGCTGGGTACCTGGAATTATTAGGGTGAGCTCACTAGCCCAGTAGAGAAAAATCTTCCAATCCTAAATGCAATGAAATGCAAGTGAGCGATAGACAAAGGAGACACAAGTCACGCAACAAGTTCCAAGATAACTTTAATGATTAAAGGATTGAAAACCAACCCATAAGCCACTAGATACCCTTTACTATCATCCCTCATATCTGATACGTACCCGACATCTTGCATGTGTCCAACTCGTTCGTACCATAATATGTCTAGTTCATTTTTTTAATTTTCCAATTAAGAAATTCCTCGCGACATGTCCATAGGACGGCCCGAGTATCAATTCTTGGCTACCTTTCGGCCCCGTATCATCTTCCCCTTGGCCAAGGCATAATTTCTCACGACACGTCCATAGGACTGCCTGAGTATCAAGTATTCCTCGCGACACGTCCATTGGACGGCCTGAGTATCAAATATTCCTCGCGACACGTCCATTGGATAGCCCGAGTATCAATTCCTAGCGACACATCCAAAGGACGACCATAGTATCATTCCGGGCTACCTTTCGGCCCCATATCACATGTTTTAAGTTCACATTATCATTTATCAAGTTTCAACGTCAATGTCGTGTCAAACATGACCCATGTGTCATAACGTCCTTTCACAAGTGACTCGGACTTTCAACTCAACCCAAATGTAATGCAAAGTGTCAATTCGTAGACCGTGTCCTAAAACCTTTTCAAACAAACAACGAAATAACACAAAGTTCATCTACCAAGTCTAGGACAAGTTTATCAAAAACAAATCACAAGTTTCTAAGCTTTAGAGGAGGATTCAGGCCTAACCGAAGGTTTAAAGAACAAGAGAACAAAGTATTAAAGAACAGTGGACAAGTGTATTGATACACCATTTCGGGTGTATCAATACCCAAGTCGCAAAGTTCTAGACAGCAAGTGTATTGATACACTTTTCCTGATGTATCAATTCACACAAACTACAAAATCTAGAGAGCAAGTGTATTGATACACTAATAGTGTATCAATACACAAGCTGTACACGAAATTTTTTCATGGCAGAGGACATGTTTCGGATGGGTCTCCACCAACTTAACGAGATAAGGCTCCCAACACAAATTTCATGGTCCAAACAACTTATATGTACTAGAGAGCAAGGGATCATCAATAATCTTTCAACAACTCCATGGGAACTAGGATCAATTCCAAAAATCAACCAAGTATGATTAGAATGAGTTTTCTCAAGGAAAGACAACACACCATATACAAGATTGATTAAGAAGAAGCTATACACACACCCACACCACATTAGCACTTAGAAAAGGTAGAAATTTCCCTACCTCAAAGGGTTTTGAGCAAAATCCTCAAAATCAAACAAACCCTAGCTTTTCTTGAAGAGCTCCAACAGAAATACCACCTTCCGGAGGGAAATAAACGCGACCCAAGCTTCCAAATACGCGTAGGAGACTAGTTTGAGTGTGGATCTTGAAGAAATTAGGGTTTAGAGGTGTGTTTTGGTGAGAGGAGTGGAGGAGATATGGAGGACAAGAGAGAGAGAGAGAGATGGATCGGCTGTGAGGTGGGGAGGGAGACTGACTTTTTCTCTCTCCACCCAATCCTATATATAACATTTAAAATATTACACTACTCACCCTTATATTGGTTTGTGTATTAACAAAGGCCCAAATCCAACTTACAACACTTAAATAACCCACAATCTAACTTTTAAAAAAAAATTCCTCACAATCCCCCAAATTTATTTATTTTATAAATAACATTTAAAAATAAATAAATAAAGAAATAAATTTACGGGTCTTTACAGTCAAGCTGTCACTTTCACCCGCTACCAGTGCTATTGCTTTTGCCACCATATAGCACAATTGCTTATAATGTACCCAACAAGCTAACTCTCTCTATGCCAACAAAAGGGAAAAAAAGGAAAGAAACAAAGAGATGCTTTGTAGAAGTTTTCCTAGCAATTCTCTTGATTTGTTTGTCGCTTTCCGCACATGTAAATGCATTATTCTTAATATCTTGATTATACTTTGAAGCAATGATTCCAACTGCTAACTTTTTTTATATTTTGTTCCTGTGGGATTGTGTTGGCAGAAAAAATTGACACTGTTTGTGATGAATTTGGCACCCGCAATGATATTTCGTTTGATGAATCTAAAGATGGTAATGAATCCTTGGAGGAAATTCTGCATAAGATTGAAACAGTACACTCTCACGTTCACAAGCTCAAGTCTCAACTTCTCGTCGTAATTGGTGAAAATGGGATGAAGTTGTCCTCCTCGGGGAATTTGAGCCTTCTTGTGCCCTGTGATGAACAGAATAGCTCTGCTCATAGTCCTACTTTCTCTGCATGCAATGGGGACACAACATCATTGGGAGCTCTGAATACTCTAAATCAGAATATATCAGAATATGAAATTGGAGATTTCGTTATGCCTGAAAGCATTTTCTCAAGCTACGGAGAGGGTATCTTTGTTCCAGATATTATTGAAAGCACAGTTAGTCTTTTGTCCTCAGCTGACGTCACCATGCATAATTCGGAGATTGGAGATTCGTGTGAAGACGTAAGTTATACTTATGCTATGTATTTTTCTTATTCTTTTTGGATTTGACAGCGGTGATTTGTTTCTTGTGAAAATTGCATCCATTTGAGAATATGTTATTACAGTTGTTATTGTTTTTTCTTTTCATTTTGGAATGATGGTGCTTAGCAGATTATGGATAATGTCCAAATACATTATCAACAAGCTGAAGACGAGATAAAGCAAACCACAAAGAAGCACCAGGAACCGGAAGGAAGTGGACAAGAAGAAAGCAGCGATCCTTCTCCATTTCCAGCTTCAGAACCTGACCTTACACCGATAACCTCCATACTTAACGAACAATCAAGACTAACATCGTGTTTAGGATCAGAAATCCATTTCCCCAAGTCTAAAAGAAAGCGAGGGGAGCGCAAAGCTGGTTCAGGCAATTGGAGCCGGTGACTTGGAAATTCAACAGGTATCTGCTAATCTAATCTGAGAATTGCCACTGCGACAAAACCGTAGATATGGTAGTTTGTGATGAAATGGCATTTCAGATGCAGTTTGGCTCTTTATTCCATCTATTGGATCACCATTCTTATTACTATTTCGCTTCAATACATTTGCAACAGAACACTTGTGAAATGTGATGCAAGTAGTTTGGGGTCCAGATAAAGTAGCTGTGAGGCTGAGAGCTTGTGTTTACCTGTAGCAAAGGCAAAAATGACAATTCATTGGGGATAAGTAGGTTTTGTACTTTCTCACTGGTTTAATGGAACTTTTTCTTTCCTTATTCGCGAAACTAGGTCAGTTCATGTTAAACGTATTATGGTTGAACTTTCGTTTTCATGCACGTGACTACGAAATCCATGTCATCATGCTCTTTTACAATCCGGGATAAAACGTTTTCTAGACAATGACTTGTTTTCCGGTGTAAGGTAAAAACAGGCATCGTCTTGTGGAGAAGAAGAAGCAGGTTTAAGGACAAGGAAATAGATTTTGGAGACAAATGATCCCTATCCATTGCTCTGAGCTTCACCTTAGCACTTGAACAAGTTTGGACATGAAAATGGAATTGATCGGGTGAAAACTGCAAGGAGCAATGGGAAGCACTAGATGCATGGAAAAGATTTTATCATAACTAGAGGTTGGGCACACATTCTGTGTGTGGAAGTGCAATTATATTGGGAGTGGGAGTGGGTAGTTTTTTCGGGGTATAGGATTGGGAAAAGGAGTTAAGTGATTTTACTATTTTGCCCTAACCATTAATTCATGTTATAACAAAAGTAGTTGTAAAATTTGGTTTTGTATTAGGGACAATATTGGAAATCACTTTTGTGACACTTCTTTAAAAACCTGTTCACACCAATTACTGTTCTTCCTTTCTGTATTAGAATAGGTTATTGCTTGGCTGTGCTAATGAATGTGAATGAGAAAATATGAAAAAGGCCACCGGTGCGCCTTGTTAGTGCGAATGAGTCCAATAACATCGAGTCCAAATCCTCTGTGCTTAGATGCGCTAGTAATAGTGTTTAGTGCATTCTCGAAAATTGGATAAGCGAGAGTTTTCTCATTTCTGAAGACTCCCAAGTGATCAATCGTCGAAAATGCACGGGAACACCGGTACATGCAAGTAGACAAATTTTGCTACAGAGGATTTGGGGGGAACACGCAGGTTGAGTGCCTTGATCTATGGGCTGGGTTAGAGTTTCTTCTTAACCGGGCCCATAAAGTCCTACCACAAAGTAGCCCATCAAATCAAAATTGCAACCAAGCATGAAAGTGGTTCATTGCCGACGTTTGTAACATTGTCTTGATGGCCATTACTATTGGAAAATCCTTGTCATTTTTGTCATTTAAAGCTTCTCAATGACCTAATTAATATTCCTCTGTCCCAAATTGCTGACCCCCCTAAAGTGCAAAATTTTAATTTTTTATACCAAATTAAAGAACTCGTTATGGACTTTGATTTGGTGCAAAGAATTTCAAAAAGTTATCTATGTCCCTTCGGGGACATCCGATAAAAAAGTTGTCCATGGATGTACTTTATTTTTTGATCTAAAAATTACACAAAATTTTGTAAGGGGCGGGCAAATTGAGACGAAGGGATCATTAATTTTAAGAGAGAATGCTTACTTTTTCTTTTCATCTCATAAGCAAAATGTTATCCTCAAAATATAAGTTGGTCACTTCTCTATAATAAAATGAACAAAAGTGATGAGATTGTTGGCCACTTTATGACCCCATCCTTTATTGGAAACTCCTTCGATCCCAATCACGGGGGACAAGATGATTTCCACGGTCTATAATGGCAGGAAAAGCACAAGAATTATGATGACCAAAAGCCCATTTTTGTGTTGGTTTTTCATTTCCACTTCTTTGCCTTTTGAACAGAAAGAGCATTGATTGAACTTTGTCTTATGGGTGGCAATTCGACACCAACATTTTTTTGTCGTTCTCTCTTAAAAATGGCTATTTCTTATGTCCATTTGGCTAGAGAGCTTGTGAATTGTTGCATAGTCCCTCCAAATTTTGACACTTTATCTTCCAAAGATGTTCCTTTTATTTGGATGTTTGTTATTGTTTGTTTGTGCACTTTTTTGTTGTTGAGAATTCTCTTTGTTATTCTTTGTGCACTTGAAATTATGACTTAAGAGTATGAGATGTGGGGAACAAGTGACAAACAAAATGGGTGTACAGAGCTGGCGGAGTTAGAATTTTAGACCGAGAGGGGCCAAGTTAAAAAAAGTATTTTCAACCAAAAATATACTTAAGCGTATCGTGTAGATTGTATAGTACAATACTGTACTATATATGACATTGTGTCATTTTTTGATCGACAATTACAACACCCATGTGTAAGTTATTGTGTCTATGAAAGAAATTGAGAAAATTTTACATGACAATGTAGAATTATTTTAATTTTAACAATATCAAATAATAAATATTCACATGTTTCAGAATTTTTTTACTAATTATCTATATAATAATGATACTATATAATACTAGTATATTTGTTATACATCCGCCCTAGTGCCCGGGGTCGCAGCCATTCGCACTATTAGTGCTAGTTTTTCAAGTTAATTTGGAAAAGTTCTATGGAATGGACCCGTGCAAATACATTGAATGCATAAAATTTCTTAAAATTGTCATATGTGTAGAAAAAAAACTCCCTTAAACTTCAAGTTATGAACGATTTTTGTCAATGCAAAAATACATGCAGTTCTTACTTTGTCTATTCTTCACACTCAACAAGTGATTATATATACTTTTTGTTACAATGCAAAAATATATGTAGTTTAGACCCCAATTAAGTTCAAATCATGCGTTCGCCATCGCGGTCAATTTTTATATATTGAGTCCATCTCATGTTTAGATTTTATTACTCGGAACAAGACCCGTAGTGACATTATTTTTATTAGTAGTATTATTTTTATGCACCACTACTTCACAAAAAAAACACCCAGAATTTATCTGGGCTATTGATTTTCAAATTCTGGATAAATTTTTTTTTGATAACCGAGGAACAACCCTACAATAGGCCACTAATTGGACCCACTGCACGACCCAAACATCGGAGGGAGCTGGTGCAACCCACACCAGTCACGGCCCCCCGCTTAGCACAGGTACTCACCCTGTGGGGAATCGAATACCTGACCAAAGGAACTACCCCTAAAGTCAGGCACTCGCCCTAACCACTGGGGCAACCCCTGTGTGTGTAATTCTGGATAATTTTCTTGGTACTTACACTGATTGATTTTTTTCTTACTAGTAAATATTGCGTTAAAAAAAGTACTCAAGCAATGATTGTTGATTTTTGCAAAGCCTGCTGATACACTCTAATCAAAAGTTTATGAGGCAGAAAATATACAGATTATTAAATTTAAAAAGTGAACAGTCTCATGTGATCCCAAGTTGCCTTGATCAGTACAATAATAAAACCCATGTCAGATTGAGAAATAGCCCAAATAAAGCAGATTTTGATCCACCATGATTTGTCAAGTCAGAGGGAGGCCAGGCTTTTTGTATACAAGTATAAGTGTTGCAAGTGACGTTGAATGCTCTCAATCATTTCATATGTACAAAAATAACCAAATATGATTACATTAATTACAAGGTTCCATTTGGATGAACTACTTTTCTAACTAATAAAATTCGACCCCATTCTTAATTTGGCACTCATAAATTGATTTTTGTGAATTGGGTCCTTAAACTTTTGCGCTTTTCTAAATGTGTCCTAGTTGATAACAAGATTTCCTTTTATTTAATGGGAAATGTCACATGGCAGTGTTTGAAAAACCAAAGCGAATAATCGTAACTTTTGAAGGACCAGAATATACATAAGTCAACTCTACATATCATTGTTTCAACAAGTCTTAGGCTGAGTTCTCCATTAGATTTTATGAGATAAAATCACATTACTTTCCCAATTGATAAAATTTAGGTTTGATAAAAGTGTTTTCAAATGATTTTATGAGATAAAATCTAGTTTTGATGAAATCTAATTTTGCTAAAATCAGTTGAGAATCCTAGATTTTATCAAAATTAGATTTTATGAGATAAAATCCAGAACTCAGCCTTACTACATGCTCACAATCATTCATTAGTACAAAAAACAACAAAACATTATCACAAGAGTATTTCTAGTTTTCCATCACTCTGAGATAATTACATTTTAGCCTATAAAGGCTACCCAATTCTTAATTTGACACTTGAACTATTTGAACATTTTCCAATGTGTTCTCGTTGATTTTAATGCTCCATTACATTAAAAGGAAATGCTATGTGACGTTGATATGGAAAACCTAGGTCAACGAGAGTTAATTAGAACAAATTTTTTTGTCCATGTGTTTATTTCTTTTTTTTATTTATTGAATTGGGTGATTAAATGTGATTTGACCATATTGAGATAAAATCGATAATTGAAGGACCACATTGAAACAAATTAAGATTAAACGACCAAAGCGAGACATAAATTCAAATGAAATCCCAATGTGTCATTATATATATATATATATATATATATATATATATATATATATATATATATATAAAGGATAACTAGCTTAAAATAAAGAGGACAGAAATATAGACGTTTTCGTTGCACGTGGTATTTAGTTTTCGGATAGCGAACCACACTGAAATAAAACTGGTAATTGCAGGGCCAAAGCAGAAAATATGTGCTACTTTAAGGGTTACAAGGTGCAATATAATTCACTTTTTCTTTCTTCCTTTTTTTCTTTTTTGAACGACCCCGTAAAAGGTGGAAGTGGGAATTCACTTTTCCCATTAATTTCACTGAATAATGATGCCTTATTTAATGTGATATGAAGGTCATTTTAGTAATTCCACAAAAAGGGGTGAATTTTACTTTATTCTTGTAAATTTTGAATGCCACTCTGAGTCTCTGAAAATCAGTTGATGGAATCACTCTTATGCCTGCCAAAGCAAAAGGAAGGGTGCACTGCGGGGTATGCAATAAAGAAAAGGGAAGAATTCCCATAGCCAACGCATCTTTCAGTAACAAAACTGAAGCAAAAGCCTCTCTCTCTCACTCACTCTCACTCTCTCTCTCATTCTCTCTTACCCAAATGAAAACCCCTCCTCTCTCTCTTTCTCCAGGTTCCAAATACTTGCAGCATTTTCTTCACTTGTTCATGCAAGATCCAAAGAAGTCACGAACAAGGTATTCTCACCACTAATTCTCTCTTCAATTTAATTTCTTCTTGTTTTCATAGTATGAATATATATCCTTGTAATTCACTATTAATAACCATGACCGAACCAGCCCGAGAGCCTCGCCTGCTTTGAGCCAAGGCCAGGCTTTCGGCCACCAGCAGAGTCGCCACTGTGAGCGACATGCGATATTGCCGGCCGGGGCTGGCATCCTTCACTTAGATGACTGAGCATCACACAACACTGCCAAACCCTGCATTTTGCTTTGTGAATTGCCATAGTACATAATTGCAAGAATGGAGCTAGGGGTGCTAGTAGGGACTATCGCCCTGCTACAATTTGAAAAAAACACTACTATTACACTAAAAGTATATAACCCCGCCACTCCTTCACATACATAGCCCGCACCCACTATGCAAAAATCCTAGTTCTGTCCCTGTATAACTATATCACACAGTTCTTGATTAAGTACCTAAACATGACTGTCTAGGAAAGTTATGGCATGTTATGATTTAAGAGCTTATACAGAGTTACATACACAGATTTCGTGGGCATATGGCTAAAAGTGTAAATTCACACAATTATGTGGTTGGAAGAATCTGAGGACTAATGATGGGTCCTAGACCACAAAATAATTTAGGATCCCATGCTTATTAAGGTTAACAATAGTCTTTGTATTTGAGTTGGAGTAGATAATGGCCTAATTATATCTAATGACTACCCTATACACAGTAGTTAAGTTTTTTTTCTTTTTCTTTTAATGAACCGATGTCCGGGCTAGCTTGCAATCATCTTGACTAATTCCGAAGTCGTAAATGTAGTAGTTAAGTTCAGAAGAAATCAATATCAATACACATTCTTGTTTGCTTATGTAATTTCTTTTATTCTTAATCGGATCGGGTTTGGTGTTGTATACTTGTATCTCACCACGTACACCTTCCTATAATGACTGACACTTTTGCCACCAATTGGTGAGCCCGAAAACAAAATGTATGAATCCACTACAATGTGGTGGAAATCGAACCTGGGACCTTGTCACGGTGCCCCAGAGAATTGAATCACAACTCCAGTAAGTGGGCAATGGGGCTCACATCGGGTCTCATTGTTTTGATTGAACAATTTAATTAGATTTTTGAGGGCTCGAGGTGAGCCATGATCCTCAACAGACCCGATGCTCTGTCTTGAGCTCCAACCCCTGATCCTCCTTGTACATTTTTCAAAAAACATTATAATATGTTTTATACGTACATCAAGGAATTAAACACACTGATTAAGCATACTGATAGCCTTAAAGTGGAATCTTAGTGGCGGTGCTCTTGGGAACTCCATCACCACACGATTCACGTTCCATATATTATGTGGAGGTTTTTGCGAATGTACGGTGGTGGAGGCTCTTGGAGCACCACCAACAATTAATAAATTATAAAAGGGCTTTCGTTGGTGGTGTCCAAAGTTGGAAATTAGTTGGCAAATTTTTGGGCTTGGCCATAGAGTAAACCTAGGATAAGGCCTGGTTAAGGGCAGCTGGTAGAGAGACAAGTGGAAATGCTATAAAAACAAGTCAACCATTTTTCTATGAAAGTTGAAGTCAATTCAATGTCCACTTTTTTCTTGACTTGAATGGAAGGTTGAATTTGTCATTAAGTTTTTCTACCCTTGGAAATATGACTTTGAAAATTTTTAAGAGTGACACGAAATTTGTCTGCGTGATGTTAGGTTGCTTGATACCCTTGTTTTGAATACAGTTGTATATCTTTCCGAAATTACAATTGAGCTCGTCAATTTTTTGTCCCATTCTCAAGTTGAGCTGCAAACGAACCGACCTACTCTTGAGCAACTCAAGGCTCGACTCGTGAATGACTCGGCTAGACTTGTTTAGTAATCCAGCCAAGTTTTAAGGCTCGTTTAGTAAACGAGCCGAGCTTAACAGTCTAACTCTTGACTCGTTTAGTAAATGAAGTGAGCTTCAACACTTCAAAACTCAGTTAGCCTCATGTGCACCCCTATTCTCAAGCCTCAAACTTTTGAAATCTCAATAATACAAGTTTCCTATGCTTTTTTTCTCTAATACTTTCAAAAGTTGCACATTACTCATGCCAATGCATTGCAACAGGAAACCTTGGTATCAAAGAGCAATGGAGGCGGCCACTCTATGGAAAACCTTTTCCAAATCCCCTGAAATTCCCACATCAAATCCAACTCTATGGAAAACCATTTCCCGATCGACCGAGGTTCCCTCTTCAAACTCCACAAAACACAAACTGAGAAAAAGCACGTCTCTAAAGGTCGCAACCTCCTTCACCCGCGTTTGTTTATGCGCGCCAATCTCTTCCTACACCGAGGTTTTCCAATCCGAGGATCCACCCAGGAGGAGCAACAGTTACCCGCGATCAAAGGCGTTTCCCACCCAACAACAACAACAACAAGAGAGAGTTCCGAAAAGGGTTTCAAGCGCAAGGCTTAGTGTGGAAGGGAGGAAAATTTTCCGGGGAAAATCGTTGACCGACGACGTTTTGATGAGGAGGTTTGTTGTGGAAGAAGAGGCTATGATGCAAATAAGGAGGAGGAATCAGATGGAGATTATTAGGAAAAGGGCTGCAATTAGGAGGAAAATGCTTGGGCCAAGCCCACTTAGTAGAATGGTTTTGGCAGAGGAGGAATGAATAAATTTTTGATTGAGGAAAGGTTTTTTTTTAATGCATTTTCCAAGTTTTTCTTTTACCTCCTCTTGTAATTTGGCTTGTGGGTTTCTATTGCAGTTTTCTGTTCTCTGGTTTTCCATGGATTCAAGTGTGCCAAATGTGTCGGGAGTTATATTTTTAGCTTGGATTCAGTAGAGAACTTTGGTGAAATTGTACTTTTTAAGTTGTGGGAAAATGGGAAATTCAGAACTGTGTGCGTCAAACTTAAGCAGCTGAATTTGGTAAATTTGAGCTACTAGACGGGAAATCTTAATCTCATGCAAAAATGGGATAACTGTGAACTGTCAATTATACTGTTAACTCTTAGCCTAACCACGTGACTCAAAAGGTTAACCTCAAGTTATACAGGCTCTGTTCGTTTCCCAGTTTAGTTTTAGTTTTAGTTTTGATGACATCATCATTTTCCTCATTTCTCTCTCTATCTCTCTTCACTCCTTACACCTGATGACATCATCAAAACTAAACTAAACTATCTAACCAAACACAGCCACAGTAACTTGGGGCGTTTCAATATATGTCACTTTAAAGCCCACATCCAGCTGATGTGGGATGTTACAATCTCTCCACCTTGGCTACAACGTCCCCGTTGCACCACATCGTCCATCACTTCCACCTCCCAAGCGACGTGAGACAAGTACCTACTTAAGCACGTCTAGCTCATCTCATGTGGGACTCGCCCAAGCGCGACAAGCACCTCAAGCTCCTTACTTGTCGGGCCCACCAAAGCACGTCTCCTTGTTGGACCCTCCTCACACTTCCGGTTGGTGCAAGCTCTAATATCACCTGTAACGACCCGCCTTAACTGACCCTGCTAACTCTTAGCCTAACCACGTGGCTCAAAAAGTTAACCTCAAGTTATACAGTAACTTGGGGCGTTTCATATAATTGGGGCGTTTCAATATATGCCGGCCACTTCAAATCCCACATCTAGCCATTGTGGGATGTTAAAAAACACATATCAACCTACTAAAATCCACGAGTGTGATGATTGAGTGCGCAAGTGCAGTGTGAGGATTAAGAGCGGGAGCGCGAGACATTTTGAAGGATTATATGACTAGCTAGGCTCTAAACCCAAGTGGATCTCGTGAGGGGTGTCGATCCCATGACTCGGACCACCCAAACCACTTTTTTTATTTTATTTTGAAACAGTCAATTCATATCATGAACAGCTGTATGGCAAAGATTACATCATAAAATACAAGAATGAACCAAAACTATCAAAATCTAAGACCAAGATATTGAAAAAGCACACAGGCTTCCGAGCTCACAGACACACCTGCCAAAATAGACCCACACTAGGTGCCGGTACAGAGTTCATCCTCGATTTAGTAGTAGAGGATCCCAAAGGGACACCCAGCTCAAACCATTAACAAAATCCGGATGGTTCAATCCCAGGTGGTTCAATCCTCCTTGCAATCGAATCTCTTATATATGTTTGGATGCAAAATTTGGTGGAGGTTCTATACATGAATTGAACAAAATATTTACACCCAAACAGATAAGATAAACAATACGTAGATGCGTTATAGCAATCTGCTAATAAGAAAAGATTTTGAACGTTTTAACCTGACTCATAATATATGCGACACCTAAATTATAAAATAATAAAAAAAACCAGACTCATAATAGACTATGAAATTATTGAAACGGTTACGTCGGTTAGTAGTACGAAACACAGTAGAAGATATTATAAATATTTGAGTATTTACTATGTTTGATTAGTGTATAAAGAGAGGACAAGTTTAATCTTTGGATAAGATGAGGGGCGGGGCCGCGGCAGAGCTGACTTAAGGGCAAAGCCCAAGAAGCCTAGACTTCAGGCTCACAAAAAATGCTAAATTTTTATTTTTACGACCCCTATATATATGGAATAGGCCCAGATAGTGTTTGTCTACGTCTTCTTTACATAAATGACATATTTTAAAGTATTGTGATGGTTGTTTATTTTTAGATAATTATATGTTTGACAAACTTTGTATGCAAACTGCAAAGTATAGAGTGGACCTCTTTTAATGAGTTCGCTTTCGGCCCCCAAAATTTTTGAGCCGGCTCTGGGCCGTAAATTTAGATATTCAGTAATCCCCACCATTTTGGAGGATTTTTTTTAGATTGCAAATCCAATTTCCTTGGCAAAACAAAACATGAACAGGGGAAACCAAAAAAAAAAAACAATCACGGTCAAGTCCATAAACCACCTTCCTTTACAAAAATGATACATACACTCCCTGAGAGCCACTCCCAGCCACACCCTCTCTCACATGGGGTGTGGGGCCCAGATGTGGAGACCACACCCCATGTGAGAGAGGGTGTGGCTGTGAGTGGCTCTCAGAGGGAGTGTATGTATCGCCGTTCCTTCCTTTAACATGACCAGAGTGATATTGGAAAATATTCCTCACTATTTAGTCAAAGTGAAATTACTCATCCATTGTATAAAAGTGTGTATAGCCCCTTGTATCGATCCGGCCAACCAAACGGGTCCTAATCATTGATGATATTAGGTACAAACCTATTTTGTAAGATCAAGTCCACTCATAGTCGTTTGTTGATGCCGAAAAATGTGATCTTTGGTGAAAAAGAATTCTTTATTACTTGAATTAATTGGAATATGCGAATTCATATCTGGTCCCTTTTGAGTTTTGACCACTAACAGACGACAAAATGGTGGTTCAAGAGACTAGGATTTAGAATAAAAGATAGTCTTAAGTGGTAAGGTGCTCTCTTTATTAGGACCTTTATTTTGAGTTCGAGTCTCATCGCAGGGTTTCATTTCTTACCCCTTAGATTAGGATAAAATAGGTAATTTCTTGCTTGTAAGGGAAAAAAAATAGGAGACTCGGATTCACTTTTATCCCGATATTGGACATGAAACTTCTAAACATCTCCTAAAGTCACAAAGGAAATTAATTAGGTTAACAACCCCTATTTTAGGTCACTAGCTAGGATAATCAACTCTTGCTAGCTATCCCACAATTTCTGAAATGAGAACACCATTTATATCTTTGCTTATACGCCACTCTAAATCCCATGTGTGTGTGAGCAACTACCTTGTACTAGGGTTTTTTATTTTATTTTAAACCGGACGTCCAGAACACCTGTGTGCGTAGCTCAACTAATTACTGAGCAGGGGTTATCTAAAATTATCAACCAAATTGTATAGAATCTTTGGTTGTTCTAACTTTCTAACTGTCACTCCCAAACATGTTGTTTGCTTCCTGTCATCCACCAACTCTGTCTACTTCTTTTATGCTAATAACCATGTAACTTCTTTGTCCATTTTCTTCCCAATAAATTACTCCATATTATTTGGCTTGTTGACTAAATGTTAGCGGTCGAAAATGCTAGGATACAATGTGAATTTGGACCATTCATTTCTCTTTTGCAGACAATTCAAAGAAAAAGTGTTTGGACTTCCAAAGTTGACCCTCATAAATGTTTTAAAATGATTTTAAGAGTGAGAATGAAAGGAAAATGGAGTAATATTGGAAAACAAACTAAATGCATCTCTCTTTAAAATGTAAATCCCAAAAGGGACTAACAAAATGGGAAAGATGAATATGTAGGGGTACTATAACATAATTAGTGATTGACTGCCCTTAGGAAGCAATGTTTTGTAAAAAAATTACCCAGTATTCATGAATTATGCATAGAGGTTTGCATGTGTATTCTTAATTGAAAATGTATTGAAACCTCTAACTTCTTTGGCATGAAATGAGTATTATCTACACTAACTAATTAACCTATGATTAGTGGAATTTTAATATTAAAAAGAGGCCAAATTCATAATTTTAATGGGATTGTTTCATCTTAATTTGGGCAATTTAATTCAAATTGAGAGGTCAAATTGACAAAATGTCATAAAAATCTAACCAATTTAATGAAGAAACGTAAAAGTCAGTGGGGCTGTCACGCCCTCAATTTTCAAAAGATAAATATATATAATCCACGTGGAAGTCAACGCCTCCCACGGTCAAAGTCAAAGTCTCACAATACGACTTACAAAGTCAAGGTCAACAAATTACAATAATCTACGGGCAACCGTACCCCAAATGATATTTATAGGTGTCAAGTGTCATTACAAACCCATAGTCAAAAGTGAAATCAAGTTAAGTTACATAATCATCTTATCAAAATAACAAATGCCAAGATGATGAAGTAACTCTTCCGTTTAGCTTTCAAAAGTGGTGCATGCACATGCTTCACGCAAATCTATGTCATGCTCCTCCGTGCTGGGTACCTGAAAGTGATAGGTTGAGCTACACAAGCCCAGTAGAAAAACGTCTACCAATTCTAAATGCAAAAAAAATGCAAGTGAGACATAGAAGAAAAGAATGGAGGCCCCGCAACAAATTTAAGGAAGCTACACAAACCAAAGGACTTTGATGAAACCACAATTACCCAAGATTCGTCCACTTTCACTCTATCGTACCCGATACGTACCTGACACGTCTCACATGTACAATACATTCATTCGTCGTGTCTCAAGTTCTTTATAGTTATTTACTCATTACATTCCTCGCGACACGTCTATTGGACGGACCGAGTATCATTCCGGGCTACCATATAGGCCCCGTATCATCTTCCCCTTGGCCAAGGCATAATTCCTCGCGACACGCCCATAGGACGGACCGAGTATCATTCCTAGCGACACGCCCATAGGACGGCCCTAGTATCATTCCGGGCTACCTTTCGGCCCCGTATCACAGATTATAAGTTCATATTATCTTTTATCAAGTTTCAACGTCAATCTCATATCAAACATAACCCACGTTTTCACATTTTCTTTCCAATGGTGTCTTGTACTCACTATTCGGCATAAAAACATTGTGAAGTATCATTGTGCGTACGGTGTTCTCACTAGATCACTTAATCATCAACCACAAGCGTAGCAACACCCAGCAACCTTGCAAAATTTCAAGGTGATTCAAGAGGACTTCAAATTAACTAAGTTCAACACCCAAAGTTCAACTCATCTAACAACTAATTGATGGAGAAAGTCATTAGAAGCATAGAACAAGCACAAACCCCAACTCAATGTGACTAAGAAATGAGTTTTCAAAGGAGATTTTCAAAATCAAAGAGGAGCTAATAAGGTGGGAAGCAATACACACAATACACATTCATATACATTTAGGCCTTGTTTGTTAGGGAGGATATGGGGTGGGATGGGATTTGGATTTGGACGTGGGTCCCAAAATCCATTGTTTGGTAACATTATTTGGGATGGGATTTGGTTTCCCCAGCCAATTAATATCCCCATCCGTACGGGATATAAAATCCCGGGGGGATTTGGAGTTTTTAATGCAAAAAACCGGATATCCCGAGCACTATCCCGTCGAACACAAACACCGGATATGAATTTTTCCCATCCATTGATATCCTGAGCAATATCCCAAAGATTTCATATCCCACCCATATCCCATGGGATTTCATATCCCATCCATTTATCTCCGGCCAAACAAACGAGGCCTCAGGAGAGGTAGAAATTTCCCTACCAAGATGGGTTTTGAGCAAAACCCTAGAGTACCCAACTGATTTCTGACCCCAAACTCCAAGAACAACCTCTACCCAATCTCCACTACGCATTCAAGAGACAAGATCAAATCAAAAAAGAGTTACAAGGGCGAGGTTTCACTCACAATCAAAGAGAGAGAGGAAAAAACGTGGGTGAAGCAAGAACAAGACCCAAATCAAGAGTTCTTACCTCCTTGAGTGCAAAATCCGAAATCCAAGGGAGATTGATGTTTCCAATGTGTAGATCTTGAAGATTTGTGGTGGATTGAGGTTAAAATCACAAGATTTGAGGTAGGGATGAAGAGAGAAGATAGAGGGGTGATTTTAGGGTTTGTTTTGTGGTTTAGGAGTGAAGAAATGAGCCCAAGACCCTTTTTATAGAAGGCTGTGACGAGCTCAAAATTCGCAGAAAATGCAGCTGGATACCGGTATCAAGAAAAACCCATGCCGGTATCTAGACTTTCTGATGGCTCAAAATCTATAGAAAATGCAACTGGATACAGGTATCAAGGAAAAGCCATACCGGTATCTAGACCTTCTGTTTCGCTGGATACCGGTATCAAGAAAAAGCCCTACCGGTATCTAGACTGAAAATTTCTAAATTTTTACCACCTTCGCCAATTCAAACCCCGATCACTCCCAATTCAACATCTCTAAACACCCACACAACTTAGTAATACGCATTCCTACCATTTACTTAACCCCTGGTACACCAAGAAATGCACACCCATACAATACTTAGAAAGAAACAATTCATTCACATTACCTAAAATGGATAAAAGATAGAAAAGAAAAATTTATCCAAAAAAAAAGATAGAAAAGAATTTCATGAAATTCCGGGTCTTTACAGGGGCACTTGACCCCCACTTGACCTTTGGTGGCTCCGCCCATGAACATTAGGGCCTCGTTTGATTCGGGTATTAGGAGGGTGGGATGGGACTATTTTTGCCTAATCACGCGTATCCCTTGTTTGGTTCCCCAAAAATGACATGGGATTAACAATCCTGGGACAATTTTTGTCCAATACGTATGGGATTACACAATACCGGGGGGGGGGACTAAATAAAGCCGTACTATTGCAACGCTACTTTGTCGGGTAATATTTACAAACATGCCATCATCTTCTTCCTTTCTTTCACTCATACCCAGAACTCAGGTACTCCTCTCTCTCTCTCTCTCTCCCCACCAGACGATGGAGATTTACTGGGTTTTGTTCGAATCGAACCCTGTACCTTCTGAAATCGAACCCTGAAACTATATCTATGGGTTTTCTGGGTTTTATTCGAATCGAACCCTGTGGGTTTTATTCGAATCGAACCCTGTACCTTCTGAAATCGAACCCTGGAACTATATCTATGGGTTTTCTGGGTTTTGTTCGAATCGAACCCTGTACCTTCTGAAATCGATTTACCCTGTAACTATATCTATGGGTTTTCTGGTTTTCGATTTTATGGTTTTCTAGAACCATTAGACATGAAACTGGGTTTTCTTGATACATGGTTGCTACTGTTGCTAGAACCATTAAACTGGGTTTTCTGGTTTTCTTGATTTCTCGATACATGGTTGCTACGATTTTCTGGTTTTCTAGAACCATTAAACTGGGTTTTCTTGATTTCTCGATCTTGAGTCCTAAATTATTCCCAAAATTTAGTTTGGGAAACCAAACATGGGATTGACCAGAACACGGATATCCCGATGTTAATCCTACACGAATCAAACAAAGGATTGAGTGAGATTCAGTACTAAATTAGTCCCAGAACAAATAATCCCGGACTATTAATCTCAGGACTACCAATCCCACTTATTTTAGTCCGCGAATCAAACGAGGCCTAGAAGTATAGTAGAGTTTAACAACACATCTAAAAAATCTCGCCCATTTGAACACAAAGTGTACACCGGCTTTGCGGCTAAATTTTGCGATCCCATATTCTCGATCTCCCAAATGAACTGTTTTGTCACGTAAATGGATTGAATAAATTCTTTCTAAGAAAATATGACAACCCATGCACTCTTTTTTCCAAGAGAACGAAAATTTCAAAAAAAAAAAAAAACGTTATATGACGAAAATACAACAAAACACATATGCCTTTTGCAGTTACTTCAAAAAGATCACATACAGTTACAAATATCACAAGTAGTACATTGAAAATGTCAAGGATAAGAAAAGAGATAGATATATGCCCGCAACTCAACGACTTAATATAGTACTAATTTGAAAATAAAATCTTGAGAAATACATATTCGCGGATAAGCTGTGAATAAGGTATTTGCGCCGAATAAATCCGGATCGTGAATAAGTGGATTTTAAGATCCAACGGCTTTGATCAATGCACTCTCTCTCCCTTCTCATTAAAAGCATGTCGGATTAAAAAAAATAAATCTACGCATTAATCCGAGCCGTTGAATCTCGAAATCCATGACCCATATTTATTTGGCGGAAACACCTAATTCACGGCTCATCCGTGAACAAGTATTTCTCTAAATTCTTTTACTTGCTTGAAAAGTATGTAAATTAATGCAGCCTTAATTAGCTCCGCCGCTAATGCAGATGCATACAAGAAGGTTATTTTGACGTCATGATGGTGTTGACAACTTGACATGGCAACCACTCTAACCGCTCTACCTCGTTACCAGTGTGTCCCTGTGGACTACATACTATCTGTAAGCATCATTGTCTGTCAACAAATTAGGGTAGGTTTCCTTTAATTTTTTGGTCTGTTATTCTTTTATTTTTTGAATTTTTCCGTTTAGCTTTTCGTTGTAATTTTGGAATTAATCATTCGTCTCGACAAACGGAATTAGATGAAAATGTGGACCAGAGTTGAAAAATCTCATATAAGACAACATCATAGATTAAAAATACCAGCTCTTTTGTATATTTTTGTCTTTAGTAATTTTTTTATATTTATTTTGGTATTAATGTTTTTTTTTAATTTCTTAAACTCCTCTCATCGTGAGGAATAATTCATCCAAAATCAAAATATTAGTATAACAAAAATGTAGGAAATGAACCAAAAATACCGAAACAAAATACCAAAAATTTAGGGAAAACTCACACCAACCTAATATGTACGTACTACGTAGTGGTTAAGGTGTAAATAGTGCCTAACTATACTCCCTTGGTCCAAAATTGCTTGGGTTTTACGTGTATCCGTCTTATTTTTCAATTGCTTATGTATGTCTTTTAATATGGATCTCAAAATATATACAATATGGATCTTATTTAATAGATCTCAGTTGGCTTTATCATGAAAAACATTATCAATCAAAAGATATAAACAATTAAAAAATCCCAGGCAGTTTGGTAATGGACCAAGAATTTGGGAGAGATAAAGTAATAAAATAACCTTCCTAGTATTTTCTCATTGGAACTAGTTCCTCTCAAGTTTTTCTTTCTTCAGTCCCTCTCCAGTATGCATTTTCATGGGTTCCGGATGTTCGAAACCGTTCATATATTATATGTCGTCGAGTTCTTCAACCACGCCAAAAATTATGTTGATCGGATACGGATTGATCCTTGATTGGCACACATTTATAGTAAAAAAACAAACACAAATGGGTACGAATCTAGTGTGATCGATATATATTTTTCAATATAAATGTGTACCGATCAAGCATAAATTGGTAGCCGATTAACATGATTTTAGGCGTGGTTAAAGATCTCGACGAGATCTACAAGATGAATGGTTCCGAATTTCTGATCACTATTGTGGACCCGAAATGGGCCCACAAAAATGCAAACAGGAGAGAGACTAGAGAAATGAAAACCGAAGAGGATCTGCTTTTATTCTTCTTGTGGATTTTGGTCCACTTTTTCCCTACTTTTGACTCAAAAGACAAGATTATTAACCACCCCCTCTTTCTTTTTTTCTTTTTTTTTTGATCTGGAGATTATTCACCACCTGGGTATCTACTACAGTACTGTGGTGGTTGAGATTTTTCTTTGTAAAATGCGGCTAACGCGTCATACAGTAGAGGTCAACTCCATGCGTTCGATTTTTTGCTTTTATTAAGTTGGGGAGCCTGTTGAATTCGTGCTCCGCGGTGTTTTGGCACCTGGGGTTTCGCACTTGCCTTTCACTACCATACATTTATTAGGATCCATATACTCATGACGTGTTTGAGGTAGGAATTGTATCCCGCATCGATGGTATATGACGTGTTATATGTTTTCTAAGATTTACTAGTCCCACGTTTGTCACCTGCGACTACAGCTTTGTTCGGTTTGGGTTTTGAGGAAGGTTTTATGGGGTAATGAGTAGAGAGAGATGAAATTTTTTTTTTTTTTTTCGGCGTGCAGAGTTGGTCTCGAGACCCAAACCATACAAGGTGTAGGAGACCGATAAGAATGAATTCCACCACTACTCTCTACTCAAATAATTTTTAAATTTTTAAACATCTACCCATAGAATTAAGTGGCAAAAAGATAAACAGAAGGAGAGAGGAATAGAGTAGCTAGCCTCTTTTGCTCTCTACTAGTAGAGAGCCCAAATGACCAAAGCTAGAATAACTATCCAAGTAGAGAGCCTCTTGGAACATAAAATTTGGGTTTGGCTAGGTATTCTAGCCAAAAGGGTCCAAGTAGAGAGCCTCTTGGAGATGCTCTTAATATTCTATGCGAGGGGCTATTCTTTTTTTTTTTTTGGTACAACGGAAGATCGAGGGGCTATTCTCTATCACCTGGGATGGTATATTAGTTAATCCGGATCTTTAGGATTATTTTTCTCTTCGTCTATAATGGTCAAAAAATGATTTTTTTAAACTCTTTATCACATCATTTATCCCACCAAATTAAGCATAGTAGCATGTAGTACTCCATCCGTCCCGAATTTCTTGTCCATTTACGGGCATGCGTGTCAATTTTCAATTGCTTATATCTTTTAATCTATAGTGTCTTTTACCATTTTGAAAATTTTGTTTAATAGAACTCATCGAGAACTATCAAATGAGATCCATATTGAATATATATAAAATTATACATTTGAAAATATAAATAAAATTTTGAGGTGCCGTGAATAGTCTAAGTGGACAAGAAATTTGGGATGGAGGGAGTACAACTAATTGGGGAATATATAAAATCCTGTCATTGGGACCCACATGTCTTATTTATTCCATCAATTGTTTCACACCATTAATCCTAATTTTATTAATTCTTCCAAAAAAATATTCCGGCGATCAAACGTGCACTGAGGGTCCGTTTATTTGATCGGATATGAATGTCGAACTAAAATATTTATGACTCTATTAACCATACCTCTAATTTATGATCTGATAAAAGTTGAATACAAAATATCATGAGGGTAGCGTATTAATATATCCAATGCAATCATATTTTTCCTACGTCCCGAAAAGTTAGTCCATTGTGAAAAGACGAAAAAATTAAAATAATTCCGTTCACAAGTTTTCAAAATTTTTTGCATCAAATAAAAGAACTAATTGAGATATTTAATTTAGTAAGAAGAAATTTTAAAAATCATTAGAAAATTTTACTTTTTTTTTTGTTGTTGCAATGTACCAATTTTTGAGACGGAAGGAGTATTTTTTTGTTATATTAATTCAGTCAAATAATGGCCATTTAAGTTTGCAGTCCACTCCACATGAATCTCTGGTCCGGCGTTGAAGCTTGTCGAGCATCCTATATTTCATGTCAGTCCTAATACCTTGTCAACTCTCTCTCTCTCTCTCTCTCTCTCTCTTCATTAGCCCGTCACGCAGATATTGGGGGTTGGAATACCTTCCCATGACTTTTTTTTTAAGTTGAAAATAAACACGGTATTTTATGACTTGTTCAACAAATAAAAACCAAAATGTTTGCAATATTCCATTATGACTTTGACCAATTGTGGTAGCGGTCCCGTAACCAGGGGACTTAGAGGGGGCAGTATGAACGATCGCCCTGCAAAAGAAAAAAATATTTGTAGTATTATATACAAAAAAATATTTTTCCGATGAATTATTTTGGAAATTTTTTTTGTTCCTGTGTTCTGAAATTCCTATTTTGGAAAAAAAGTTAGACCAATTGGGCTCGCCCTTGCAAACTATTTTGGAAAAAAAATTCGTCCCTGTGTTCTCTGAAATTCCTATTTCCATCCCTATCCATAACATTAACTCCAAGTGGTTGGCCTAAGATTTACGTGTTTGCTCCCTCCAGAGATATGAGGCTTGAAACCTTTTAGGTACTATCAACTTTTTTTGGGTCAGTTTATATGAAACTTTGATTAAACTTTAATTGGGCTTCCTTTTAGTGGACGGTATAATTAGCTAGGCCCGTAGACTTAGTCAAGGTGCTCGTAAACTGGTCCGACACTTGGGGGTGTTCCACTAACAAAAATTTGTTTTTTCCAAACACAGAGACATGTCATTCTCTCACAACACATCACATAAAAAACCGTGAAAAACCAGTTATTCAAAATATTAGAGTCCAGGATTAGTAGTAAGTACTTCAATGGTGAATCTGAAATGATCATCTGTTGTTGTTAAGTTACATGCCGTGGATAATTGTCTGTTGACTTCAAATGGAGTACAAAATATTGATTTCAAAGCTTAGTGAGATATTCGGGCAATCTGGATTCCGCAAAAGGAAACTACTTTCAATAACCCAATGAGTGTTTTTGAAAAAGTGTAATTAGGGAGTTTTAATTAAGTAATTAATTGCGATCTCGTGTTTTGCCTTTTTGACTTTCTTGTTCAACAATCACCAACTCTTGGATTTATATATTATACTCTTTCACATGCAGCAAGTGTTGAGGATATTAATCATGAGGTTACCCTTCTCTTTTTAAATCAGTGGCGGATGCAGGATTGTGAATTTCGCCTAATTTGCGGGGACCACTATTCTGTAATTTACAAAAAAATCTAGAAGTATACTAAGAATAGAAAGAAAATTGGAGTGAGTGCATGGCCAAACTCCCCCCCTTTCCGCCCCTGCTTTAGATGCTTAAGTTTTTAGGTGAAGTAAAAATCTAATTTTAATATTGTATTAGAGTAGATATATAACGGATTCTTTGTTTGAACCGCACTTCCTACTTAATGATAATAATATTTGTACATATTAAGTCCGCTTATCGAGAATGATTTATTAACTAGCTACTGTGATACCATCCCATCCCTACGTATTGTTGGACAAATTTATACTTTTAAGGCTTGAAATACACCTAAAAAAAAAAAAAACCTATGGTAGGAAAGATGATCTAAAAAATATATTGCACTAAATAATTTGGAATATGGGTTCGTTAATTTCCATAATAGAAATCAAAATTGGTACGGCTTCGTAGCTAGCTGGCAGTTGACACGTGCATACAGGGTGTTAAAATGGAACAACAAATGATACTTTTCAGAGCAAAGCTTGTGTGACATGATGGTCTCTTGCGCCTAACGTGGTACTCTATATTTGGAACTTTTCAGAGCAATCATAGGAATCATATGATCAAATGGCTGGTAGGAGTAGTAATTAAAGGCCCCCCTACAATCTCACACTCCTTCCACATTGCTTTACCAATTGCCATGTGTATGTATATTGTTGAGGTCCGTTTAGGTTTACTTCGACTCATTTTGTAATTTTAAAGTTTGCGAACAGACAAATTTTAAATACCCGGAAGGATTATTTGTGACTCGAATGTGCAAACTAAATTATCTAAATAAAAAAAAAGCAGATTAGAAAATACCATTTGTCCAAAAAAAAAAATCAGTTTAAAAAAACAAATAATTTTTGGAAAAAAAAACAGGTTTTGAAGAAAAAATCAATAATTTGTTGAAAACATTGTTGAGAGAGAGATAGAGAGAGAGAGAGATTTTTTGTGTAATGATGGGTCACTTAATTGAGAAGATATGGGGTCCATTAAATTTGGTTATTGTGAAAAGGTTGGTAACTTTGAGTATGCAAATATCAAAATCTGAGTATTGGTTAAGATGTTGTTAACTTCCATTGTGAAAACTTTTTGGATCACACATGCTAACTTTGCCAATATTTTGGTTTTAAATATAGCATTGGAGGTAATGTAAGGACACGTATTTTTAAATCATTTTCCAAAAATAATATTGGGAAAATGTGAGGAATGTTTTAAAATGTAAAATGGGGTCAATGTGAGCATAGTAATTGCATTTGAGTGCATTTAAAACACATTTGAAACTTAGGGGGCGTGTGTGCAAGTAGAGAGGGATATATATACATGTGGGGGGCTGATTTTTGCAAAAAAAACCCATCTCTCTTTCTCTCTCTCTAAAAGAGGCCGGCCATCACCTCTCTCTCCCCTCTCCAAATTTTCTCCACTTGTCTTGCTAAATCCACTCGCCACATCTCACCTCTTCAAGATCCAACCTTAGATCCGTCATCTAGGCGTGTTTTGGAGTCCGGTTCTTCGTGGGTTTCACTTGGAGCAAGTATATTTCGGTGGGAATGCTTCAAAGGCTAGGGTTTTTCATCTCCAACTAATTCCAAGCTTGATTGGTGAGGTAGGGGAACTTCTAACTCTTCTAAGTGTAAATGTAGTGTTTGTGTGTGTATAGTCTCTTGCTTGATTAATTTTCTTATGCCTTGTAAATTTCTATGAGAAACTCATGTTCTAGTCAAATTTGAGTTATAATGTGATATCCCCTTGCTCATATATGATTCTCCTCTCCATTTGGGTGTTACATTATCCTAATCTTGCATTGAATCCATGAACTCACTTGTGTTTGGAAGAAACTCACTTTGGACCTCATTTCCTAACCATATTGTTTGGGTAAATGCTTGATTCATGTTGGTTATTGTTTCCCCACTCAAATTGGGTGTTTAATCATCTCCCTCTAGCCTATTGCATTGATATTTGGCTTTGGAACTATCAAAATTGGTGTCCTAGTGAAAAATCCCCAAAATCCCCTTTTTTTGTGCAATTTTCGGGTTGCTCTTTGGATTTTCCGCCCGGGCGGGTGTAGACACCCCAATCCGGGCCGCTGAATTCCATGGCCTTCCTGAGGATGAAAATGCCTGACGAGAACACTTGAGGCTTGATTATGAACTTGAGGACCCACCAAAAACCCTCCATAAACCCACCAAAAGCATCTAGAAACCTTAGGAACAACCCAAAACCCCAAAACAAGAACACCCATACCCCCTGAGAGGCACCCAGACTTGCCAATTCTGGGCGCCCAGACTCAGTCCAGGCACCTAGACTTCATAGTCCAGGCGCCCACACTAAGTCCAGGCGCCTGGACTTGTACAGTATGGGCGCCCATACTTCTACCCAGATTTAGTGTGTTTGAAGGTGATAATGGGCAAGAAGATCATTTTGGGGGATATTTTGCAAAGATTTTTGGTGGTTAGTGGGAGGAGGATGATTACCCCTGGTGACACCCTATTCCTACTCCCTAATGGTCCTTTTGACCTCTTTCAAGCCTATTCCATTTTGGAGGATGATCACTCTCATGCCCCTTACATACTGTTACCCTGCCCAAATTATTCCAGAAAGCTTCACTCCCCAGTCATCATCCTTCTGTTTCATCTTTTACAAACCATAAACCCACCTATTTCCTTACTTTAATCATGCATTTCCTCATGATCAAAGCCTAATCTTCTTAGCACCACTAACCATCAAGCACCCAAAGCCCCATAAACCAAAGTCCAAACACAAAGTACCTAAACACCATTCAAAATAATCCCAAGAGTTCATCAATCAAGTCTTTCAAGGTAGATTTTCTACCAAAATAGTGTTCAAGGGCCCTGAGGGGACACCACCCAACCTTTATTGGTCTTCAATACCAGTTTGAGGTTAGGGAAGGTTTGGAAAACAATAAGGGAAATCAAATTTCAAAGCACCCACATTGAGTGTGGGCGCCCATACTCTCCATCCTGGACTCCTCTCCTATCTCTGTGTTTTCTGTCCTTTATACAGTTTCTTATGCATATTTGAATCATCCATGTATAGCTTGAGGTCAAAGATCATGATCATGATGTAGAAAGTCACTTGGATTAGCTCATAAAATGCATAAAAAAAGAGTAGATCATGGTTTTTGGGATACGCTAAGAGCAATGAATTCATTGCATGTACTCATTTGCTGGTTATGTACATGTTTTACATCACTCTCATAGTTAGGGGAAAGATCATCACGACATTCATACTTATCATCATCATATTTATAATAAATCCATCATGAGTCGACTCTATTTCTTAATCCTCAAGTGCATGAACATTCTGTCCAATACACATGTCCAGTAAGGGTCCATTTTCTTGATATGGTTCAGTTCTCATTCTTTTAATCATATTCCAAAACATATCAAAATCATAGCTTTTATACTTGGTTCATCATACAAATGAGATTTTCTAAAGGGGATCAGAGTCAGGAAACTAAGTAACATCATTTTAAGGCATGTCATAACAGGTATAAAGCCTAACTTGCATCCTGTGTGTGAACCTAGATTGAGGAGAAGATTGCACCAAACCACACTCCGGGCGCCTGAATTTGCTCATTCCGGGCGCCTACACTATGTCCAGGTGCCTGGACTTGTCAACCATGGGCGCCTGAATTGACCCCATGCACCCAGTCTTATTGAGTATGGGTGTGTGCAATATAGTCCCGGTGTGGTTTATGAGATGTTTGCGAGATAATTTTGGGATCATTCTGTGTTATTTGATGATATTTCAAGATAACTTAGCATATCATACACTGTCATTCTTCATAGCACATTCACAACACTTTGCACATGCATTCATATTTGCCATTATGATCCCGTGAAATTGCATTTGCGTGCTCTTGCATAATTTTGTGATTAAAGCCCATTCAAACACCATTTTCTAAAATCCCTTGAGCGTTGAGTAGAGACCGGCGATTGTGTTGGGTGAGAGGGGTAATTTAAATTCCTCCCCCTCTCGGAACCTAGCTCCCGGACCCAAGAAATCTCAATGGAAGCAGACCGGTGTAATGTTTTCTACGTAAAGGGCAAAAGAGTCATTTTGTAAATAGGTTTCTCGGGTACGGTCCTCAAACCCGGGTGGCGACTCCATCCAACCAATCAAACCATTTTTTTGTGAACTTTCAGCGGGGTGTCCACATCGGGTTTTGACAGATTGTTGGACGAAATTTCACTTGTTGTTCCGGTCCACTCTCATGCACTTGTGTGGTCCCGAAACGCGTTTTTCACTTGTACTATGTGACTTTCTTCCTCAGTAACACCTAGGTAACTAATGATATCGGGGAATGATTAACGATACTTGTGTTTGATTATTAGTTGGTTTAGTGGGATTACGAGTTATAGATTAATACTTTACTTGCTCTTGTTGTCGAATTGAGAGCCCAAGACACTTGTGAGGGGACCTTATGACACATGGGTTATGTGGACACGAGATTGACGTTGAAACTTGATAAATGCTAATGTGAACTTATAACATGTGATACGGGGCCGAAAGGTAGCCCATAATGATACTAGGCCCGTCCTTTGGACGTCCTTTGGACGTGTCGCTAGGAATTGATACTCGGTCCGTCCTATAGACGTGTTGCGATGAATTGTGCCTTGGCCAAGGGGAAGATGATACGGGGCCGAAAGGTAGCCCGAAATGATATTAGGGTCGTCCTTTGGACGTGTCGCTAGGAATGATACTCTGTCCGTCATATGGACGTGTGGCGAGGAATTTACTTAATTGGAAGGGTCATGCTAACGGGTGCCATAGTGCACCCGTCAATGGTACAAAAAATACACTTTTGTGGGTCCCACTTGTACAAAAAAGTACACTTGTACGTTAAAGTACACTTAAATATATACTTTAAAGTACAAATGTACTTTTAAATTGTACTTTTTTATACTCTTAACGGGTCACTATGACACCTGTAAGCATTTCTGGAAACTAAGATGAACAATCTCCTCCATTAAGCTTAAATGGTGAGATTGTTCATCTTAGAACTTATATTTTAGACAAAATGATTTTGTAACTTAATTAAGTTCCATCTTTTGACTTGAGTTTGTAATAACACTTGTAATTCATATACTATATTTTGGACATGGGAATCCCGTGAACCATATTATGCATGACTTTGACTTTATGGGTCAAGCTTGGACTTCGACCTGGACCTTAGACTTTGTTGACTTTCCACGTGAATTTATATTACTTTTACCTTTAAAATTTGAGGGCGTTACAGATAACCTTAAGTCATCACAAAAATATACAAGGTGGTTGTGTCAATAAGTATATAGGTAATTGATTTAAACACCCATCCATTTTATAACAACACACTCTTTTTTGTCCACGTGATGTTAATTGACACAACTTAATTTGTAAATTTACATCATAAGAAGACAAAAAAGCGACTGTGGTTATAAAAAAAAGAAAGTGAAAATCACTACACACACATCTAATAAGGGATACACCAAGGATTTAATAAGGGATCCCTCACATTGGTTGAGTGCAGATCTCATAACTCCCGATTGAATTTTGATGATCCGTCTATACAGTTTTATGAAAAATTGCTCGGATCAAGTACTTCCCTTTTTTTTTTTTTTTTTTTGGTGATTCCTCGGCAGAAACCCTTAAAAACCATATTTTAAAAGGTTCAAATCATTATAATTCGATCGAGAACTATGATGTCCGCACCTAAACAATGTGCAATATTCCTTACCGGATTCGGACTATACATGAGTGTGCATATTCCCCAGCTGGACTTCTGTGAACAGAGCCCGAAATGAAAGGGACCTGCCGGACAGGGGTCACCTTGTTTTATTGGAATTATGGACCATTTGATATCCACTTGTAGCTTGATAATTGTCGGCATGCAAAGGTGGAGTTTTTTATTATTATTTTGGATGAAGAGATAGAAAATACATTAAAACAACAAATACAGCAACCTAGAAAAAGAAAAACACAGAAAGAAAAACAAAAAAGGAAACCAAAAAGGAAAGGTAGAGTTTATTTAAGAAAAGGCGGAGTTAATTTCCTTTTTTTGTACCTTTATTATTTTTTAAATCCAAGTTTGCGGGCTAGTTTATGCCTAGTTTGACTAATTTTTAAATGAACAATCTCACCATTTACAAGTGGAGGTCTCATTTAAATTTAAGGCAAAAAATCTCGTATGAACCGTCCCCATAAAAAAATCGTAGCACTTAAAAATTTGTACTTACAGGGAACAAATTCTTAAGTTTGAAACCTTAGTCACCGGGCCTTGCAAAGAAGAAGTTAATTAAAAAAACATCTAAAGGGAAAATAGGAGATTCAGAAGTAAAATCAACATGGTCTAATTACATATTTTCTTATATTTATTTCTAACAAGGAAACTTGTATGTTGGGCAAAGCATTATGACTCATCTATGGTCGTAAACGACAAGGACAAATTCTTTGTACTTAGGATTCTACAAATTTCATTGACTTGATCAGCTGAAATTGTTTAAAAAAATTATAAAATGCATCCAATCTTGGCTTCTGTGAATACAGTAATAGAGAAACTTTGAACTGTCTTAACCTATTTTATTTTCAATAGGTTTACGTTTTGTTGTTACCATAAAAAATACAGTAACTTTTAGGAAACATTTGAGTTTTGGAATTCGTCTCGACGAGAAAAAAAATACATAAATATGGACTGAACTTCAAAGAACTTGATAAAGATAAAGTGCGTTAAAGATTCTATCCGTTTGGCTCTTTTTTCTTTATAAACTTTTTTTTAGTTTGTCGCTATAACTCACGAAATCTTGTTAATCTTCTCTATTAAATGAAAAGAGAGTCTACTTGAAATCATCGGCATGCCCAGCGCACTACTACAGTCATGATGCATATATACAATCCCTAAAAGCTTCATCCAAAGTTAATCAAATATGTTAAAAATACGCTGATAAAAAAAAAAGAAAAAAGATGTTAAAGATACAAATAATCCACATTGAATAAGTTTAGGGAAATCTAACCTAACTTTACCAATAATACATACTTGGTATGGTGAGATGCTTGACCCTTCCTTTATCTACTACAGAGGGTGTGGGGTATAGATTACAGAATTGTTTTTAGCAAAAGAAAATGGAAGATATATCATTGTCACTATAACGCAATAATGATGATTTTAATTTAAAGGAAAAAAAGAGGGAACCCAACCGTTTTAATGTGGGGAATTGCTGTCACTTAAAATTAGTCTTCTTCCCATTCAAGTAAAGTTAGTTGAAGTTGGCCAATGCCCTTTTGAGTGAGAAAGTGGCCAACCCAACCCAAAACACCCTTCTTCTCTCTCTACTCTCTCTCTAACTCTCTTTCCTAGTCCTTTCATCATCCATGATCAACCCACCAGAGAATTATAAAACCCACAAAAGTTATGAAAGATTCAAAGTTCTAAAAGGAGAGGAGGTGGAAAAGCTAAAGGTTTGAACCCAAATTCTGAAAGCTAACTCCTTGCTATTGAAGGGAAGAATCATCGTTGTGAGGGAGTTTAGAGAGAGAAAGACAGAGTTCTAGAGAGAGAAAGACAGAGAGCCTTGTTTTTTTTCTGTTGCACAGTTCCAGTTCTTTTGCTTGGTGCAGCTTTCTGAAAGGGTTTTCGGAAGGTTGGAGAAAACTTCTTGAGGTATATGAAATTCCTGGTCGTGTCAATTGCACATACTGCAATTTGTGGGAAATTTTGTAATTTTATGCAGGATTTATGAAATTGGCTGCAATCTTCAAAAGGTCGGATTTTTTTGAAATGGGGTTTGAAGTTGCATGTAATTTCCTTTAGGTATTTGTTAATTGTGTTGTTTGCTTGGCCCTAAATCTTTGAGAGGTTTGCTTTTCTGATGTTGGAAGTGAAATTCTATATTTTTTTCTTTGTGGGTATATTTGTTTGTACTGTCAATTGCGCATAATTCAATTTTTTTTGTGTATTTGCTAATTAGGTTGTTTTTAAAATTAGCGTAAAATCATGAAAATGTTTGTTTGTTTTCTGATGTAGGGAGTGAAATTCTATGTTTTTTTTTATTTGTGGGTAAATTGTACTGTCAATTGAACATAATTCAAATTGTTCAGTGTGTTTGCTAATTAGATTGTTTCTGAAATTGGCCCTAAATCATGAAAATGCTTGCCTTTTCTGATATTGGGTGTGAAATTCTGTCGGTAGTGGAATTTTTCGTGATTCTCCCATTAAATACCTTTTTTTTTTTTTTTCCTTTGGCCTCATCTTGCCTTGTGGTGGAGATGTTCTTGATAGAATTGTTGGTTTGTGTGGGTAAACTATTACAGAAATATTTCACAGGAAAAAATCTACTCAATATTTTAGGGTTCTTTACAATTTTATTTGATTTCTTCCCCTGGTCTAGGTTTGGAACTTGTTGAAGGGCATTCAATTTGTTGTCCCTTGAACATAGGAACTACAGCAGGCTTGGCCTTGAACAAGTCCTTTTCTCCATTCATTATGTGCATGTCTGTACATATTTATAAGTATATGTAGATATATGTCTATACATATGTGATTGTGCGCGCGCGCGAGTTTTTGTATTTGTAGGTTGGATTTCACAATTATTTTAAAGGACATCTTTCCCTCAAAACGGAGTTCATTTCGATCCCTGTTTAAGAAAGCTTTAACTAGTTTTCCTTCCTTTGACTCTAGTGATCAGTTTTGAGTCCTACCATAGGAAAAGTGTAGGTCATTTACGAAGAATTTGAATCCTGTCTGAAATGTCTCTGGCTTTCTTCTTTACTCCATCTATCTGATGGCCTTTTCTGCTGTTTCCTTTGTCATGCAAAATGCTTGATAGAGATGAAATTTTATTTCTGCGGATCAGCTGACGAAGTCGCAAGTTTGTGGCTGCAGACTCTTCTTCCTAATCCCTTCGGGGAAAAAATCATTGATTCCAAATTTATTTCAATGAGAATTTGTTATTGGATATAATATCATGTTAATTTAATATCATGTTAAATTTTTATGATTATCTATCTTGTATAATATCTTGTGTGAATATGGCCAAGAAGATCACGAGCCAAAATTACGTGGCTGGAGTAGGGGAAAAAGGGAGGTAAAAGTTTTAAGGGATGCGTAGAAATTATGAATGATAAACTGATTAAGATGTTTTCCATTTGATATTGAGGGTGTTTGAGCTTTGGGTGCAAACACTAGCATTTTTGGAATGCTGATTTCTTAATAGGTTCAATGGGATGCCATAGATACTGATAATAACATTTCATTTTCCTTATAACTTGATACCTTGATTTTGGATCGCCTGAAATTCTAATTGGTTTTTTCCTTTTTCAGGGAGGAATAGTGATGCTAGAAAAATGGGAAAGGGGAGTTGGTTTTCCGCAATCAAGAGGGCTTTCCTACCCAGTTCCAAAGAAAAGCCAGTGAATGTAAGTCAAATCTTACTTTGTGGGTGTTTGCATTCTTTGTCAAGCAATAACAATGTCTTAACTTCCGAGAACAAAAGAGATAAGAAATCTGATTAGAATCCCCAAAATGACTTTTGAATGGATCCCGTCTTGCTTAATTTTCCATGCAAGTGGGAATTTTTAAATTTATAGTATTGATTACATCCCTCGAAAGCCAACACATTTGTATAATTGCTGAAGGCTTTTCGCTTAGAAAATGGTGCTCAAAATTTTGTGATGTTGATACTTTGCCTACCAAAAATATTTTTTATATTCATTGTATCAAAAGTTAAGGAATCGTGATTCTTACCTAAAGTTCCTTTTGTTCAAATTGGTTTCGTTTGAATAACTCGAGTTGTATTTGAACTGAGAGCTGTTAAGAATTTTGGAAGTATCTTAGGGAAACGAATTTCATGGAAGATTTCTCATCCAAAAGCATCCAAAAGCATTACCCAAATGTTTTAATCTAATGTCATGGCTTCCCTTAATAAAGAAGTATGGTTGTAGGGATCGGAGAAGAAAAGTACCAAGGAAAAGAAGAAGGGGAAATTGAGGCATGCAGATACGAAATCATTCATCCCCCTATTCAGGAGGCCAAGCAGTATTGAGAAAATACTCGGGGAAGTCGACCAACAGAATTTACTTGTTAGACCCTCCACGCCTGCTGAGCAACCAAACACACCAACTTTGGTGGTTCCCAGGGCTACTTCTCCTAGGCTTGCTTCTCCAAGAGTTACTTCTCCCAGAGCCGCTTCTCCCAGAGCCACCTCCGCACGAGTTACTTCTCCTCAATCTTCTTCTCCAGAAGTTGCATCTCCGAAAGCTGCTTCTCCAGAAGTTGCATCTGCGAAAGCTGCTTCTCCACGAGTTGCATCTCCAAAAGCTGCTTCTTCAAGAGCTGTTCATAATCAGCTTAAGGAAGTTAGATACAGGCCAGAACCAACTCTATGGTACCAACATCTTTCAGCCGTCAAGATCCAATCGGCCTATAGAGGTTACGTGGTATGGTTCTTATATTTTTCATTTCTTTTAGTTAGTTTAGCATCATCACTAGGTGGGGAATGGAATTTTTATCTTTCTAAACTACATTGGATTAAAAATAGTAGGTAATGGTATATGCTAAAGAAACTCATAATAAACCGCCCAACTCAATTCAATTTGATGAAGTTTTATAGTTGCTACTCCCGTTTTTTGTTTCAGTTCCTAATGTAAAACTTAATGCATTGGTCAGATTCATGGGAGACATCACAAAATTACATGGTTCTGGTATTTCCCAAAGATCCTTTGAGTTCAGTTATACAACCTAAGTATCGGGACTAGAGATTCCTGATTAAGACTGATTCCAGATTGAACAACCCTACACAAACAGCTCTAGGAAGATGGCTGAATCACTTCCAGTTGAACTTGAGACTGTTTAACACTTTGTTTAGATTTTGGATTTGTCAAGGAATATTTTCAGTCAAAAGAAAAGGAAAACGAAATATTCAAACACATCGAAATTCTTGCCGATTTTTTGTCTCACCAAGTCCTTTCACATATCCAAGATCCAAACACAACCTAGGTTGAGTTTTTACTCTTCGGCCATCTGAGATCTAGTGTGTCTGTTGGCATAGCCACACGGCCCGCACTCTTATTGAACTAGACCTAATGTTATATAATTTGACAATGCCCAAGCCTGGTGTAGGGTTCTGTCTAGGATGAATCATTCATACAATCGACGAGGCCAGAATTTATTTATTATTCCCAACTATTCTCTGGGTACATTTTCGCCTATATTAAAAATTTGGAGCCATCTCAGTATGGCACAAGATTATTTTTTTATTCCCTAGTTTCTAATTGTGGAATAACGTTGGGTTGGTCCGGGGTTTGTGGTTCATAAATATGGCTCTTCCCCAATTGACAATGTGAGCTTTTATTGTGCAGGCTAGGAAGAGCTTTAGAGCTTTGAGGGGTCTTGTGAGACTTCAAGGGGTGGTGAGAGGGCAGAGTGTTAAGAGACAAACAATGAATGCAATGAAAATGATGCAACTCTTAGTTCGGGTTCAAACTCAAATTCAGTCGCGGAGGATCCAGATGTTAGAAAACCAGGCACTCCAACGCCAGCCTTACAAGAATGACAAGGACTTGGAGAGTAGCTTCGGCAAGTGGACCGTGAGCCAGGTACTATTTTTTTTTAGTGATTCATGAAAAATTCGACCCTCAAGGATGACCCCTTCGCCAACATTATTGGCACACCTTACGGGTGGTTTTGATCGACATATTGAACACAATTTCGAAGTTGGAAGACTGACAGCCAGGCCCGGCCCTGAGGGCAGGCTGAGTAGGCCATGTCTGGGCCCACTAAATTTAGCCCAAAATTGGGGCCCTATTTACCTGAAACTTTTAGGTGTGTGATAAATAATTTTCTGCAGCGAGAGTGTGTATGAAGTAACTGATGGCCTAGAGGTAAGTCAGACTTCATTTAACCATGTGTGGCACGGATCGAGTCCCGCTATTAACAACTCGTTTTAGGTTTTTCCCTCTTAGTCAGGTTTGGTGTACCCTTTTTACAGTTTAGGCCTTAGGCTTCATTTGTGTGACAAAAAATTCTTCTAATATTGCTAAATTAAGTTTAGTTAGTCGGTCTTTGTTAAATTTTGAGCTCATTTGCTAATTTTTTTAATATATATATTTGCTATATATATATAATATTTTACTTAAAAAACATTGGGGCCTCATTTTATAAGTTTGTCTCGGACCCCAAAAAACTCGGGGCCGGGCCTGCTGTCACCAGTTATATGGTGTAGGGTCCTTAACTGGTGTGCATTTAACTGCATTAATAGACTTGTCTTGGCATAGCCTGGCACCCTTCAACTATGGAAGGCTAAGGTCTCCAAAGCCCTTCTCATCTTGATCTTCACATGATTTTGCAAAAAAATGAAAAAGAATAAAACAAAACATTGGCTTGTCAAAATCCTGTGCCAAGGGCCATGGGTTAGGCGTGGGGCAGGTATTTTGGCTCTTGGACCACTCTGGTCCAGTCCATGATTTGATGGGAGCCGAGCGAGCTCGCCTCATTACATTGATTGATTAATCTTGTCCTTACCAACCAAATGTAATATTCTTGGATGAATCTCATTCCACACCATGGTCTGATGATAGTCATGCATGGATCCTTGTCTTAATCATGGGTGTTGCTTTCCTTCGACCTATGTAACACATGTATTCAGAACCTCTCAAACATAGCATATTGATGTGATTGTGTTGGTATATTATATTATTGTTTTCATGGTATTGGATAGTCTTGCAGTAACATGCAAACCAAATCAAGGAGATATATTGTTATGTGGAAACGTTTGTCTTCTGTTTGAACTTACTTATAGTTACCACTTAAGCCAATTGCAAATCGTAAAATAAGAAACGTTGTTGTAGTCTGAGGCAGGTCAAAATGAAAACTGGGACGACAGTTTGCTGACAAAGGAGGAAAGAGAAGCAAGGATGCAGAAAAAGGTGGAGGCAATGTTCAAGAGAGAAAGAGCAATGGCCTACGCTTATTCCCACAAGGTACCGTACCATCTCGTTATAGCCTACTTTACTTGTAGGCATGTTGTGAAACATACTCAAATCAGTTATACTTGATCCGTGAGCCAATCTTCGAAATAGGTTATTTTTTAACTAACTTAATCCACAGGATCCGGTTAGCATATAGCGCTCAAGCGCAAATGCACATTTTGCTAAAATTTGGCCCAAATCCATGTTTTGAGACGTCAATTTCGCAAATTCAACAAAATTGTATTTCAGCCATATATACACATCAATGTGCAAATTTTTTTTTTTGTGGAAACAGTTGCTCTTTATATCAGGATCATGTCCAAAGGGATCAAGGGAATGTCCTTGAAATCCAAAAGAAAATAAAACCAAACACTACACTTACATTAGTAGCAGGAAAGAAAACCGAAACATACCAAAACTGAGCGAGCAGAAACTAACTCCCCCGGACCGAAACTAAGACAAACTAGCCTTGCTTGAAGACATACTCTGGGCTGCCCCACTCCAAACTCAAACTGTGATCTGCAGTAAGAGGGATATTTCTCCAAGCACACCCAACATTTTCTCCTCCACAATACAGAATCCAGACCAATTTCTGAAAAATCCTCCCATTTGCAGTGTGCAATATTTGATTTAATGATGTGCGGCATGACACGGTCTCCTTGTCTTTGGTAGATAAATTCATGAATATGTGTTTTTCCCACGTGGACTAAGCACAGCCGTCAAAGGTTGCTACAGAAATGGAACACTTTGGGGAGTTATATGCAAACACTAAATAGCCTGTAAATGTATATGTTTTGCAATGTGGAATTTCACAGAGAAGCCTGTTCCTTCTATACTATAACAGATGCCCCTGTATCTCAATTCAACAAATTTGAGGCGAGAAGTCAAACTTAACACGCCAGATAAAATTACGTCTTTAAGCCGCTCCCACTCTGTGGATCAGTAAATCTAACACAAGATCATGAATCTCACTTGTAAGGGCATTCAGCTCATCCAATGTCGTATGAAAAAGGCAAAATATGAATATTTGCTAATATGGTTCTTTTATTTTGGTAAGAGATAATGAAGCTTACAAGATGCTGTATAGCATTTTTCTCGCACGCTTATCATTTTCGGGCATAGTACAAAGTCAAACTCCAATCACTAAATGTCCATTACACATATTTTTGTTGTTGGTAAGTAGCAATTAGAGAGGTATTCTAAATATCCCGTGCCTTTACTAAGTGTCGAGTGACAAACACAGATACTTCATACGCTTATCTTAAAACCTTAATCTTCCTTTTATTAAAAAAACCATTTTAAATCTGAATTATCTTGGGATCAGGCTTGTTTATGTTACACATTTTTTCTTCATTGTTATTTTCTTTTTCCCTCTGATTTTCATTTATGGATCTCTTTACTATCAGCTATGGAGAACCAATCCTAAATCAGCTCAAACATCAGTATTGGACACCCAAGTTGGTGGATTTCCCTGGTGGTGGAACTGGGTGGAACGCGAACTCCCACCCTCAAATCCTCCTGAAAGCCAAAGTGGAAAGAGATTTCATCCAACGCCTCCGAAACCAAGCCCACGGCCCACATTTGGAAACTACAAGCAACAGAATATCAGATATGATAATGTTGAATCGAGTACACCGAGGTCGACAAGATCGTTAGCACCTATGAGAAGCAGTCCGGGGTTGATGAAGTACTCATATCAGGTATATAAAAGCAAATATTTGCACACATGACTTGTCTTACATCTCAACGCGATACGATGCTGACACACTGACACATTCATTCAAGGAAATGCAGGGCACGACTATGAAAAAGACAATGACTAGATTAGAATAACCATATATGTTAAACATCTTCGAATTTTTTTGTATCAAGCACCAAGAGAAACTGCCATCTTTTGTTGTGGTTCCTGTGGACAAAAAATGCAGCATTTATTGTTTATCTTTAACAGTATCATTTTTTCCCTCAGTTTAGACTTTATAAAATTTCATTTTAAGTGCGTCTCACTTGCCCCCCTTGTGTCCTAGGCGTGTCTGATACATGTCCATGCTTCACTGAATCACATCTCGATGACGAATCAATAAAATCTTCATAACTTTTTTTTTTTTTTTTTGTGTGATTTTTTTCTGATAAAAAAACTTATCCACGAATCTTAATACTGATCGGTAGTGTTCATATTTGTAGAAACCAAGAATTACTGCTGCCAATTCTGCTTTTGATGTGCCACTGAAAGACGACGATAGCCTCATGAGCTGCCCCCCATTTTCCTTTCCAAATTACATGACACCAACTGTTTCAGCCAAGGCTAAAGCAAGGCCTACTAGCAACCCTAGGGAGAGGTTCCCAGGGACACCTACTGGCGATCCCAAGAGACGGTTCTCGTTCCCTCTGACGCCTGACAGTGGTTCTTTCAAATGGAACAAAGGGTCCGGTAGTAAGGATTCAACTTCGAAAAGGGTGTTGGAAAGTCAGCAGTCTTTGCAATCTGTTGGGGATTTGAGTATTGATTCTACTCTTTCTATGCCTGCTGCTCTTGGGAGGAAACCGTTTAACCGATTTGTGTGATTGTATTTTGGGTGTTTTTCTTTTCTTTTTTTTTTTTTTTTTTCTGATTACTTTTAACAGCTTTTTGTAGTTATTGGGCTTTAGTTTTCCTGATTGTATTGGTTTTTTTTTTTTCCCCAATACCTAGTGTGTTTGAATTGCAAATGCTGATCTTGTAAAATGCTAATAAAGAAACAGTAGGATCTATTGGTTTGAAGGAAAGAGGATTTGGGTTTTGAGAACTGTGGTGTGTATATCTTTTGTTGGATTAGTAATATTTTTTTTCCCTTTATTTTTCTTCCACTAGCATTCATCACTTTCATATGCAAGTATCATACATTACTCCAAATAAATTTAGAAAAATGCTTAGTAGGACTTAAAGGTTTAGACAAAGATGTGTTGAAATTGTCCGATACGTGTGAGTCCTTTGGAACTGTTTGATACGTCTGAGTACTAACTCTTCCGCGTATCTTATGAAACGGTACTGTCTGGATCTGGGCATGTAACACTATTCATAATTTTTATACTCCCTCCGTCCCAATTTCTTGGCCCCTTTTGGAGAAGTGGGTTTTTAAGGGGTGTGAAAACTTTGTATTGACTTTTCTATTTTGCCCCTAAATCCAATCAATATTACTGTGACCAAATTTGTGAGGCTAATTTATTATATGAAAGTCAAAACATATTCAATATGGATCTTGTTTGATAGATACTCCCTCCGTCCCTTTTTAAGTGTTTAACTTTCCATTTTGGGCTGTCCCTAAATAAGTGTGTGGTTTGAAAAGTTAATGAGTAAAAGTTTGTACAATTATCATTTTGCCCTTTTAAAAATTTAGTGGGTAAAAAGTTAATAGGTAAAAGTGGAGGATAATTTTGGAAAGTAGAGGTAAAAGTTGATGTGAAAAGTGTAAAGTGGAGGAAAAAGTTGATGTGCAAGGTGTAATGATGATGTTTCTTTAATAAGTTGGATTTACGAAGTAACACATTTAAAAAGGGACGGAGGGAGTATCAATTAGTTTTATTATACAAAATTTTCAAAATCATAAAAACCGTTATAAAATAAAAGATAATAGACTAGCCAATTAAGATGGGAAAAGTACTTTTTAAGGGTAAAATTGGAAAGTGACCCAGTTTTGATGTATGTTTTTAGAAGTGGGACAAATATTTTGGGACATCCCAAAATGGAAAGAAGGACCAAGAAATTGGGACGGAGGAAGTATAAACCAAGGACTGGTAACGGCGCTAGCTGACCTTTTACTGTTCATATTTTCCTCGGTAAAAAATTAAATCTCAAAATGATACGCATCCGGTAATTTTCCGATTAACCAACCCGTGATGTAATCATATAAAGCAAAACCACCGTATAATTTTCCCACTATATTTAACAAACAAATAGTGTTAAGATATGTGTGAATGTTGAGTCCATATCGAATAAACATGAAGATTGCGTCTTAACATAATGTTGAATGATTCCCTACTACAGGGTTAAGCTTTTAAGTGGGTCTGAGATCATCCAAGTTAGATTGGGCCCAAGTGATGTGGACTCTTTGCTGTTACTCCCCAATTTATTGGGCTTTGAGCAAGTCGTGGAGTAAAAATGATATGGATACACACGGCTCCGTTTGTTTTGGGTGGAAGACAGTTTTTGGAAAACCTTTTCCATGGAAAACTTTTTCTAGAAAATAAAACATTTTCTGGTGTTTGGTTGTGAGATGAAAATCTTTTCTAGAAAACATTTTCTATCGTTTGGTTGACAAAGAAAACCACTGATATCATAAAATTACCAACATTTTTAAAAAAAAAAAAAAAAAACGTAACAAATCAGTTAAAAAAAAAATGCTCAACAAATCAAAAAATCACAGCCCCAATATGTTCAAGTTCGAGCCGAAAATTGGAATTCCTAATAAAAATTGGCGAATCGAAATCCAAAGTCTCAATTTAATCAAATTCAAACCAAAATCTCAGACCCCAAAATTGCTTGATGATTGAAAAAAAAAAAATCACCCCAAAATTGCTTGATGCCTTGACAGGAGACGAGAGTGAGAATGTTTGCAAATTGAAATCTTTGTGGAGAGAGAGGCGATTGGAACTTGAAGGTCCTGAACAATCGGGGTTGTGTCTGTTAAGGAGTATAATGGTTCACAGTGGTATGAGGGTAGGGGATTATTTTCTCAAATTGGAATCTGTTCTGTCAGAGGAGTTAGACAAGTGGGTTGCACCGATCATCTTCAATTCGATCGAAGGACACGTGACAAGTTCATTTCTTTAGTGTCATCGGGGCGTGGGAGTCAGACTGTAGCTAACAGAAAATGTTTTCTGGGCTTCACATCCGGAAATCATTTTCCAACCTAAATGGTTTGTTTTCCATTGACTTCGGAAAATGTTTTTCGTTGACTTTATTTTTTCGTTGTACCAAACACCGGAAAATGTTTTCCACGGAAAATGTTCTCCTAGAAAACGTTTTCCACCCCAAACAAACGGAGCCTTATGTACACCACATGCACATCAACTTGGTATGTATTTGGTGTGCATGTGGATGTGTGGTGTACCCGTAGAATTGTTGTTACATGAAAGGGTTGATGCGTGACAGAAACTCCCAACAATTAGGATGGATCCTCAACCAATTCATATTTATTTTGGACCCATCCTATATCACTTCATAGCTCGTCTTTACTTTTATGTTAAAACTCAGAGACTGAGAATTAAATGCTTAAAATTGAAGACTGAATTCTTTAAGTTGAAAAATTATTTAGTAAAAATTACATTAATTAACTTTTTCAATTTAAAAGCAAGGCTAAAGATGCTAATAGTTTGCAAAAGTCTTCTAATTACTGGTTTCCAATGACAAAAAAAAAAAAAAAAAAGGGTCTCGGTCTCACTTAAATTTCGTGAATTCGACTTTTGTCACATACTATATGATATATGGGTGGATGGAACATGATACCATACCACGTTCGGATGGGTTCTCGAAAATCCGGTTTTCACTTTTTCCCTTGGATCCCAAATGTCAGTCTTCCATTTTTTGTTTCATTTACATTTCTAGAAATACTACTCTAGTGCATACCTTGTAGGCCTCAATTCGAAGACCCACACAAAGTCACAAATGATCTAAACTGTCTATTAATTCTGAAATTATTCTTTGAGTCATCCGGAAAAAATTAGGTCAATCTTATAACTTTAAGGCCTTGTTTCCCAATTGATAAAATGGAATTTCATAAAATCAACCCATTGATTTTATGAAATTCTCATTTTATCGGCATAAGTACTTAATTCAGCTGGCTAACTTTCTTTCAAACTTTTGTCAGAATTTAGGATCCTAAATTATGAATGAATAATTAGAAGATGGATCAACCACTTATAGTTTTTCGAATGAGCTGATTTTTAGGAGGGACTAAAAAAATTATAAAATTTTAATGAACAGTTTGGATCATTTGTGCGGGTCTTCGAAGTAGACCCCACAGACCCATCTCGCACAAGGTATGCGCTAGAATAGTATTTTTAGAAATGTAGATGAGAGAGAAAATGGAGGACTGACACTTGGGGCCCACGGGAAAAAGTGAAAACTGGGTTTTTGAGAACCCAACTGAACGTGGTCCTGTTGTTCTGGTGTTTAAGTCTTACGTTTGTGCTGAGGTGTGAAGTCTGATTTAGCATGCAGTAAATTTGCGGCAGAGATCGCTAGACTAAAGACCTCTATGTACGTGCAGATGGTCAGACAAAGAACAGAACGATAGGTTTGGAACATCATACTCTTTTGTGACTTGTAGAGGGATGGGGAAGGGGGATCCCCACTGTGGAGCCCGTGCACATCATGATGTTATGCATATTTCGGTTGTTCGTTGCTTAGATGGACGGCCCAGATTTTACTTCGGCATTTTTGCATCTAAACCATTCATTGTTGTGCGCGTAAAATAAAATCTGGGCCATCTATCCAAACAACGAATAACTCGGATGTTCACAGCACCATCCCTTCTTCCCTTGTAGAGAGAGGCTTCGAGAGTTTCCTCTATCGATCATAATGAATTGGTGTGACTTCTTAGAAATAGGCAGCTGCTGAACCTCATACATTTGTGTGTTCTAACTCCCCCCCCCCCCCAACCCCCCCCTAATTTCTGCGATTTTTTTTTTTGTGATTCATAGCATCCAAAATCCTAAGTGTTTATGTGTTGGCAAGTTAGGGCATCCTTATCAGACACACCAAAAAACCCACCAAATTTAACCTTAAAAACAACTTTTATAATTTAGCAAGTCACTTTTCAAAAAACTCACAAAATCAGACTCTTTATTCTAACTTCACTATATTAATTAAACTGTTTTTTTTTCTTTCTACTCCTACTCTCCAAAAGTAATATAAAAAAAGTGAACAGTACGTGAACAATGCCTTTGGTGCGTAAACAGTGCCACACCAAATTTGTTCAGTTACTGTAGCAATTTTTTGAGATTTTTTGGAGTTGCTCTCTACTTTAACTTAAAAGGTAATTCGTTAAGCTACCATTTTTTTTTTTCATAATCAAAAAATTTATTAATCACTGCAAAAGGGGAACAATTACACTGATTAAAGGGAAAAGAGCAAAGGCATCACAACCAAAACCATACATCCCAACTAGGGATGGCAATCTCGGCCGACCCGCCCCTATCCAACCCGTCCCCTACCCATTCGAGGAGGGGATTCGGGGAATTTTTCGGGGATCGGGTAGGGGATGAGGATTATTTTAAAAAAAAATCGGGGATCGGGTAGGGGATGGTATTGTCAGTCCCCTATCCGATCCCCGCCCCTCCCCGCATCCCCGTTCATATATATATATATATCACCGAGCTTCCAATCAAGGATCCCGGACCGTGTTACGGTCCGGACCTCCACCTTCCGAATTTTTTTTTGAAAATCCGAACCGTTAGATGTGTTTAAAACGTGATTTTAAGGTCCAACGCGAAGATTTGGCAAAAAAAAATACCCGGAAGGGCTTGATCGGGGCAGTTTTTCACAAAACTGTTTTTATAGCGTTTTTGTGAAAAACTGCCCCGATCAAGCCCTTCCGGGTATTTTTTTTTGCCAAATCTTCGCGTTGGACCTTAAAATCACGTTTTAAACACATCTAACGGTTCGGATCGTCAAAATTCGATCGGGATCAATGAGGTCCGGACGGTAGGTCCGGATTTATGGTTTGGATAGGAAGTGGACTCATATATATATATATATATATATATATATATATATATATATATATATATATATAATTGGTCATTGGTTTTGTGATAATATTTAGGTGGGATAATGTTTTCTTGAATACAATTTAGATCAGCGCCAGTGTCTATTAAAGCTACAAGCTGTATTTTAAAGTCATCGATAATTAAGTCGATTTTTGTATGCCATTTTGAGATATGAAGTTGGTTAATTATTGAAAGTGTGGTTTGTTCCTGTAATGTTTCAGGAGTATTTTCTTTTGGAGGGTCTTCGTTAAATGATTTTGCTAATCGCAAAGTTGTAATTTGCTGTTTATTTGAAGTATCTGGAGTTGAAAATTCTGATTTTCTTGTTGGAGTGAAGTGATTTTTTCTTGTAATGATTCAATATTTTCTTTGATATTGTATGCCTTATTTGTTTTTGTCTGACGGAATCGTTCTAAAGTTTCATTTAGATTAACAATAGGTTTAGTGATTTTTGGCTCATTATTTTTGGCACTAAGCACATTTTTTAATTTTTTGATATATTGTTGTTTTAATTGATTGTTGTCAATTTTGCTAATTAGGTCAATTAATAATTCTTCTTCAGGGAGATCTTTGGTAATGACATTGAGTTGTTGACAGCATGTATTGTTACATCTGAATTTTATTTGGTTATTTTCTTCACTGGAATCAAGGGAATGGTATTCGGAAGAGGAGTTTATATATTCAGAGTTACTATCATTATTTAAATTTGAGATTTTGAATATTTCTAATATAGCTAGTTTATCAGTTTCTGAAATTTCTAATTGATTGATTTTGTCTTTTACCTTGCAAGTAGTTTTATAATGGCCTTTTTTGCCACAATTAAAGCATGTAATATCTTTCATGTTTTTTTGTTTTTGAGATTCCTTTGTTTTTTGTTTTTCTTTGTATTTGTTATGTTTTGGTTTATCATAATATTTGTCTTTTTGGATATATTTGTTGTTTGGGATGTATTTATCTTTTTGTTTTGTTGAGGAGGTAGTTTTAGTGGTTCTTCTAGAAGGGGCTATAGGAGGAATACCATATTGTTCACCGTAGTGAGTAGTGAGTAGGAGGTGGTTATGCCAGGTGATTAGACCAGTTTGCTGTAGGATGTAGGGTACAGTTATACTCCAAATAAACAGTGCATTATTATCAAGTGCTTGTAGTTGTTTAATTACTAGTTTGACCGTAGATCTGCGAACTACCACGCTACATCAGGTCACCCAAGTTCCTAGGTTCCCATTTTGAGGTGTGTAAATCCCGAGGTAGGGTAGCCGTTTTTGGGTGTGGATGGGGTATGTACCTGGTGGCGTATGTGTCTTGTAGAGATAAACAGTCAAATTATTAAACTAAACAATTCAAGTAGTTGAGATAATATACAGTTTATTTACAGTATAAATTACCCTACACTCTTACCCTTTTGGTATAACTTACCTAGCATAACTACTCCTATTACACCACAACCAACCCAATGATGAATAGATTATTTAAATGTAATTCCTCTGCTTCTAATATGTCAACAATGTCTTCCATACCAGATATCGTTAACGAAGAAGAACAAGTTTATGAAAACTTAAGTACAGAATTACATAATTGGAATATCCCAAAAATTTCTACAAACCAAATTTACCAGACTAGCTGGTTTGATGACAAGTTCAAAACTAGTCAAGTAGCAAAAACTTCCGAACAAATTTATGCTATTACAAAACAACAAGAAAAATGTGCTCTCTTAAGCAAAGAATCTATTAACCAACACATTTCCAAAGGATACAAATTTCTACATATAGGATTAGTACAAGTTGCAATCAAACCACTAACACGAAGAGGTTTAAATTCTTCAATATTATTAGCATTACGAGATAGCAGATTTACAACATTTAGTGATAGTCTATTAGGATTAATGGAATCAAGTTTACATAATGGTCCAATTCATTTTGATTGTTACCCTGACCTACACTTAAGTCTAAATGATAAACACATATTAAAAGCTTTAACTCTCAATCTCCAAACATCTGGAGCTATCACCCAAATGCTTGAAGGAAGCCATTCAATTGCTTTAATATACAGAGTCTATTACAAATGTACCAAAACAAATCTTAATATCCATGCTCTAGTAAAAAGTCCAAAAGACAAAACAATCCTCATACAAAGTAGTACTACCAACACCAATATTCAAGTACCAAAAACCATACAATGGAATGATATTCAACTCCCCAATACCTGGATAGCAGAAAATGAAAACTATCCTACAAATATACAAAATGACACATTAGATATCGATTATATACAGCAATATCTTGATGGAACGGTTCGTATCAGTTTTGATCAACAAAGATTCAATACACCTTTTAAAATAAAGGAACTTAGCAGATGTAGTAGCTCCACTAGCATCCCCAGATTTGATACAACTCTTTTAGATAAAAAAACCAAAATTCAAAGGTGTTGAATCATCTTCTCAAATTGCCAAACCTTATTATACACAACCACCATCCCAGGAATCCCCACAATCTCCCACACAAACCGACTTTGAAGATGAAGCACCTAGCCACATAGATAAAAATCTCCTTACAATTAACAAAATATATGAAATAAATATACAATATTTATTACATGAATTTCAATCCAAGCATAACAAAACAAGGTACAACAAATTCCACAACGAATTTCCCCAACATGTCAAAAACGATATATATACAAAATGGTATGCATTTATGCAAGATATCAAACTGATATACACCTCATAGATTATATTGACAATTATTATAACAAAATTAATACTATAACCAAAATAAAATGGCAAAAATCAGATAACACTTTTGTTTCTTCCAATCACCCTCCACTAGAAACAGTTTACTTAGACTACAGGGGTACCACAGTCGTTGCTGCTCCTTTTAAAATCCCTAGTGAGAAAGACGCAGAAACCAAAAAATTAATTGAACAAAACAATTACACAAATCAAAGTTTACAAATTATAGGAAAACAATTAGATAAAATAGAAACTAGACTAGATGAATCTATCACATCCTCACCCCCTTCTTCAAGCCAACATGAAAAACCACTCATCAGTTTCCCTGAACAAAAAATCAAACCATTACTCACCCGTACTGAAAATATTGCTAAAATAGAAGAATTATTACACAAAATTGAATTAAATCAAAAGAATTTGACACTCAAAAAATGAAAGTGTCAGCACATTAACCCAATTAAACGATACTGATTCTACAACAGATGAAGATATTTCAACCATTGAACAACAATTTACAGATACAAAAATCAATAAACTATACCATCCAAATACGCAAATTATTACAACAAAAAATTGGTATACAAAACCTACCCCAGTAGATCTCCAACTAGAAGATAGAAGTCTATTAAACCAATTTTCGGTTTCCGCTAACAAATTATATGAATGGAACATAGATGGACTTAGTGAACAACAAATATTAGAAAAATTAAATCATATGTCCATGGTAGCCAATACTTATCTTAGCACTTTTGACCATACCCAACCACAAGTTGTAGATTTATTGACCACAGGATTTACAGGAATGTTAAAATCTTGGTGGGATAAATACCTAACTAATGACTCAAGAACAGAAATTAGAAATTCAATCCAGGTAGATGAAAATGGATTTCCAATATTTGATGAAGAAATTAATATGACTAGACATGATGGCATCAACACTTTAATATTCACAATTGTAAAACATTTTATAGGAACACCTAGTCATATTACTTCAAGAATCCATGACCAACTTAGTAACCTCCATTGTCCAACACTAAGTGATTTTAGATGGTACAAAGATGTCTTTACATCCAGAGTAATGTTAAGAGATGACTGCACAAAATCATTTTGGAAAGAAAAATTCATCAATGGTCTCCCAAGTTTATTTGCACACAAAATTAGAGATGTTCTTAGCCAACCAACAGGAGCTATAGACTATGATAAATTAACTTATGGTGATATTATAAGTACAATTCAAAAAGAAGGATTACGCATGTGCATCAATATGAAAATTAATAGACAAGCACAAAAGGACAAAATCAAAGCTAAATACGAATTAGGCAATTTCTGTGAACAATATGGTAGAGTCTTAAGAGACATAATTAAATATAATTAAAACAGGCGGTTAAACCGGCCATAAAACATGCATAATAATAAGGGCGGTAGAACCGGCCATAGTAAATGCAATAATTAAAACAGAGTACAGAAATGGAAATTCAAATCATTATATTGAATTGAAAGGCTTACTTGAAGCTACTGGTACATGGAAGAAGGAAGGGAGGAAGAGTTGGGAGTACAGTTGGGAGATATATGGGGGGGAAGTAGTAGAAGAAGGGTAAAATGAACTCTGAAAATGAAAGATGTCTAACTACTGATCTTGAGAGTCCTTTTATAGAATAAGGAACCCTGTTTACAATCATTCTAATTTTGAAAAGTGGAGAGCACTTGATGTTGCTTTTGACTTGGAGGCTCTTCTTTCGGTGGAAAAGAAAGACATGATGTTGCTTTTGACTTGGAGGCTCTTCTTTTGGTGGAAAGAAATTCTTCTTGCCATAATGGTGTTATGGTCTGATGCTTGAGTTGGTAGTGCCTTTTTGACTTGTGGGAGAAAGTATTGCTTTTGCTGGGAGTTGGTAATTGATGTCGTGCTACTTGCTGACATTGATTCCATAATTGGGTTGGTTTGGTTTTGATTTTGCGCTTGTAATGGAGTTTGAGGTCCATTGCATTGTTGATAATTGGCCTTGCTGGAAAGCTGATCCATAATTGTCTTCTTTTAGAAAAGAGACAGGTTTTTGTTTTGATGTTCTGTTTGCCAATTTGGACGCCATGTTGGAGGATGACTGGTGTTGGATCATGGTTGTGATAGTAGGTTAAGTTTCTTTTGTAGTCTCTTGACTACAAATTTAAACCAGTAATAATCCGTTTTGTCACTATCGTTGAAGACAATAATATTGTTATTAAGAGCTGGATGGTTGTAGGCAGTTTTATCATAAAAAACAAGAAGGTGATTCATGCTTTTTATCCAGAATTTGATATTTATTTTGGTATTGGGTTCTAAAAGGAAACGTGTCCAAATATGGTGTAATTGGTTACGGATACGTCTCCTTATATTGAGCTCTGCCCAAGTAGCTAATGGATTAATTAAAAGGGAAAGTTCAATTTGATCATGATTCATTTTTTACACTTTTGATTTTGTACTCACGCTTTCACCATCATCCAGTGGGGATGATTGATTCTCAGCTATTATCAGTGAGTGATAATAGAGGTAATGGTCTTGAAGAATAGTATAACTGTACCCTGCATCAGAAAAAGAAAATTAGTACTTATAATTCATTGGGATCCTGGGAATCTTGAAATAGAGAATCAAATGGATTTTGTTCTGGTGTTGAGGAAGTTGATGCTTCAGTGTCCTGACTCTGACTAAGCATGTCAGTAGCAATTTGGAGTAATGCCTTGCTTGCTTCTTGATTTGGATTTTGAGCAGCTTGCATGATGAGTTGTTGGGCAAATTTGATTATTGTTTGATTGGGTGATTTTGGAGGAGGAGAGCTTGTAGTAGGACTATCAAGCTTTGTAGACACCCCAATTTTGAACCCGAAATACACTCGAGCATCCCCGATGATGAAGCGGACCAATCGTGATTACCTGGAACTTGAGAGTTTGACTTGAACTTGATCAAAATTAACCAAGCAGCAACCAAAACAGCTCAAACCAACCCAAACAGTGTTGAACCAAGCCAAGCCAACAATTTGCCATCAAGCACCTTGAGCGCTCAAGCCCCTGGCTTTGAGCGCTCAACCTAGGGAAAGCTCCTTGAGCGCTCAAGCCCATGGCTTTGAGCGCTCAACCCAGGGAAAGCTCCTTGAGCGCTCAAGCCCATGGCTTTGAGCGCTCAACTCTGATCCAGTCAGCAACCTGCAGAATATCTAATCATGAGATTTTCTGCATGGGAGCGTCTGGGGACGATCTCATACGATCTCTATACGTACATTATACTCCACTAACCCAGAAATACACCAAAAATACCCTTGAAATACAAAAACCCACTCTTTCTCTCTCCTCTCTTCCCTCCCACTCACTCTATAAAATCCACCCTCCACCCCCGGTTTTGGAGGTGAACCATTCACACACTCTAGCTCCAAAATCCTCCAGAAATTCGATCATCTCTCTCTCTCTCTACAAAACCACTCTTCCAACCATCAAAACCACTTGCAAAACCACTTTTCAAATCCAGAATTCATCCCTTGATCATCATCCAACCACATACATTGTCGAATTCGTCCATAATACAAACTAAAGCATCCACAATCATTCATCCCCAAGCCCAGAATCAAGTCCAAACTTCGAATATTTCCGAAAGGTAGTCGAAATGTGAAAAACCTCACTGTTTTGGTTCATCTGAGGGGACCAGTGAGTTCAAACAAGTTTCTTGTACTTGGCTTGAACTCATAGAGGTCTAAATATTGTTCAAAAACCTTTTTCAAAACTGCAGTTGTAGCGGGGGTTGAGCGCTCAAGCCTTATGCCTTGAGCGCTCAAGCCCAGTTCTGAACAGTTTCTGTTTTGCAAACTTCTGAGCTTTCTTTTGGCTTTGATCATTGTTTAAAGGTTATCTGTGTTTATGTGATTCTTAAAACAGCCTATTTTTATTTCTAAAACACATGCATGAACATTTGTTAACTATTTATGATGATCCAAGATCAATATCTTTGTAAAATTTCATTTTGATTGCAAAACAGTGACTGGATCATCTTCTATTACTCTTGTTTGAAATGTCTAAGGTCCTGAGAATCATCGAGCATCTATTTTAAGCCAGAAATCAGAGAGCCAGATTATGGCCTGAGCGCTCAAAGACACTCACTTGAGCGCTCAAGCTGTTCTCGGACAGTTTTGTTGGTCATTTGTTGATTCGATGATGGATCTTGGTGTAACTTGTTAATCGTGTGTGTGAGTTATTGTTGTTATGCTCAAGACCCGGATTCCCCTCTTTTCTTCTGTTTTCAAACATTTTCTTGGGGATTCATCGAAATTACATTCTTTTCATCCTTCTTTATGAGATTGATCGATTCACTCTTACTTGTTTCTCCTGAAAAAGTCCTTAACCAGTAATCGATCTCGAAAAGAAGTTATAAAAAGGTGTAATTTCATAGAGGCTAGGAACTGGTTTGAGCGCTCAACTCATGTGCCTTGAGCGCTCAAGCAGGTTTGAAGGGTTTAAGCGCTCAAGCCTTTGACTTTGAGCGCTCAACCCCTATTCTGGAATCCAGTTTTGCAAAACAGTTTATTGGGCCACAATGTTTGTATTTTCTGGGATTGTTGTTTAATTTCTGTAATTTCTCATTTTTTTTTTTTGTAAATATTTGTAATAATTTAGCTTATTATCATCATCATCATTCATCATCAAGCACAAGCATCCACTTTAAGTATATCTTTCATGTTTTATTGTTTAAGTGGTTCCCATCCCCAATTTCCCTATGTTGTGAACAAATCGAATTTCAAATATTCTTTAAAATCCCATGAAACATTGAGTAGAGACCGGTTCACGGACCGGGCGAGAGGGGTGCCGTAAAACCCTTCCCCCTTTCGTAACCAAACCCCCGAATCCGAGAAATCTTTGGTTTTATCAAGATCAGTGAAATCCCTTTTTCAAATGGGCAAATGAGTCATCTTTTTATCGGTTTCTCGGGTTCGGACCTAAAATCCGGGTGGCGACTCAAACAATCAATCTTTTCGAATGCGAACCGCGTCGCATCTCAGTGGGCCGTCCACAAGCTGGCGACTCCGCTGGGGACTTTTGGTTAATACATATTTTATTTAATTACATTTGTGCAATTTTTATTACACTTGTGTAATTTTATTGAAATATGTGTTAATCAAAGTGGGTTTAGTTTGAAAGATGTTTTGTGGGATTTTTGAAAATATTTGGAATTTGATTTTGCATTGCACTTGCATGGTTCTCAACCCCGCTGGCGTGTTTTGGCAATCCTGCCCGGCTTGCCGGTGACAGGGAATCCCGAAATGCCCAGCAGCCCTCGACCGTGATAAATCACATCGTCACTATCGTCTTTGACGGTAGGAGGCGGTTTTGATTTTGAGTCCGGGGTACCCTCAGCGACCAAAACCAACCTTTTGCATATAATTAGCCATAGAACCCCACGTTTAGCAGCTCACCTGTGTGCTAAGTTTACGTGCTCCACCATGTTAACATGCTATGTGTTACCGCTTTCCTCGCCATGCCATTTTGCATTCATGCATCTGCATTGTATATAGTTGTCGCGAGCGTTCGTCCGTTTTGTTTTTCAGTTTAGATTTTAGGGCCTCTGCGGTTAGTAGGAGATTGCCCTGGCCCGATGATGAGTCGTGCATCCCATATGCACGTTGTTCTTGCGAGTTGGTCTTTAGGGTGACCGGACATGGGAAACTTTGGATTATCAAATTCCTAAACACTGATCTAGCCAGGTTTAAGGGACCTTGGCCCGAGAAGGATCAATCGCCCTTAGGCTTCTGATCTAGATCATTGTCGGAATTAGTATGAATCAGAGATTCCCAAATTCGATTATTCAATTTTAAGGACTTTATTGCTTCAAAAAGAAAACTTGAGGATTGGGGCAATCTTCCAAAACTGTGGAATTCAGTCTAGGAGACTTTAAATCCACGGAGTTTGAGATACCTCCGGTGTTGACCGTGCCCAAACGGTCACCCGTGTTTCGGACTAGCCTTGGAATCGATTGTAACTGGATGGCGACACCTCATTGCTCTGTCTCGGATGGTCAAAGAAAGGATAACGATTGCGGTTTTAACATCTAGGCTATAGGTTAAAGCCGTAATTGCCGAGTAAAACGACTTACCCGTGGTGTTGGTTCAATCTGCTTGTGCGAACGATTCCAAGTGAGTTCCGAAACCGGTAGACTAACTCTTAAGGCTAGAAATAGGACTAACTCTGTGAGTTGAGTCGCGGCAAGACGATTGAGAGCATTTGTAAATCATTCTTTTTTTTGTGCATAGTAGACACGTCGAGTACGCATCTGAGTCCGGCTTTTGCTTTTGATCAGTTCTTGAATCATTGGGCCCGCAAAGAAAAAGAAGACCTTACCTGTTTGGACTCGACCTCCCGGACAGAGATTGTCCAGATCCTTATCACCAAAGGCTGAATCAGTTATGGCGGCAGAACAAGAACAGGATCCCCCGAATGAGTTTGAACAGATGAGAAAGGAAATGCATGATGAGAGGGTTCGGAATGATACCCGAATTGCCCAACTCATGGCAATTATGGTAAACATACAGAGTCGACTTCCCCCACCTCAGCAGCGTATGCCCGAGGGTGATCAAGAGATCCCTAATGATGAACATCCGGAACAACCCCCTCCCCCTGAGAATCCCCAACTGTCTGAAATGTTAGCTAAAATACTCAAGTTAGAAGAATCGGTTGCCAAAAGTGAGAAGCGAGCCATTACCGGTTTTGACATGAGCAAGCTATGTATTTTCCCTGGCGCTAAACTCCCTAAGAAGTTCAAGCATGTGGACTTCGAAAAGTTTGATGGGACTGGGGATCCGAGAGGGCATGTTCAGGCATATGTAAGCTCCCTCTCGTTACAAGAAGTTGACGAGATAACCATGGCTCAGATGTTTCATGAAACCCTAAAAGGACTTGCACTCCAATGGCTCTTGTCTCTTGACATTTCGAAGAGACAAACTTGGGAAGAAATGGTGGCTGCTTTCATTAAGCAGTATGAATATAATGTGCAGCTCAAGGTCACCACTCGTGAGCTTGAGAGTATCAAAATGAAAGAGAGGGAATCATTTGCCGATTTTGTGAAAAGGTGGAGAGCCAAGGCTGCGCAAAAGACCGATCGTCCCAGTGACAAAGATCAGATGCGCATTATAACCAAGAACCTACAACCCGATTTGGCTCAGTACATGGTCATGGCCCAAGCACATAACTTCGAGACTTATTTTGAGATGGGTCTTTCAATTGAAGAAGCTTTGCAGAGCGGGATGTTGAAAAAAGGAGACTCCTTCCCAAAACCCAAGCGAAATTACATCGGCAACACCTCTTCCCTATACGCCAACCCCAGTTACACAGCCGGTACTTCCTCCAACTCCGCAAATCACCAACCCCATAAAGCTGAACCCATAAATTCCATCCTATCTCAACCAACCCAACCAACTCAACCACTCCAAAACCAAAGAGGACGGCGTATTTTCACCCCTCTTCCCTTACCTCTACCTGTTGCTTTCGAGCGACTCGTGCTAAAGGGAAAAATCAAACCCCTTCAGCCAACTCCACCTCCACAAAATCCCCCAGCAACGTATAACCCAAACACCTTCTGCATATTCCACCAAACACCCGGCCATCCCACTAAAAGATGCCAACGCCTGCGTCATGAGATTCAAGATCTCATTGACAACAAACAAATCCGAGACCCCACTGAAAAGCCCAACATCCTCACAAATCCTCTGCCACCTCACAAAAGAAACGGTGACATAGGCCAGATTACCCTTAGCTCCACTCAAAAAGACCCAAACCCCACTCCATTTGACCCAAGCCAATACATCATACCCGAAACAGATCCTAAGCCCATTGTGCCCATACCAGATGAGTGCGAGGCATGTTTTCTTGATGTGCACTTGAACCCCAATGTGTGGCAAGAATGGAGTGATTTGATAATGGCCATGGAAGCTCACGAGTATGAACAGATGGTGGCTAACAATGTGGCAAACGGAGAAGTTTGGCCGCAAAATGAACAGTTAAATGAAGGACCCCCGCTTGATGCCATGATCAATCAGTTTTGGGATCCAATGTTGGCAGATCCGCTTGATGGATTTGCACTTCCTAATCTGTTTGAACCATTGCCGGTGATACAGCCAATGGAAGAAGGACAAGGGCAAAATTGGCAAGAGGAGGTTGTGGCATTCAACGGCGCACCAGAAGATGAATGGGACCCCACACCTAATGAATGGCAGCTCATGGACCCAAATGATCCTTTGGACGGGTCCACACTTCCCTTGTTTTTCGAAGAAACGTACTTTCCAGCGCCACCATTGTGGGAGGGTCGCCCTGATTTCTCCATGATGAGTGAGCAAGCCATAAATCGAATGACGGAAGGAATTGAGTTCACACCCTACGATTACATAGTCGATGAAAATCTTCCGGCACCTCAAGTGCAAGTCCCGGAGGATTGCAATATTATGGTGTTGAACAGTGGCCTGCCCGATGTTTGGGAGCAGCAAATGGAGGAAAATGTCATAGCAAACATGTGGACCAATCAGAATGAAGGCATAGCACCACTATGGGTTGGGAATAACGAGGTATGGGCTGTTAATCAGGCGGCCATGGAAAATGGAGACGTGTGGAGCGAAGCGACTGTCGAAGGGATTACCAAAGGAATGGAAGAAGCCAGTATCGCAAAAGGGAAAAGAAAAGCGGAGGGGGATCTTGTTGACTTCTACACCGACTACACTGATTTGTGGGGGGATGATATTGACTCAGTTCTTCACCTTCTTCGGAGTGGTCGATTTTACCAACCACCCCAGATGTTCACCGGGAGTACATCCAACCCACCACCAAATATCGCAAACCAACCACCTTTCAACCCAACTCCACAAAACAACCCAGCTCCACCAAATAACCTAGCCGTGCCACACTATCCAAACAACCTCAGTGACCCAATTGCCAATCCAGTCGATTTCCAAAACCTTTTTAACCCAACAGCCAACCAATCCCAAGCTAACTCTGCAGCCAACAGTCGTGCCCCTCGTCCAAAACCTTCGCCAACCAATGAAGAAAATCCCATCCAGAAACAACTCGAGAAAACCCCAGCCGCACTTACCATTTGGGGATTGCTAATGAGCTCCAGCGAGCATCGCCAGAAGCTCGCTCAAGCATTGTCCTGTATGGAAGTTGCATCAGACATCACCCCTGAAGCCATGGTGGCCGCCATTATCACCAAGCCAACCATTACTCCCAAACCAACCAAGCATGTCGTAACCTTTACCGAAGCCGATCTACCGCTTGAGGGAACTGATCACAACAAGCCTTTGCATGTCACCATGAAATGCATGGGGAAATGGATCCCGGTTGTGTTGATAGACAATGGATCCGCACTCAATGTATGCCCCCTCCGAACAGCTCTATGCTTGGGGCTTAAACCAAAGGATTTCACGCCATCTAGTCTCACTGTCCGAGCTTATGATAACACCCGCCGCAATGTGCTTGGAACTATTGAAATGGAAATTGCTGCGGAAGGGTTCAAATCGACAGTTGAGTTTCATGTGCTTGAGATCCCAGCTTCATTCAATTTGCTGTTGGGGCGACCTTGGATGCATCAACCCGATATCATGGCAGTTCCGTCCACCTTGCATCAAAAGGTTCTACTTGGCTTGGAAAATGGGACGGTTGCCCTCTATGGAGATACAGGCATTCGCCCTCATGCTGAAGATAATGCTCCTCTATTAGAAATCATGCACGACGAAAATGATGTTCAGCTTGGGGGCTTTGCTTTTGATACATCCGGTGGTGTGTTCACACTCCGTATAGATGCCGATTTTTCAATCAGCACCACAGCTCTCGAGATGATGAGAAGGATGTCTTATCTGCCAGGCACTGGTTTAGGTCGAACTCGTCAGGGAGTGGCTCAGTTTCCGGATTTCCCTTCTCAGCGAGGCCGTTACGGGTTAGGATATGAACCTACATTGAAAGAGATGCAAAAAGGAAGAGCCAATAGAGCCAGTAGCAGTGCAAACCGTCGGATCCGCTTTGTTGGGGAAGGGTCAAATGCACCATATCACGGCCAGCCTGAGCCGTTTGTAAATGAAATAAGTGGAGAGGTGCACCCCGGGTTCGAGATCTTTGCTAATGATGCTTGGGATAGTGAAGACGAACATGAAAAGGTCGAGAAATTGGTGAAAGACCTCAAAGCAGATTGGACGGAAGCCTTGGATGGTGGGATCTTGATGTCGATGTTCGACGAGGTCAGTCTAACAGGTAAGGATAAAGAAGAGCCAACAGTGATGATGCTCGGACAGGAAATCATTGAAGATCCCAGCGTGCTGATAGTGGATGCAGTCGGTGAATACAAGAATTGCACTTTCACTCCTGTTGTAAAATTTACTAATGCATTCACTAAGCTAGAATTCGAGTCTGAGTCAGGGTTTGAGTTTGGCTATGAGTCGGAGTTCGTGCCTCATGGCCCTCCACGTCGTCATTTCTGTTTTGAATTCGAGTCTGATGCCATGTACCGCGCCCCAGAGGGCTTTGTGAATGAAATAAATGGTGATTCCGCTTACTTTGTTGTTCCCGAAATAAATTGTGTTGACCCCGACAATGATGAGACTGAGTTCGAGGGAGAAATACCCAAAGAACTTAAGTCCCTAATTGAAAGGGAAAATGAAAGGCATGCTCAGCCAATAAAAGAAGAAGTAATTTCAATTAAATTGAGAGATGAGGAGAATCCTCGCATGGTTCAAATCGGTTCCGGGCTATCTTCGGAGGAGCAAGAATTACTCGTTGATTTACTCAAAGAATTTGAAGATGTTTTCGCTTGGTCCCATGCAGATATGCCCGGAATCGATCCTGAAATCGTGCAACATCGAATTCCCTTGTATCCCGATGCAAAACCAGTAAAACAGAAACTGAGGAAAATAAGGCCGGATTGGGTTGAAAAAGTCAAAGAGGAAGTTACCAAGCAGTTCAACGCCGGCTTCTTGATGGTAACTGAATATCCGCAGTGGGTAGCAAATATCGTGCCGGTGCCAAAGAAAGACGGAAAAGTCAGAGTGTGTGTAGATTTCAGAGATTTGAACAAAGCCAGTCCGAAAGATGATTTCCCTTTACCTCACATTGATGTACTGGTGGATAACACGGCAGGGCATGCTCTATTGTCATTTATGGATGGGTTTTCGGGATATAATCAGATTTTGATGGCGCCAGAAGATCGAGAGAAAACAACCTTCACTACTGAATGGGGGACGTTTTGTTACAGGGTCATGCCGTTTGGATTGAAGAATGCAGGGTCGACTTATCAAAGAGCTGCCACGACCCTGTTACATGACATGATGCATAAGGAGGTCGAGGTATATGTGGATGACATGATTGTGAAAGCCAAGGAGAGAGAGGGACATCTCCCGGCGTTGCGCAAATTCTTTGAAAGAATACGGAAGTACCGGATGCGTCTCAATCCGCAAAAGTGCACATTCGGAGTCACCGCAGGGAAAATGTTGGGGTTCATGATTACCACCAGGGGGATTGAAGTCGATCCATCGAAAATCAAGGCAATATTGGAAATGGAGCCGCCAAAGACGGAGAAAGAGGTTCGGAGTTTTCTTGGAAAGATTCAGTTCATCAGCAGATTCATCGCCAAGTTAACTTCAACTTGCGAGCCGATGTTTCATTTGCTCAAGAAAGGAGTGCCATTCAAATGGGAAGACAAGTGCCAGAAAGCCTTCGAATCAATCCGGCAGTATCTTCAAAGTCCTCCGGTACTGTCGCCACCGACACCAGGAAAGCCTCTGATTCTGTATTTATCAGTGACACAGTCTGCAATGGGCTGCATGTTGGCACAAGAAGGTGAAGCAGGTATCGAAAAGGCGGTGTATTATTTAAGCAAGAAGATGGTCGGAGCCGAAGAAAGATACACACCCTTGGAGAAAACCTGTTGGGCTCTCGTGTGGGCCTCCAAAAAGCTAAGGCATTACATGTTAGCTTATTCGGTGGTGTTAATCTCTCGAATGGACCCCCTCAAGTATCTATTTGAGAAACCAGCACTCACCGGAAAGTTAGCACGATGGTTGCTTCTGCTGGCTGAATTCGAACTCAAGTATGTGACGCGAAAATCAGTAAAAGGCAGGGCAGTAGCAGAATTCTTGGCAGATCATCCAATCGAAGGACCAGAAGACACGGAGTTCCAGTTTCCCGATGAGAGTGTTATGACAGTAACAGAGGATGTTTGGAAATTATACTTCGATGGAGCTGCATATCAGAAAGGATTTGGGATCGGCATCTTGTTGGTCTCACCAGAAGGACCTCATATTCCTCTCTCTTTCAAGTTGAATTTCGAGGTTACCAATAACCAGGCGGAATACGAAGCATGCATTGTTGGGATGGAGGCTGCTTTTGAAATTGGGATAAAGAAATTGGAAGTGATTGGAGACTCGAATTTGGTGGTTTCCCAAGCCAACGGTGATTGGAAAGTACGAGAAGAAAAGTTGAAGCCATACCACAAAGACCTTGACGATCTGATTCATCAATTTGAACAAGTTACTTTTACGCACATCCCGAGAATGAAGAATCATTTTGCCGATGCTCTTGCTACCTTGGCATCTATGGTGGAATTGCCCGTGGGAGTGAGAATGAGGCCAATCATGATCGAGCAAAGGAATAGGCCAGCCTATGAGTATGTGATGAACGTTGGCGAAATTGATGATGGTCTCCTTGGTATTATGATAACTGGAATCTGGTTGAGAAAGGGGAATATCCGGAGGGGGCAAATAAGAAGGATCGGATAGCATTACAAAGGCTGGCGTCACAATACATCCTCTGCGGTGGAAGACTATACAAGAGATCATACTGTGGCATGCACAAGTTGTGCATCCATGGTGATGACACGAAAAGGGTAATGGAAGAAATTCATGAAGGAATCTGCGGTCCCCACATGAGCGGATTAATGATGGCAAAGAAGATTCTGAGGCAAGGGTATTTCTGGTTAACTTTGGAAACAGATTGTGTTCAGTATGTGCGGAGGTGTCATAAGTGTCAAGTCCATGCTAATCTCATGCATGTCCCGCCATCTGAACTTCATACAATGGCAACGCCATGGCCTTTTTCAGTGTGGGGAATAGATGTGATCGGGAAAATCACGCCGCCAGCATCGAATGGTCACAAGTTCATATTGGTGGCGATTGATTATTTCACAAAGTGGGTCGAGTCAGCTTCTTACGCTACATTGACCGCGGTACAGGTGGCTCATTTCATTAAGCAAAACATCATTTACCGATATGGGGTTCCCAATGCCTTTGTGTCAGACAATGGTGTACATTTTAAAGGAAGGGCAGCAGAAGTACTTGAGGAATTCAATGTTCAGGTGCACAAGTCAACAGTATACAGGCCGCAAACCAACGGAGCAGTGGAAGCAGCCAACAAATCAATCAAGAATATCTTGGAGAAAACCATTGAGTCATCTAGGGACTGGCATGAGAAGTTACCATTGGCATTATGGGGGTACCGCACTTCGATCCGAACTCCAACAGGGGCAACACCGTATTCTTTGGTTTATGGTATGGAAGCGGTACTTCCCATCGAGCTTGAAGTGCCCTCTTTAAGGGTGATGATAGAAAATGAAATCAATGAGGCTGACTGGCTGAGCGATAGATTTTCAGAGTTGATGTTGTTTGACGAAAGGAGATTACGGGCATTGTATCACATTCAGGGATATCAGAGAAGAATCGCTCGCGCATTCAACAAGAAGGTGAAATCCAGGGATCTGATCGAAGGGGACATGGTGGTGAAAGAAATTCGGGCACCAATTTTTGATCCACGAGGGAAATTCAGACCGAAATGGGCAGGACCATACATCATCAAGACCATTCTCGATGGCGGGGCAGCAGTGATCCTTGATCTGGATGGTAACGAGTTCAGCAATCTTGTCAATTTAGACCAACTCAAACGATATTACCCCTGAGAGATGCTCGTTGGGCGGAAAATCGCAAGGGCGAGCCAACCCAAGCAAAAATTAGAGCAAGCCTGCTAGTCTGAAAACCCACACTGGGCAGTCTAGGCAAAATTTAAGGCAAGAATTCAAAAGAAGCTCGCTGGACCGAGAACCTGAAAAGGCAGTACCAGGCAAAATTTAGAGCGCAAAAAGGAGAGTGTTAATACCCGAGCAAACCCTTCCTGAACTACGCCATGACCTGATTCCTTGAAAAAGGATACGTAGGCAACCCTTTCTCAGGGTTCGGTCTAAATCTGATGAGTTGGTCTGTGTTTTCGCAGCTTTCGAAGGAGAATAGCATATGAAACTGAATGAACCAAGAGGGGGAAACCCTTCATCGTTCAATTTTATTCAAATCACTTCTTCGATTACATAAACTGAGCAGCCTTCAAAAAAAAAAAAAAATAAAAAAAAAAAAATGCACCATTTATTTTGGGAAACAGCTTAGTGAGTCGAGAGTCGAATTGCGTTGATTTCTTCAGCGTCGTGTTTCCATTTGCCCTCTCATCCAATCCCTGTAATGTCCATTCAAATGAATAGTCGGATAGGGATCAGGAGCCCAAAGAATCCTATTTCTCCAAGAAGTACGGTAGTGCTCAAGGACGGAATGCCTAAAGGTGGGAAGACTGAAAGTGGCAGGAACTGAGTACTCCACTTCTTGACGGATGCGATATTGACGGAGGATACGTTGTGGAAAATAGTAGGCATACCCTTGCAAACCCGCCAGAATCACCCATGTGTCGCCCATGTGATTGGCCGTCATGTCCGGCAAAGGCAACCAATGGCACCGCCAAGTGATGTGATCCTCCCCTAGTGACCTGAAGAAGTCAAACCATTCATCTTCGTCAACCTCATCATGCACAAATGGCCTGCTCACCCAAGTCCGTGGATCATAAACCCAATCACCCGCCGGCTCCCTCAAAAGCCCAACCTTGTCACATAGCCATACCTACAAAACCAAAACACCCAAAGCCAAAGTCAAAACCAAGCCAAACAACCACAATCCCCCAAAACCAAAAATGTCCAAACCAAATAAACCAAACCTGGAGCAAAAGTGGACTTCCGGCAAAAGTGTTTGTCCTTCCAGCCTTAACCGCATCCAAACCCATGATTGTCTCCACCAAAACCAAAGGAACCACATCCCTCCGTTGTTCAATCTGAGCGGCAACGCCGACAATAGCAGAACTGGGATGGCCATCACATGGGACCAACAAGTACAATGCCAAGAGGCACATGCAAAGCGCAAACATGCGTCGGTTCTGAATAGTAAAATCTAGAAGGTCGCCTGTTGGACCGTAATCCGCAAAGAGACGAAGAGCGTTGAGAGTCTCGTTGCGAATCAAGAAGCGCGCAGCACCATTCCCAAGACCAAGTTTCCTGCTAAGAGTGTTGGCGTAATTTTCACGAACGGGTGGTATGACGGGATCGGCAAAAGCACGACCGCCAAGATAGGCTTGAAATTCCTCAACAGTCGGACAAAGTTCTTGCAAGCCAAAACGGAACACATGGAGCTCCGAATCCCAACAACGAACCGCGGCATGTAAGATATCTTGGCGGACGGGAAATGTATGGAGGTAGCGAAGAGCGTTGAGGCCTAGACCCCGGAAGTTGAACCAATCAATGTTTTCAAAGCTAGCAACCCAAGTATTGATAACGGAAGGGTCAAGGGCAGCCATGGGAAAGCAATAGAAGGTTGATAGGAAAGATGAGTGGAGTAAGAAATGAAAATTGATGTGGAAATGGTGTGTGGGAAAGGCTTGATCATGGATGGTATTTATAGGGGACTTGGGAGGAACCTTACAAATTTGCCATGCAACATTGGAAATCAAAGATTACATTTTCAAGATGGTCAAGCATATATTTCCAAAATGTTTTTGTTGGAAAATTTGAAAATACATTGGAAATGCATAGCATTTGTGGGGAAAAGGTGAAAGACCTTGGGAAGGGGATGTTCAAAAGCTTGGGAGATGTTTTAGCAAGAGCAAAAAGACATTTGGGGCAGAAGAAATCATGCAAAAGGGTCCAAAAAAGCATTGGGAAGCAACATTATTAATCTGCCCAGAACAGACCTTGAGCGCTCAAGGCCCATGGCTTGAGCGCTCAACCCCCTAAAATCACCTTGAGCGCTCAAGGCCTGCAGAACAGCAGAAACAGCAGCAGCTGCACTTTTGGCCCGTTTGATGCCCGAAACCTATTCTAAGCCTTCCAACCCTTAACTAACACCCAGGCCAAGTCTCAATGGACATTTGTGACTTCACGGAGCGTTCCATTTCACGAGTTAACAAGCCGATACATGCACGGACACGGGATACGTATATGAAAGAGTTTGGAACAATAAAGCGGCCATTGGACATCCGGATCATTTTCTTGGCCTTGTTAGCTATTTCCAATCATCAAGGCATGTGTCAACGAGTGTTTGTAACTTGTCGGGGCGATTCCCGAGGCATTTCTTTGATCCTACAAGGTTTTGGGGTATCAACGGTCAACTTAAGCATTGGAGTGGCGACCATCACCGTGTCAAAAATGTCTCAGGGGATGTCCTTGCTAAATGGATATGATCGTAGGGGTATTTATGTCATTTATGACTGGGTCAAGAGGACCGCGTGGCAATCCATCACATCTAAACAGGCTCGCGAAGCATTTTTATTTTCAGATATGCCTTATGAACATCAAATTCCGTTCAAAGGTTGTTTTGTTCAGTTTGTATAGTTTGTTTCCATACGAGAAGTATGTCAAGTCGTGCCGTATATAAACACATATTCCGGTTGAACATACACTCAAATAATCATGTTTCGTCCAAATTCTCGAACATGTGATCTTTTCTTTAAAGTCAAGTTTTAAGCTTTGTTCTTGGATATTTGAATTCAAAATTTTGTGGATAAGTTATGTACATTCTACAACAGGTTTGTTCATTTGAATATCAAAAGCAGAAAAATAATACGATGAACAAATGAAAGTACAAATCATGTATAATCTGATCAAAATCCACGAAAAGCAAGACGCCGAACCAAGTATCATCACTATCATACCAGGGCACGCAAACGCACAATCAGAAAGTCTGCAACCAGGGCACGCAGGCCCAACCCACCTATCTACTGGGGCACGCAGGCCTGATCAAAAGAAAAGAAGAAAAGCAAAAGCAAAACTCTAAAAACTACTCTATGTCTACTATGTACTACTCCGACTCGTCCATCGTCTCGTCCGAGCTCTCGGTCTCGTCTCCGCGACGCTGCTCCTGTCTCTCCTGCCGGGAAGAGGGGTAGTTGGCATCATCAACGCTGTCGTCGCTCGAGCTCGTGGTCGCAACTATCCCCTCAGGTGCTATGTCCACCCTCCGGCGAGACGATCTTCGCGGTCTCTCCTCTTCAGGGCTCGCCGCCGCTATCTTTGAACACCCGAGCCTCACAGTCATATCTCCAGGGCCGTCCACTCCAGCATGAGGCCTCTTTCTGTACACAGGCGACTGCATCATCAAGCAAACAGAAAAAGGAATCAGTACACGGTATAATCAAGAAATCCAAAATGCAAGCAATATGAATTACATACCGGTGCAACTCTCGGGCGAGAAGGCCCAGGAGCAGCGGGAGGTGCCGGCTCGCCCTCCCGGCGGATAGTGACTTCTTCCCCGGCAATAAGGCGGCGAATCAGGACGCGTAGTCCTTGGTTCTGCTCGTGTAAAGTCTGCGCCGCCTCCTGTGAAACCTGCAAGCAAGTCAGAAGTTTGAATCATCAGTGCATTTGGTCATTCATAATCAAAACATGCAAATCTGAATAAATAGAGTGTTTCTTACCGGTGCCGAGAGTCGCGGGAAGTCGGCTGGTGGCCTCGGGATGTCTATATCCCCTGCTTCTCCACCTGCAGAAGTAACGTGCACCCACCACTTGAAGGTGCCAGCATCCACACCTCTGGCTACCCCTCCAGCTGAGGCCCGCGCCTTCACGGCCTTCTCCTCCTCAACCTTGTCTCTCCATTCCTCCGACTCCAGCGAACCGGCCAAGTACTTCATGAAGTAATCACTGTAGCTCAGGGCCGGACGCAGGTGCTGGCTCAGGTTCAGGTCAGGCGTCGTAAAACGCTCAATCTCTGCCAGTGTATACCGAGACGTCATCAGCACCCGAGGAGGGAGGCGTCCTGGTACCTGTGGTTCGCCAGCCCGTATCGACTGGCGTACCACCCTGTCACCGAGGTACCAGAACCAACCGTATTGGCACTCAAGCAAAACCCTCCCCCTCGTGAGCTTCCGGCTCAGAGCCAAGTAAGGCTCGTCGATAGCATCCCATATGTTCCAGCGGACCTGTGAAAAGTTGTTCAAGCATTAGTAATCAAGTGTACGATTGAGAGCAAATCGAAAGCGAGATTGAATGTGTGTGAGAGATTGATTCTTACCAAGGAAGCAGGGAGCCTGTCCAGCGAAGCGCGGAGAACGTGGATGTTCCCTCGCGCTGAGCCACCGTAGCGGAAGCCTTCACCCCAGCACAGTGCTCGGGGGATGACGTCCGGATCTGGGTGCCACGTCTCCGGGGGGTGCAACCCCAGCACCTCGTAAGCCCAAAGCTGCATGTCAAAGCAATAAACGAGTCAGTAAATCAAGCATGAACATTGAAATGCATGCATGTAATTTGAATCAAAAGCATTTGTGTTTTACCTCCCAGACGCTCCACAGCCCGGAGATGCTAGTCCCTTTCCGCCTTGAGACGGCGTTCATGAACGCGTAGCAACTCCCGAATGCCGCCCCTCCCCAGTTGTACCTCGCCGCAACTGTGAAGTCCCTCAACCCCCCGAGGTAGGAGAGGTGCACCCTGTTACGCCTGTTTGGGTACAGTGAAGCCCCAAACAGGTATAACAAGTAGCACCTCGCCTTCTGTGTTGCATCCTCATCGTCAGTCGGCTCGCCCAATCCCTTCAGCTTGAATTGGCCATACGTGGCCGTCTCCCCCTCCTTGTTGGGCACAAAACCCAAGAACCACCGCAGTGCAACGACATCTCCGCCAATCCCCGAGTCGAACGGGATCGGGTCTCCTCCTACCCTCAACCCCGTGATCGCTGAGAAATCCAGCGGGGTCATCGTCGCCTCTCCAATAACGAGATGGAAAGAACTCGTAGAGTCCCTCCACCTCTCGGCCAACGCCGTTACCACGGCATGGTCGTGCTGTGTGCTCGTGAGAGTCGGGATGAACCTCCCGAACCCCGCCAGATCCACCAATGTCCTCACCGAGACATGCAGCTGCTGGTAGATCTCCCAGCTGGAACCCATCCCCCCGTGAGCCTTCAAACTCAAGTTTCTCTGCACACAATCAACCAACAAACAAGCAATCAAGGCGTTAGTCCGATCTATCACTCAAAACCAGTCATCAATCATGCAGTAATTCAATCATTCAATGCAAATCAAGGGTGTTAACCACCAAAAGTGCACGAAGGCAATAAGCAAGAGAGTAAAGCAAGTGTACCGTCAAGCAGTCAGTCGAGAGGTGAACCTTGGGGTCCAGTAGCACCTCCTCTCCGAAGTACAACTCCCGTTGGGGAGTATAATCGTCTGCAGCGGAAGGCACGAAGAGGTGCAACGGTGGGGCGTAAGTCGCCGCGTCGAAAGCTGGCCTCCCTCTCCTCAACCAGTGTCTGGCAGCCTGGACCACCGTCACTCTCCGTCCAGCCGCTCTCTCCTCCTCCTCGGCTTGTCGCCTAGCCGCCTCCGCCGCCTCCTCCGTCTCAAACTCCTCGCAAAAGGCCCTCGCCGCCTCGTCCTCAGCGGCGGCCTCCCGTAGCATCGCCGCCTCTCTCTCTCTAACCTCCACCACAGCCGCCCTGGCCACATCCAAAATCCCTGGGGCATCTACTGCAGCCGCTATCACTACCTCCGGTGGCGCGTGCTCGAGATAGTCCTCCCGAGAGATCCCAACTGGACCCTGAGCCGACGGCCTACTACCCTGCCCCTGAGTCGCTGGCTCTCCACCAATCATCGCCGCCTTCCCCTTATCCCCTTCGCTAGGCCGCTGACTGGATCTTAGCTCTATCCTCCAACGAGCACCCCCGGCCGTCTCGTCACTGCTGCCGTCGCTGTCCACGTCATGGACCTCTACCCTCTCCTCCACCAACTCCTTCCCCCTCTCCTTTACTCTCTCCGTCACTGGGTCATCACCACCGCTATCACCACCATCACCGCTACCACTATCATCGCCATCACCACTACCACTATCGTCACCATCACCACTACCACTACCATCACTATCATCACTATCACCCCCACCATCGCCACTATCATCCCTACCATCACTATCATCCTCACCATCGCCTAAACCACTATCGTCACCGTCACCACCATCACCACCAGCCACCGTTACCTTGGTGGCTGGATCCACACCGCTGCCGGAGACCTCCAGATCACCACCACTACTGCCATCTTCCCCTCTTTCCTTCTCTCCCTCTCCCTTTCCATCTCTCCCCGTCGTCTCTGTAACCGTGGGTGGTGTCCCAGTCACTGTGGGACCCACCCCTGTTTCCTGCAAGCCGCCTTGAGCGCTCGAGCTCAGTGGTGGCGAAGCAACAGTACTGCCGCCGCCCCTCTCCGCCGTCGGTGAAGTCACCGGAAGACGTGATTCACTTGTATCCTCCATGAAAACCGACCAATTGAATCCCAATCGACTGCAATCAAGCCAAAATTGACCGAGAATCGTACGGGTGAGCCCTAGAAATTGGGGTTTTTGATTTGGATCGAATTTTGAGTGAGAAATGAGTGGTTGTGGTTCGAAATCGCCTGAGGGGTATAAGAATTTGATCTCTGAAGTCTAGTGAAACGTTCTGAGAGTTTAATCGGTGTAAATCAGAGTTAATTCGAACGTTGAGGTTCTGAACCGTCGTCCCCGTTAAGGGGTTCAAGCGCTCAAGTTGACCCTTTTGAGCGCTGAAGTGTCCTTTTGAGGTTTGAGCGCTCAAAGCTTTAGAGTTGAGCGCTCAAGGTAGGGTTGAGCGCTCAAAGGGTGCACCCTGAGCGCTCAAGGCCATTTCTGGCATGGGTTTTTAGCTTCTCTTGCAAGCTTTGCAGGGGCATTTTGGGCATCCCTTATGATTTGTTGGTATATCCTTGGACACACTAGTCCCAATCAATCGAATGTTTGTGGATCTGAGGATCTAAAATCTTGGTATTTAATTGTGCTAAAAGCGTATCATGTACGTGTCTCGTGTTAGCGTATGCACGAAGTATTTCAAATCATTTTCTGAGAGCCACGTGCTCGTTTAAATCATTTTGAGAGCTTTATACTTGTTTAAATCATTTTGAGGGCCACGTGCTCGTTTAAATCGTTTTGAGAGCTTTATGCTTGTTTAAATCATTCTGAGGGCCACGTGCTCGTTTAAATCGTTTTGAGAGCTTTATGCTTGTTTAAATCATTTTGAGGGCCACGTGCTCGTTTAAATCGTTTTGAGAGCTTTATGCTTGTTTAAATCATTTTGAGGGCCACGTGCTCGTTTAAATCGTTTTGAGAGCTTTATGCTTGTTTAAATCATTTTGAGGGCCACGTGCTCGTTTAAATCATGTTGAGAGCTTTATGCTCGTTTAAATCATTTTTGAGGGCCTTATGCTCGTTTAAATCATTTTGAGAGCCACGTGCTCGTTTAAATCGTTTTGAGGGCCATGTGCTCGTTTAAATCATGTTGAGAGCTTTATGCTCGTTTAAATCATTTTGAGGGCCACGTGCTCGTTTAAATCATTTTGAGGGCCACGTGCTCGTTTAAATCATGTTGAGAGCTTTATGCTCGTTTAAATCATTGTTGAGGGCCTTATGCTCGTTTAAATCATGTTGAGAGCTTTATGCTCGTTTAAATCATTTTTGAGGGCCACGTGCTCGTTTAAATCATTTTGAGAGCCACGTGCTCGTTTAAAACTTTTTCTGCTTGAAGTATATTACGGGGAACGAGTTGGGCTGTCTGTATCTTGGACGTCACTCATACCAAATCAATGGCATTGAGTCTCATCCAAGAGGGGCAACTGTAGACACCCCAATTTTGAACCCGAAATACACTCGAGCATCCCCGATGATGAAGCGGACCAATCATGATTACCTGGAACTTGAGAGTTTGACTTGAACTTGATCAAAATTAACCAAGCAGCAACCAAAACAGCTCAAACCAACCCAAACAGTGTTGAACCAAGCCAAGCCAGCAATTTGCCATCAAGCACCTTGAGCGCTTAAGCCCCTGGCTTTGAGCGCTCAACCTAGGGAAAGCTCCTTGAGCGCTCAAAGCCAACCCAGGGAAAGCTCCTTGAGCGCTCAAGCCCATGGCTTTGAGCGCTCAACTCTGATCCAGTCAGCAACCTGCAGAATATCTAATCATGAGATTTTCTGCATGGGAGCGTCTGGGGACGATCTCATACGATCTCTATACGTACATTATACTCCACTAACCCAGAAATACACCAAAAATACCCTTGAAATACAAAAACCCACTCTTTCTCTCTCCTCTCTTCCCTCCCACTCACTCTATAAAATCCACCCTCCACCCCCGGTTTTGGAGGTGAACCATTCACACACTCCAGCTCCAAAATCCTCCAGAAATTCGATCATCTCTCTCTCTCTCTACAAAACCACTCTTCCAACCATCAAAACCACTTGCAAAACCACTTTTCAAATCCAGAATTCATCCCTTGATCATCATCCAACCACATACATTGTCCAATTCGTCCATAATACAAACTAAAGCATCCACAATCATTCATCCCCAAGCCCAGAATCAAGTCCAAACTTCGAATATTTCCGAAAGGTAGTCGAAATGTGAAAAACCTCACTGTTTTGGTTCATCTGAGGGGACCAATGAGTTCAAACAAGTTTCTTGTACTTGGCTTGAACTCATAGAGGTCTAAACATTGTTCAAAAACCTTTTTCAAAACTGCAGTTGTAGCGGGGGTTGAGCGCTCAAGCCTTATGCCTTGAGCGCTCAAGCCCAGTTCTGAACAGTTTCTGTTTTGCAAACTTCTGAGCTTTCTTTTGGCTTTGATCATTGTTTAAAGGTTATCTGTGTTTATGTGATTCTTAAAACAGCCTATTTTTATTTCTAAAACACATGCATGAACATTTGTTAACTATTTATGATGATCCAAGATCAATATCTTTGTAAAATTTCATTTTGATTGCAAAACAGTGACTGGATCATCTTCTATTACTCTTGTTTGAAATGTCTAAGGTCCTGAGAATCATCGAGCATCTATTTTAAGCCAGAAATCAGAGAGCCAGATTATGGCCTGAGCGCTCAAAGACACTCACTTGAGCGCTCAAGCTGTTCTCGGACAGTTTTGTTGGTCATTTGTTGATTCGATGATGGATCTTGGTGTAACTTGTTAATCGTGTGTGTGAGTTATTGTTGTTATGCTCAAGACCTGGATTCCCCTCTTTTCTTCTGTTTTCAAACATTTTCTTGGGGATTCATCGAAATTACATTCTTTTCATCCTTCTTTATGAGATTGATCGATTCACTCTTACTTGTTTCTCCTGAAAAAGTCCTTAACCAGTAATCGATCTCGAAAAGAAGTTATAAAAAGGTGTAATTTCATAGAGGCTAGGAACTGGTTTGAGCGCTCAACTCATGTGCCTTGAGCGCTCAAGCAGGTTTGAAGGGTTTAAGCGCTCAAGCCTTTGACTTTGAGCGCTCAACCCCTATTCTGGAATCCAGTTTTGCAAAACAGTTTATTGGGCCACAATGTTTGTATTTTCTGGGATTGTTGTTTAATTTCTGTAATTTCTCATTTTTTTTTTTGTAAATATTTGTAATAATTTAGCTTATTATCATCATCATCATTCATCATCAAGCACAAGCATCCACTTTAAGTATATCTTTCATGTTTTATTGTTTAAGTGGTTCCCATCCCCAATTTCCCTATGTTGTGAACAAATCGAATTTCAAATATTCTTTAAAATCCCATGAAACATTGAGTAGAGACCGGTTTCACGGACCGGGCGAGAGGGGTGTCGTAAAACCCTTCCCCCTTTCGTAACCAAACCCCCGAATCCGAGAAATCTTTGGTTTTATCAAGATCAGTGAAATCCCTTTTTCAAATGGGCAAATGAGTCATCTTTTTATCGGTTTCTCGGGTTCGGACCTAAAATCCGGGTGGCGACTCAAACAATCAATCTTTTCGAATGCGAACCGCGTCGCATCTCAGTGGGCCGTCCACAAGCTTGATATTGAAAATCATATATGGAGATGGAGGTCTATCATGGATCTGGACTGGTTTTGGGACTTTTATTTTGAAGTCGTTCTGGACTTGATCAATTACTTGTTGGATATTGAACTTATTCCACCATTTGATTAAGAATTGGCGACAAACAAGATTATCGGAGATAACATATTTCCATCTGAAAATCCAAGCAACTTTATATTTTGCAATAAAAAGGAGGAGTTTAGGAAATTGATTTTGATGAGAGTTTAATTTTTGTTTAGAGTAGAAGTAGTCAACTTGATCAAGAAGATTTTTGGGGATAATGTCATTACTGGCTCCCATTTGAGACCACCAGCGAAGAAACCAAGTAGGAAATGGAGAATTGAAATTTTGATCAAACTGGAAGAACCAAGAATGGGAGAATTTTGAATTTTCATATAATAATGCATAAGACCAAGCATTGATGTAATCATAATAATTAAAAAATAATTCATTATCTGGTAGTGGTTGAAGATTTGAGGGATGACCCCATTCAGAAATACTGATTATTTTGTGGATGTAAAATGATTGATAATTGATAACTTTTCTATCTTTTGGGTCATAAACTTGTTTAAAGACAACAGAATGAGTGTGCTCAAGGATATTTTTATAAAAAGATATTGATTTGTCTGGGTTATGTGGAACAAAGTGCCAAGTTTCTGGGAAATAATGTAAAGCCAGATCATTTGGATTTTTTATATGTTGAAAAGATGGTTCTATATAAAATAGATTTTGTAATTGAGATTTTGCAATATAAATAGTTTTCGCTGGAGTAATGGGTTGGGAAGAGGTTCCTATAATTTGGTTGACTGGGGTATAATTTTGGGTGATTGGTGGGTAGGCTAATGAGGAACTAGACCCATATTGGTTTTTTGGGGTTGGGTTAAGGACTTGGTATCTATTGACTAGTTCAATAGGGGGAATAGCCATCGTACTAGTTGTGAGAGCCAATTGTTTTTGTGGTGTTGTTGCTATCTTGCTATCTTTTTTGTTCTTTTCTGCCATATCTGCAAAATTAATTTAGTAGAAATTCTCGTGTTAGAAAATCAGGAATTGAATTTTGCTCACCTTTAATATATTCTATATCAAAGTGAAAAATACTTAATATTGATTGCCAGCGAGCAAAAATTTGTTTGCTAGCCACATTTTTTACATCTTGTTCTAAAATATGCTTAGCACTTTTGCAGTCAATTCGAATTAAAAATTTTTGGTTTAAAATATCATCTTGGAATTTAGAGATACATAATACTAGTGCTAAAATTTCTTTTTTTATAGTACTATAATTATTTTGTGTTTTGTTCCATACGCCTGAATAATATATAACTATTTGTTCAGGAGAAGTTGAATTGATTTTTTGTAAAAGAATGCCTCCATATCCTATGTCAGAAGCATCTGTTTGTATTATTTTAAACGAACTTGTTGTTGGAATCCCTAGACATGGTAATATTTTGACATATGTTTTGATTTGTTGTACGATATTAGTATGGGTTGATGTCCATGCTGGTGGATTATTATTTAATCTTTCAAATAGTGGTTGACATATTGGTCTGAGATTTTTATAAAATTCTGACACATAATTTAGTGATCCTAAAAATCTTTGTAATTGGTTTTTATCAGTAATTTCGTCGGGAAATTTATCAGCAAATTGAATGGCCCTATCAATTGGTGTTATAGTGGATTGATATATATTATATCCTAAAAATCTAATTTTTGTTTGAAAGAGTTTAATTTTGGGTGCTGAAACTACTAAGCCATTGTGTTTGATGGTTTGTAGAAAGGATTTTAAATGTTTCCAATGTTCGTCTATTGTATTAGAAAAGACGAGTACGTCATCAATATATGTGATAATAAAATGACTAAATGGATTGAATATATCATTCATTATATTTTGAAATTCACTAGGAGCATTTTTTAATCCAAACGGCATTACATTCCATTCATAATGTCCGAAAGGGGTTGTGAAAGCGGTTTTGTATCTGTCTTTTGGATGAATTTGTATTTGCCAGAATCCACTTTTAAGATCGAATTTTGAAAATATTGTAGCATTATGTAATCTATTAATGAGGTCTTTTTTGTTGGGAATTGGGTATCTAATCCATTCTAAGGCAGTATTTAGTGGTTTGTAATTGATCACTAGGCGAGGTACTCCTCTTTCTATTTCAGCATTTTTGTTGACATAGAAAGCTGGGCAAGACCAGGGTGATTTACTTTTTTGGATAATATGGTTATCAAGTAATGTTTGAATTTCTTGCTTACAGGTTTCCATTGTTTCTGGATTCATTTGAATAGGTCCTGATTTTGTTGGTATATTGTTTTCTTTGAAATCTTTGGTATAAGGTAAAGTAACTATATGTTTTTTGCGATGCCAAAAAGCACTGGGTATATTTGAACATATTTCAGTTTCTAAATGATATTTGAATTTATCTATTTGTTGAATTAAATAATTATTTGTAAGTTGTTCTTCTGTTTGTTTGTATTTTATTTCGTTTTGGAGATAATGTAATTGTTGAGTTTTTTGTTGTAGCAGTGTTAATTGTTTTAATTCTCGTTTTTCAGATGGTTTTAGGAATTTGAAAGTTATTTCTTTTCCTAAGTGTGTTGTAGTTATACCAATGTTATTTGTTGTGAAAGGGTAGATCATACCAATAAAAGGAAAACCTAAAATTACATTATCTGTCATGTTTTTAACTAAAATAAAAGATGTTTGAAAACATACTTATTTTGGCAAATATGTACTTTGGGTAATTTGTATTGAATATCCATTTGGCTACCATTGGCAGATACTAATTGTTCAATTGTTTTATGATAATATTTTGTGGGTATTAATCCTTCTTGAATACAATTCATATCTGCTCCAGTATCTACTAGCGCAACTGTTTCTATTTCCATATCATGAATTTTGAGGTTGATATAAGTATTCCATCGTTGTATTGAAATTATATCTGGTTCTGTTGGAAGATTGTGGATATTATTTTTATGGTTTTTTATTTCATTGATTCTAGAGTGACGACGTGCTTGGTTATACTTGGAGTTTTGGATACTTGCATCATGTTGTTTTATTTCCCTAATTTGTTTTTTGACTTCTTTTACCTCATGTTGAAGTTCTTGTGAAGTAGTTTCATGTGTTTTGTTTACTTGTGATATTACATTTAAAGTTTCTATTACTGGTTCTGGTTGTGTAATAATTTGACTATCTGCTAGACTTGGGTTATTTTGATTTATGTCCTCATAATTCTGATTTAAGATTATAGGTTCTATTTTTTGGAGAGTTTGTAATATTTCGTTCAATTTTTTAGTATAATGTAATTTTAGTTGTGGATCATCTAGATTATTGATTAGTTTATTTAGTATATCTTTATCATTTAAATCTGAGATTTTTGTCGTTGTACATAACTCCTTGTTTGTTATTTTATGTTTGTTTATATGTATATTTTCAATATAATCTAGGAATTGAATATCTTTTTTTTGTTCATTTAGCATACTTTGCCATTGGGAAAAAATACGATATTGTTCATATTTTGTAAATGCTTGTCTATAAGTTTTTCGTCGATCAGCATTTTTTAAGGAATTGAATTCTTTTGATAATCGTTCACCATGAATAAAGAAATATGTTGAATCTAAAGGTTCATTGTTATCATTTGAGTCTGATTTTTCAAAATCTTTTACCATTTTGTTATTGGACATTCGAAGTTGTGGTAGGAGTAATAGGAGTAGTTATGCTAGGTAAGTTATACCAAAAGGGTAAGAGTGTAGAGTCATTTATACCGTAAATAAACTGTATATTATCTCAACTACTTGAATTGTTTAGTTTAATAATTTGACTGTTTATCTCCTACAAGACACATACGCCACCAGGTACATACCCCATCCACACCCAAAAACGGCTACCCTACCTCGGGATTTACACACCTCAAAATGGGAACCTAGGAACTTGGGTGACCTGATGTAGCGTGGTAGTTCGCAGATCTACGGTCAAACTAGTAATTAAACAACTACAAGCACTTGATAATAATGCACTGTTTATTTGGAGTATAACTGTACCCTACATCCTACAGCAAACTGGTCTAATCACCCGGCATAACCACCTCCTACTCACTACTCACTACTTGGCTTTGATACCATAGGGGTAGCGGAAGGGAGAGTCTTAAGAGACATAATTAAATATAATTAAAACAGGCGGTAAAACCGGCCATAAAACATGCATAATAATAAGGGCGGTAGAACCGGCCATAGTAAATGCAATAATTAAATATAATTAAAACAGGCGGTTAAACCGGCCATAAAACATGCATAATAATAAGGGCGGTAGAACCGGCCATAGTAAATGCAATAATTAAAACAGAGTACAGAAATGGAAATTCAAATCATTATATTGAATTGAAAGGCTTACTTGAAGCTACTGGTACGTGGAAGAAGGAAGGGAGGAAGAGTTGGGAGTACAGTTGGGAGATATATGGGGGAAGAAGTAGTAGAAGAAGGGTAAAATGAACTCTGAAAATGAAAGATGTCTAACTACTGATCTTGAGAGTCCTTTTATAGAATAAGGAACCCTGTTTACAATCATTCTAATTTTGAAAAGTGGAGAGCACTTGATGTTGCTTTTGACTTGGAGGCTCTTTTTTCGGTGGAAAAGAAAGACATGATGTTGCTTTTGACTTGCGACTCTTCTTTCGGTGGAAAGAAATTCTCCTTGCCATAATGTTGTTATTTGGCTGATGCTTGAGTTGGTAATGCCTTTTTGACTTTTGGGAGAAAGTATTGTCATAATGCTGTTATTGGATGATGAAGTTGGTGAGAAAAAGTGGAGGTTCCATAAATGCCCGTAATTGCTTTTGCTGGGAGTTGGTAATTGATGTCTTCTTTTTTAGAAGGAATTGAGTTAGGGCTCCATTTGATTGTTGATGTTGGCCAGTGATTCATCCGAAAGTTGATCCAAAAAATCAGTATCGTCATTATTTGGATGATTGGTTGGATAATCATTTTCGGATTCTTGCTGGATATAATCTTCAAAAAATTGTACTGCTGTAGGGTTGCAGGTATGGAAACGAAATGGGACTTCCCCATAATAATTGATGGTCCGAATCTTTTGGATTGGATCCTCACTAAATAATTTAAATTGATAAGGCTGGAGAGTATAAACATCATTATCTCCAATGTGACTAGCAATTTGGTATGCAATATAATCTTGAATTTGACTGGATATTTGGTTGGAACAAATCCAGGTTGGAGTTTCACAACCCATTAAATGAAATTGGCTAGGAGTATAATGGGGGTTATAGTTTGGGCTAGAGGTTACATGGATAATATGTTGGGCTGGAATAATAGTACCAAAGGATGTCCATTCTGGCATTTTGCTTTGGATAATGGCTTGACAAATGGTTGTTGAAGGTATAAAAAAACAGTTTTGAATGCAGATGGCTAATCGGTGAGGTAGTATATTGGTTTGTTCTGGCCGTGTGAAAATTATTTGTTGAAGGAATCCGTAATCGAGGAGTGTCATGGGTGTAATTGTGACTTGTTGGTTTTCATATGGGATAGTAATATTTTGAAAAGTGGTCATATTGATACATGCTCTGGGAATGCTATAAATTAGGTTGCATTCACAGTTAGCTCTTTCTAATGGGATTTGTTGGCAATAGAGTTTGGTTTTTGGACATTGTTTTAAGTTTGGATATTGGTAATAAAGGGTGTCCCAAATGAAGGATAGGCCAGGAAAAATTTCTGGATAATTAAATGGATTTTGGCCAGCTATCTGGGTTAAGGTTTGAAAAGAAATTGGTGAAAATGTTGGCTTTTTTGTTGGGCTCGATGTTGGATATTGGTAATAATGTCTGTGGGTAGCTGTGTTGGGAGTAAGGATACTGTTTTGGGTAAAGCCAAAGTTTTGGAAAATAATTGACACACGCTATCACCATCATCCAGTGGGGATGACTGCACATGCTCTGCTATTACCAGTGGGGTAATAGAGGAACGTCTTTTGAAGTATTGAATTTGCTGTTGTAGTATCTTGACTTGATCCATGAGCTTATGATTCCTGTCAAGTAAATTCTTGTAGCAAACAGAAAATGAATCATTAGATGTAGAAGGATTAGAGAGCCCTCCTGTAGACACCCCAATTTGAACCCATGAAAGTCCTTGGCATCCCCGATGATGAATATGCCTGATAAGAGCACACGGAGCTTGATTGTGAACTTGAAAACCCCTCCTAAACCTTTCCAAAATAAACCCAATCTTGCACCACCTTCTAGTACACTCAAAACCCTCTTTTTCGATATATAACGCGTCCCAATCCATTTTGAAATGAGGGAGATATGCCCATTTTACCGAAACGATTCATTCTTCCGACCTTCTGAGGGTAAAATGGTCACATATTTTGATGTACAAATCATATTTGGTTCAAACTACTTGGGTTAGAAATTAGACTTGATAATCTTTCCAACGCTTCAAACCATGCGCAAAACGGAGTTCGGTAGCACCCGGAATAGCCCCGCGAAGTTTGGAATTTTGTGCTGTCTCGCCATCCAGGCGCCTGGATTCCCCTATTCCAGGCGCCCGGACTCAATCCAGGCGCTTGGATTGCCTTAATGCAGGCGGCTGGACTCACTCCAGGTACTTGCTACCCAAGTTCAAGTGAGTGGGGAAGAGCGTCTTGAGGATCTTTCAGGGATTTTTCTGCAGAATATTGTTGAGAGAGAGTAAGGTATTTTGGTGACCCTTTGAACCTCACCTCTAAGGGTTCTAATGGCCCTTTTTGGACCCCATTCTTGCCTATATATACCCCCACTCCTCCTCCACTTGAAAGAGGATCAGCTCTCACCTCTTTCCCTTACTGTTATTCTGCCCAAATATTTCCAGAAACTCATCCCCAACTGATCCCTCTCAATCCCATCCATTTTCAACCATCAAAACTCAATTTTCCTTCATCCTAACTCCACAAACTCACTTGATTCTACCCATTTCTCATCATCCACAATCAAACCCCCAATCAAACCACCTATAATCAGTTTGATACACTTCCAATAATCAAAATCCAGTTCACTCAACTTCCAAAAATCATCCCAAATAACTCTCCAAAGTTCACAAATCAAGGTTTCAAGGTAGTTTTTCTACCATTGTGCTCAAAAGGCCCTGAGGGGATACCATCCAAGCTCTTACTAGTTCTTCATACTAGTTAAGAGTTTGGAAAGGTTTCAAATTTCAGAAAAATGGAAGTTCTTCATTAGCATTTGTTGTATATATTTCCAAAAATCATTCAAAATCAAGTTTCTTTCAAGCTCATATCATGCATTTGAGTTAAATTTGAGGTTCAAGTTTGCTACTATGTTGGTATACATATTTTAGAGTGCATATGAGTTAGTTAAAAGCATTGCATTTGGTGCTTCCTGTCAAAAATGGAGTTTTGAGTTTGCTGTCTGGGAGGCCATCCAGCGCTGGATTGGCGCTGGATTGAATCAGTGCAAATGGATCTCGCTAATCCGGCGCTGGATTGAATCTGTTCTGGATCTGCCTAATCCGGCGCTGGATTGAATCCAGTGCTGATCTGCCTAATCCAGCGCCTAGATTGAATCCGGCGCTGGATTCAATCCAGTGCTGGATCTCGCCTAATCCAGTGCCCGGTTGCAATCCGTGTGATGGTTTGAGTATTTGTGATCAATTTCTGGGGCATCTAAAGGCAGTTTGGGGGCTATTTAGTGTAATTTTAGCATCTTTTGCATATAAATCATCCACACATGACATTTTGCACAAGCATCCACCCATATTTCATTAATCTTGTTGATGTATTTGTTGTGTTTTCGCATAAATCTGTGTTAGAAGTCCGTTTAAACAATGTTTTCAAAATCTTTTCAAACATTTAGTAGAGACCGGTAAATGTGCCGGGCGTGAGGGGTGCTTTAAATTCCTTCCCCTCACGTAACCTAGCTCCCGGACCCGAGAAATCTCATTTTGGAGACCGGTAAAGCATTTTCCATTTCAAGGGCAAAAGAGTCATTTTTTTCAAATGGTTTCTCGGGTACGGTCCTCAAATCCGGGTGGCGAATCCATTCAATCAATCAAACCGTTTTTCAAATCAATCTTCAATTTCGTGGACATCGCTCCGCGGGGTGTTCACAAGCTGGCGACTCCATTCAATCAATCAAACCGTTTTTCAAATCAATCTTCAATTTCGTGGACATCGCTCCGCGGGGTGTTCACAAGCTGGCGACTCCGCTGGGGAGAATTCATTAATATGCATTTTAGTACTGTTACACTTATGTGTAATTTTATTAAAATGTGCATTAATCATTGAGAGCTAAACTTGAAAAATGTTTAAAGGATTTTGAAAATATTGTTTTTATGGATTTTTTTGCATTGCACGTGCATGGTTACTAGCCTCGCTGGCGTGTTTCGGCAATCCCGCCTGGCTTGCCGGTGACGGGGAATCCCGAAATGCTCAGCACCCCCCGACGGTGATAAGTCACAATTGTCGTTATTACCATTGCCTTGCGGGATCCTTGGCGGTGGGAGACAGCTTTTGGCTTTGAGTCCGGGGTACCCATCTTAAACCAAAAACCGGCTTTTGCATATAGATAACCATAGAACCCCACGTCAGATAACCAACCAATGTGTTAGGATTATGTGCTCCATCCTGTTACGTGCTATGTGTTACCGTCTTTCCAAGCATGCCATATTGCATACATGCATACACTTGCATTCGTACATATTCTTGTCTTATATGTTGTCAGCATAGCATAAGTTAGGTTCCCGACAGTTAGTAGAAGGTTGCCTTGGCCCGATGATGAGTCGTGCATCCCATATGCGCGTTGTTCTTATGAGTTAGCCTTTAGGACGACCGGACGTGGGAAAATTTGGATCATCAAATTCCTAACACTGATCTAAACGGGTTTAAGGGACATTGGCCAGAGGAGGGTCAATCGCCCTTAGGCATCTGATCTTAGATCATTGTCGGAATTCGTGTGGATCAGAATTTCCCAAATCCGATCATCCGATATCAAGGGCTTATCACTTAAAAGAAAACTTGAGGATTGGGGCAATCTTCCAAAACTGTCGACTTCAGTCTAGGAGACTTTAAATCCACGGAGTTTGAGATACCTCCGGTGTCTGCCGTGCCCGAACGGCTCCCCGTGTTTCGGGCTAGCCTTAAGTGCATTTGTATCTGGATTTCAACAACCTTATTGCTTTGTCTCGGATGGTCAAAGAAAGGATAACGGTTGCGGTTTCAACACCTAGGCTGTAGGTTGAAGCTGTAATTGCCGAGTAAAACGACCTACCCGTGGTTGTTGTTTCGCACATCCGTGCAATGCCTTAAGTGAGACCGAGACCGGTAATCTAGGTCTTCGACATGACAACGACACATGCACGACATTTCCTTCAATAAAACCAGGGGGCACAATTTGAGTTTGACTTTTTGCTTTACTGTCAGTCCTGAATCAAGAAAACCTTGCCTGTTTGGATCCGCCCCCCCCTGAACAAAGATTATCTCAACCTTTGTCGCCAGTGTCTGGAACAAGTATGTCGGCAGATCAGGAACAAGATCCCCCGAATGAGATGGAGCAACTGAGGAAGGAACTGCAAGATGAGAGGGTCCGGAATGACACTCGAATTGCCCAACTCATGGCAATCATGATAAATATCCAAAGCCGGCTGCCTCCACCCCAACCTCAAATGCCTGAAGGCGGGCCCCAAAACCAGAAAATTCCTAATGATGACCGCCAAGAGCAACCTGCTGAAAACCCTCAATTGGCCGAGATGCTAGCCAAGATTGCTAAGCTTGAGGAGTCAATAGCTAAGAACGAGCAGCAGGCCATCACCGGGTTCGACATGGACAAGCTCTGCCTTTTCCCGGGTGCCAAACTCCCAAAGAAATTCAAACATGTGAACTTTGAGAAATTCGATGGTACCAAAGATCCAAGGGGACACATTCAGGCATACGTGAGCTCCCTTTCATTGCAAGATGTTGATGAGCCCACTATGGCCCAAATGTTCCATGAAACTCTCACAGGGCCCGCACTTCAATGGCTCTTGTCTCTTGACATCTCAAGGCGGCAAACATGGGAAGAAATGGTGGCTGCTTTCATTAAGCAGTATGAGTACAATGTGCAGCTTAATGTCACTATTCGTGAGCTTGAAGGTATCAAAATGAAAGAGAAGGAGTCCTTCGCAGAGTTTGTGAAAAGATGGAGGGCGAAGGCCGTACAAATGACCGATCGCCCCAGTTATAAGGACCAAATGAGGATCATAACCAATAATCTACAACCCGACTTGGCTCAGTACATGGTGATGGCCCAGGCACATAACTTTGAGACCTACTTTGAGACAGGCCTGTCAATTGAGGAAGCAATACGGGACGGCATTCTTGAAAAAGATGGCCCCACTCCAAAAACCAAGAACAACAACTCCAGGGATAACAACACCCTATATGCAAACACCTCATCCGGCTCCACAAAACATAACCCCAACCGAGCAGCACCCATCAACAAAATCACAGTCCAAACCAATCGCTCTAAAAAACCACAAAGAACCCTCTCACAGTTCTCCACACCCTTATCCTTAGTGTATAAAGAGCTCCACGAAGCCGGTCTTCTCAAACCACTCCTTCCAACCCCCCTGCCTCAAAAGCTCCCAGCCTACCACAACCCAAATGCCTTCTGTGCCTTCCATCAAGTGCCTGGTCATGCTACCGATGAGTGTCATCACCTCCGCCACAAGATTCAAGATCTCATTGACAATGGGTCCATTTCTGCTCCAATGGCAAAACTGAACACCTCGCCGAACCAATGAACCATCAATGGCCATGCAATAATTCAACCTTCCACGAGTCTTGGAAGTCTTCAAGTGTCGAGTCAAGTTTTCACTTCAAATTGAGTCAGTTTGCGTTTCGAGTCTGTTTATGTTTTGCTTTCCTCGTCTATGTGTTTTCATCTTCGAGTCTGTAATGTCTTGTTGATATTGTCAAAAAAGAAAAAGACCAAAAAAGAGAGTCAACTTTGTAGTCCCGAACTACGCATGACCTGATTCCTTGTAAAGGGATACGTAGGCAACCCTTCGCGGTTCGGTAGTAACCATCAAAAATAAATGTCATACTGTTGTGTTGAAATTGTCAATCATAAACTTGGGTTTTGTAATAATCCCTCAACTCGGAATTGTTTTCCACCATCATTTGAGAAACATGATAATCACTTCAAAACACGAGAATAATTTTGATTGAACCCTTGCCCCGCACAAGGAGGATTTCCAGTGGACCATTCCCCGATGTCATCAAGAAGCGATGCTTTGACACAAGAAAAGCCTGCTAGGTCGAAAACCCGCAAGGGCGGCCTAGGCAAAAATTAAGGCAAAAAGCTCGCTAGATCAAATTTCAAAATGAGATCTAGGCAAAAGTTAGAGCAAGCATGAATTCTCCCCATCAAGTTGCACAATTCAAAATGAAGAAAGGCATTCCTTGTTTGATCCCCCACATAAATATCCATTGCAAAGCCCTTTTGAGCCTGGATCAATTTCTTTGAAAAAGAACCTAGCTAGGCAGCTATCCCCCACACTGGGGTGAAACAAGAAATATGAAAGTGTCAAACACATGACAGTCAGCATAATGAAAGTGCCAAAGATACAAGCGTGTGAAGATTCAAAGTATCACAACAATGAAAGCGTCACACTCATAGGCTTGTCAAATACATGGGTGCAACAAGATGAAGAGCACTGAAGAAATTTGAAACAGAAAAATCAAATGAAAGGAAGTGCTCATTTAAAGCAAGAAGAAGCACATGAAAGCACCCATCAAAAGCAAAAATGGCACAAAAAGTCTGAGATAGCTGCTAGCTCAAATAACCCAAACGAAAAAGAAATTTTTGAGCCTTCTTCCCTTTCTTTGTTGAGCCCAAGCCTTGGCCCCATTATAACCTGAATGAAGTCCTTTCAGATTGGAAAGTGCAACTTGATAGTGAGAATTCAAGTCAAAATGGAACAGTCTAATCTCCCTTGAAAATCAAAAGTCAAAGCATTGTGCAAACACTGACATCATGCAGAGCAAAAATCCAAACTGAGGGCATATCAATAGGTCTTCATCAGCAGCCCTCTAAACTGGGGCATTTTAAAGAAAAATCAAGGAAGCATCATCAGCAATCTGGGGCATGGGTTCATGACAAGAAATCTTGTGTTTTAAGAAGATTTGAATGAACATCACTTGATGGAGTGAAACAATCACAAAATAAAAATTCAATTTTATCATGACAATTTCGAAGTTAATAGTAAGACATGTTTGGCATCTTTCAGAACTTTGAGTCAACGTAGTCTTCCATGTCTTTCGAGTCAACACGTTCTTGCTCCTATCTGTCAGGTCTACATGGTCAATCAAATTCCTCAAGCCTTGTCTGTCACAATCCACCCCCTTGTCAAAAAGGCCGATCAAATTCCTTGGCCTTGTCGGTCTCATCAATGTCCATCCTTTTGTCCAAAAGGCCGATCAAATTCACCTCTTTGTCAAACAGTCAATCATGCAGTCTTAAGTCTTGTCAATCCTTGACTCGTGGAAACGATTTCAATGCATCAAATAACTTGTGCTTGGGTACATGGTCAATTGGTCGCCAAAACCATCAGCAGAGCTAAAAAGGAAAATCAGAATTGAGGTTCATCATCTGTGGAGGCACGTCAACCCAAAAATTGGGGCATGTCAGTCTATTGCCATCTCTGGGGGAAGCATACACCCAAATCCAGGACTAGGGCATAGGAGCCTAAAAGTCTGAAACCAATCCAAAACCCAAAGTCTTGCCAAGCTCAAACCCAAACCTTGTCCAAAAGGGAAACACAATAAAGCAAAAGAGACACCCCATTGAGTCTCCTACTTTTTAAAGAAGAAATGTTGTCGTTGTTGTCATCGAGAGTCGATGCACGAGTCGCATGCAATCGTCCTGCGGGACAGGTTTTGCAATCAATCGTCCTGAGGGACAAACTTTTAAATCAATCGTCCTGCGGGACAACTTTTTAATCGATCGTCCTGCGGGACAACTTTTAAATCAATCGTCCTGAGGGACAAACTTTTAAATCAATCGTCCTGAGGGACCAAACTTTTAAAATCAATCGTCCTGAGGGACAAACTTTTAAATAAATCATCCTGAGGGACAAACTTTTAAATCAATCGTCCTGCGGGACAACTTTTTAATCAATCGTCCTGAGGGACCAAACTCTTTTAAATCAATCGTCCTGAGGGACCAAACTTTTAAATCAATCGTCCTGAGGGACAAACTTTTAAATAAATCGTCCTGAGGGACCAAACTCTTTTAAATCAATCGTCTTGAGGGATCAAACATTTTAAATCAATCGTCCTGAGGGACCAAACTGTTACTATTGACTTGAGTTCCCTCGCCATGTTGGCCAGGGGATAGATTTCTTGCTGTTGCTTGGAAATAGATTTCTCACCTGTTTTAGCCGCCTAGCTGGCGCACCCCAATCATCATAGCCGCCTAGCTGGCGCACCCCAATCATCATAGCCGCCTAGCTGGGGCATCAATCATATCAAATTGTTAGTTGTCTTAATCACTCAGTTAGTCCTTTTTTATCAGTTACCATCGTGTCGCTAAGTCCATCACATAAATGTGTTTGGTTCAGTAGCGTATTGATTGCCTCTTTGCTCAGTAAGCAATCACATTTCCTCGATTGTCTCGTTGCTCAGTAGACAATCATCTTATCATTGACCATCTTGTTGCTCAAGGGATAGCCACCGTCAGATTTAGCCTCCCCGTTGCTCAGAGGGTGGCTCCATTTAATCATGTCACAGCATGAATCATTTTAGCCACCAAGCTGGTGCATTCAATCATTCAAGAGCCGCCTAGCTGGCGCATCCAATCATTCAATCATCATTCAAAAGCCGCCTAGCTGGCGCATCCAATCATTCAATCATCATTCAAAAGCCGCCTAGCTGGCGCATCCAATCAATCATCACTCGTCCTTTCAAATCAATCATTACCCATCAATCATTCAATCAATCAATTAATCACCCATCAATCATCAATCATATATTGTGTGCAACATCATTCAACATTCATTATCAACTGAATCATCAATCTATTCATTTGCCCAGAAGAACTACGCTGGTCTGATCCCTGTAAAAGGGTACGTAGGCAGCTCGTCGAGCACGACCATGTGATTTCAATGTTTGTATTTGTGGCTTTGGAAATTCTTGGGCAACAGATTGGGCTGTCTAGGTCTTTGACAATACTCGCATCAAATCAATGACGTCAAGTCTCGTCAAAGAGGGGCAACTGTAGACACCCCAATTTGAACCCATGAAAGTCCTTGGCATCCCCGATGATGAATATGCCTGATAAGAGCACACGGAGCTTGATTGTGAACTTGAAAACCCCTCCTAAACCTTTCCAAAATAAACCCAATCTTGCACCACCTTCTAGTACACTCAAAACCCTCTTTTTCGATATATAACGCGTCCCAATCCATTTTGAAATGAGGGAGATATGCCCATTTTACCGAAACGATTCATTCTTCCGACCTTCTGAGGGTAAAATGGTCACATATTTTGATGTACAAATCATATTGGGTTCAAACCACTTGGGTTAGAAAGTAGACTTGATAATCTTTCCAACGCTTCAAACCATACGCAAAACGGAGTTCGGTAACACCCGGAATAGCCCCGCGAAGTTTGGAATTTTGTGTTGTCTCGCCATCCAGGCGCCTGGATTCCCCTATTCCAGGCGCCCGGACTCAATCCAGGCGTCTGGATTGCCTTAATGCAGGCGCCTGGACTCACTCCAGGTACTTGCTACCCAAGTTCAAGTGAGTGGGGAAGAGCGTCTTGAGGATCTTTCAGGGATTTTTCTGCAGAATATTGTTGAGAGAGAGTAAGGTATTTTGGTGACCCTTTGAACCTCACCTCTAAGGGTTCTAATGGCCCTTTTTGGACCCCCATTCTTGCCTATATATACCCCCACTCCTCCTCCACTTGAAAGAGGATCAGCTCTCACCTCTTTCCCTTACTGTTATTCTGCCCAAATATTTCCAGAAACTCATCCCCAACTGATCCCTCTCAATCCCATCCATTTTCATCCATCAAAACTCAATTTTCCTTCATCCTAACTCCACAAACTCACTTGATTCTACCCATTTCTCATCATCCACAATCAAACCCCCAATCAAACCACCTATAATCAGTTTGATACACTTCCAATAATCAAAATCCAGTTCACTCAACTTCCAAATATCATTCCAAATAACTCTCCAAAGTTCACAAATCAAGGTTTCAAGGTAGTTTTTCTACCATTGTGCTCAAAAGGCCCTGAGGGGATACCATCCAAGCTCTTACTAGTTCTTCATACTAGTTAAGAGTTTGGAAAGGTTTCAAATTTCAGAAAAATGGAAGTTCTTCATTAGCATTTGTTGTATATATTTCCAAAAATCATTCAAAATCAAGTTTCTTTCAAGCTCATATCATGCATTTGAGTTAAATTTAAGGTTCAAGTTTGCTACTGTGTTGTTATACATCTTTTAGAGTGCATATGAGTTAGTTAAAAGCATTGCATTTGGTGCTTCCTGTCAAAAATGGAGTTTTGAGTTTGCTGTCTAGGAGGCCATCCAGGCGCCTGGATTGAATCCAGGTGCCTGGATCTGCCTAATCCAGGCGCCTGGATCTGTCTAATCCAGGTGCCCAGATTGCAATCCAGGTGTGATGGTTTGAGTATTTGTGATCAATTTCTGGGGCATCTAAAGGCAGTTTGGGGGCTATTTAGTGTTATTTTAGCATCTTTTGCATATAAATCATCCACACATGACATTTTGCACAAGCATCCACCCATATTTCATTAATCTTGTTGATGTATTTGTTGTGTTTTCGCATAAATCTGTGTTAGAAGTCCGTTTAAACAATGTTTTCAAAATCTTTTCAAACATTTAGTAGAGACCGGTAAATGTGCCGGGCGTGAGGGGTGCTTTAAATTCCTTCCCCTCACGTAACCTAGCTCCCGGACCCGAGAAATCTCATTTTGGAGACCGGTAAAGCATTTTCCATTTCAAGGGCAAAAGAGTCATTTTTTTCAAATGGTTTCTCGGGTACGGTCCTCAAATCCGGGTGGCGACTCCATTCAATCAATCAAACCGTTTTTCAAATCAATCTTCAATTTCGTGGACATCGCTCCGCGGGGTGTTCACAAGCTGGCGACTCCATTCAATCAATCAAACCGTTTTTTAAATCAATCTTCAATTTCGTGGACATCGCTCTGCGGGGTGTTCACACCTCCTTTCGGGGAATTGGAAAGCAATTTTTGTTTTGTTTTACAGAAATTTTGATTTTGAAAATAAATGCTTAAAGCATCCAGGGATGTTATTAGTTTTTGATTATTTGAAGCACTCCATATGTTATCTAGGATACATTGCTGAGTATCATCAATGTTTTGTAGATAACAACGTAATTGAAATTTTTGTTGTGATTCCCGTGGGAAAATTGGTAATGAAATGTCTCCAAAATGCTTGTTGATTGTCATCTGCATAAAGAAATTGGTTAGATATAGATTGAAGAATTTTGTAATTGATTTAAATGAGTAGTATCTTGTGCAGAAAGAAATGAGAATGTAATTGGTTTGCCAAGTGGTGAAGCAGTTATATTTTTATTTGATGTAATAAATGGATAAAGAAGGGATATAAAGGGGATCCCTAAAATAACATGATTAGTCAAATTTTGGGTAAGGACAAAAGATGTTTCGAAGTAAGTTTGGTCTTGATGAATTAAAACTTTAGGCAATTTATATCTAATTTTTAATTTACTTCCGGTTGCTGAACATAATTGGCCATTGGTTTTGTGATAATATTTAGGTGGGATAATGTTTTCTTGAATACAATTTAGATCAGCGCCAGTGTCTATTAAAGCTACAAGCTGTATTTTAAAGTCATCGATAATTAAGTCGATTTTTGTATGCCATTTTGAGATATGAAGTTGGTTAATTATTGAAAGTGTGGTTTGTTCCTGTAATGTTTCAGGAGTATTTTCTTTTGGAGGGTCTTCGTTAAATGATTTTGCTAACTGCAAAAGTTGTAATTTGTTGTTTATTTGAAGTATCTGGAGTTGAAAATTCTGATTTTCTTGTTGGAGTGAAGTGATTTTTTCTTGTAATGATTCAATATTTTCTTTGATATTGTATGCCTTATTTGTTTTTGTCTGACGGAATCGTTCTAAAGTTTCATTTAGATTAACAATAGGTTTAGTGATTTTTGGCTCATTATTTTTGGCACTAAGCACATTTTTTAATTTTTTGATATATTGTTGTTTTAATTGATTGTTGTCAATTTTGCTAATTAGGTCAATTAATAATTCTTCTTCAGGGAGATCTTTGGTAATGACATTGAGTTGTTGACATCATGTATTGTTACATCCGAATTTATTTGGTTATTTTCTTCACTGGAATCAAGGGAATGGTATTCGGAAGAGGAGTTTATATATTCAAAGTTACTATCATTATTTAAATTTGAAATTTTGAATATTTCTAATATAGCTAGTTTATCAGTTTCTGAAATTTCTAATTGATTGATTTTGTCTTTTACCTTGCAAGTAGTTTTATAATGGCCTTTTTTGCCACAATTAAAGCATGTAATATCTTTCATGTTTTTTTGTTTTTGAGATTCCTTTGTTTTTTGTTTTTCTTTGTATTTGTTATGTTTTGGTTTATCATAATATTTGTCTTTTTGGATATATTTGTTGTTTGGGATGTATTTATCTTTTTGTTTTGTTGAGGAGGTAGTTTTAGTGGTTCTTCTAGAAGGGGCTATAGGAGGAATACCATATTGTTCACAGAAATTGCCTAATTCGTATTTAGCTTTGATTTTGTCCTTTTGTGCTTGTCTATTAATTTTCATATCGATGCACATGCGTAATCCTTCTTTTTGAATTGTACTTATAATATCACCATAAGTTAATTTATCATAGTCTATAGCTCCTGTTGGTTGGCTAAGAACATCTCTAATTTTGTGTGCAAATAAACTTGGGAGACCATTGATGAATTTTTCTTTCCAAAATGATTTTGTGCAGTCATCTCTTAACATTACTCTGGATGTAAAGACATCTTTGTACCATCTAAAATCACTTAGTGTTGGACAATGGAGGTTACTAAGTTGGTCATGGATTCTTGAAGTAATATGACTAGGTGTTCCTATAAAATGTTTTACAATTGTGAATATTAAAGTGTTGATGCCATCATGTCTAGTCATATTAATTTCTTCATCAAATATTGGAAATCCATTTTCATCTACCTGGATTGAATTTCTAATTTCTGGTTCTTGAGTCATTAGTTAGGTATTTATCCCACCAAGATTTTAACATTCCTGTAAATCCTGTGGTCAATAAATCTACAACTTGTGGTTGGGTATGGTCAAAAGTGCTAAGATAAGTATTGGCTACCATGGACATATGATTTAATTTTTCTAATATTTGTTGTTCACTAAGTCCATCTATGTTCCATTCATATAATTTGTTAGCGGAAACCGAAAATTGGTTTAATAGACTTCTATCTTCTAGTTGGAGATCTACTGGGGTAGGTTTTGTATACCAATTTTTTGTTGTAATAATTTGCGTATTTGGATGGTATAGTTTATTGATTTTTGTATCTGTAAATTGTTGTTCAATGGTTGAAATATCTTCATCTGTTGTAGAATCAGTATCGTTTAATTGGGTTAATGTGCTAACACTTTCATTTTTGAGTGTCAAATTCTTTAGATTTAATTCAATTTTGTGTAATAATTCTTCTATTTTAGCAATATTTTCAGTACGGGTGAGTAATGGTTTGATTTTTTGTTCAGGGAAACTGATGAGTGGTTTTTCATGTTGGCTTGAAGAAGGGGGTGAGGATGTGATAGATTCATCTAGTCTAGTTTCTATTTTATCTAATTGTTTTCCTATAATTTGTAAACTTTGATTTGTGTAATTGTTTTGTTCAATTAATTTTTTGGTTTCTGCATCTTTCTCACTAGGGATTTTAAAAGGAGCAGCAACGACTGTGGTACCCCTGTAGTCTAAGTAAACTGTTTCTAGTGGAGGGTGATTGGAAGAAACAAAAGTGTTATCTGATTTTTGCCATTTTATTTTGGTTATAGTATTAATTTTGTTATAATAATTGTCAATATAATCTATGAGGTGTATATCAGTTTGATATCTTGCATAAATGCATACCATTTTTTATATATATCGTTTTTGACATGTTGGGGAAATTCGTTGTGGAATTTGTTGTACCTTGTTTTGTTATGCTTGGATTGAAATTCGTGTAATAAATATTGTATATTTATTTCATATATTTTGTTAATTGTAAGGAGATTTTTATCTATGCGGCTAGGTGCTTCATCTTCAAAGTCGATTTGTGTGGGAGATTGTGGGGATTCCTGGGATGGTGGTTGTGTATAATAAGGTTTGGTAATTTGAGAAGATGATTCAACACCTTTGAATTTTGGTTTTTTATCTAAAAGAGTTGTATCAAATCTGGGGATGCTAGTGGAGCTACTACATTTGCTAAGTTCCTTTATTTTAAAAGGTGTATTGATTCTTTGTTGATCAAAACTGATACGAACCGTTCCATCAAGATATTGCTGTATATAATCGATATCTAATGTGTCATTTTGTATATTTGTAGGATAGTTTTCATTTTCTGCTATCCAGGTATTGGGGAGTTGAATATCATTCCATTGTATGGTTTTTGGTACTTGAATATTGGCGTTGGTAGTACTACTTTGTATGAGGATTGTTTTGTCTTTTGGACTTTTTACTAGAGCATGGATATTAAGATTTGTTTTGGTACATTTGTAATAGACTCTGTATATTAAAGCAATTGAATGGCTTCCTTCAAGCATTTGGGTGATAGCTCCAGATGTTTGGAGATTGAGAGTTAAAGCTTTTAATATGTGTTTATCATTTAGACTTAAGTGTAGGTCAGGGTAACAATCAAAATGAATTGGACCATTATGTAAACTTGATTCCATTAATCCTAATAGACTATCACTAAATGTTGTAAATCTGCTATCTCGTAATGCTAATAATATTGAAGAATTTAAACCTCTTCGTGTTAGTGGTTTGATTGCAACTTGTACTAATCCTATATGTAGAAATTTGTATCCTTTGGAAATGTGTTGGTTAATAGATTCTTTGCTTAAGAGAGCACATTTTTCTTGTTGTTTTGTAATAGCATAAATTTGTTCGGAAGTTTTTGCTACTTGACTAGTTTTGAACTTGTCATCAAACCAGCTAGTCTGGTAAATTTGGTTTGTAGAAATTTTTGGGATATTCCAATTATGTAATTCTGTACTTAAGTTTTCATAAACTTGTTCTTCTTCGTTAACGATATCTGGTATGGAAGACATTGTTGACATATTAGAAGCAGAGGAATTACATTTAAATAATCTATTCATCATTGGGTTGGTTGTGGTGTAATAGGAGTAGTTATGCTAGGTAAGTTATACCAAAAGGGTAAGAGTGTAGAGTAATTTATACCGTAAATAAACTGTATATTATCTCAACTACTTGAATTGTTTAGTTTAATAATTTGACTGTTTATCTCCTACAAGACACATACGCCACCAGGTACATACCCCATCCACACCCAAAAACGGCTACCCTACCTCGGGATTTACACACCTCAAAATGGGAACCTAGGAACTTGGGTGACCTGATGTAGCGTGGTAGTTCGCAGATCTACGGTCAAACTAGTAATTAAACAACTACAAGCACTTGATAATAATGCACTGTTTATTTGGAGTATAACTGTACCCTACATCCTACAGCAAACTGGTCTAATCACCCGGCATAACAACCTCCTACTCACTACTCACTACTCACTACTTGGCTCTTATACCATAGGGTATCATTATTTGACTAATCATGTTATTTTAGGGATCCCCTTTATATCCCTTCTTTATCCATTTATTACATCAAATAAAAATATAACTGCTTCAAAATCAAAATTTTTGTAAAACAAAACAAAAATTGCTTTCCAATTCCCCGAAAGGAGGGCTCTCTAACCCTTCTACATCTAATGATTCATTTTCTGTTTGCTACAAGAATTTACTTGACAGGAATCATAAGCTCATGGATCAAGTCAAGATACTACAACAGCAAATTCAATACTTCAAAAGACGTTCCTCTATTACCCCACTGGTAATAGCAGAGCATGTGCAGTCATCCCCACTGGATGATGGTGATAGCGTGTGTCAATTATTTTCCAAAACTTTGGCTTTACCCAAAACAGTATCCTTACTCCCAACACAGCTACCCACAGACATTATTACCAATATCCAACATCGAGCCCAACAAAAAAGCCAACATTTTCACCAATTTCTTTTTCAAACCTTAACCCAGATAGCTGGCCAAAATCCATTTAATTATCCAGAAATTTTTCCTGGCCTATCCTTCATTTGGGACACCCTTTATTACCAATATCCAAACTTAAAACAATGTCCAAAAACCAAACTCTATTGCCAACAAATCCCATTAGAAAGAGCTAACTGTGAATGCAACCTAATTTATAGCATTCCCAGAGCATGTATCAATATGACCACTTTTCAAAATATTACTATCCCATATGAAAACCAACAAGTCACAATTACACCCATGACACTCCTCGATTACGGATTCCTTCAACAAATAATTTTCACACGGCCAGAACAAACCAATATACTACCTCGCCGATTAGCCATCTGCATTCAAAACTGTTTTTCTATACCTTCAACAACCATTTGTAAAGCCATTATCCAAAGCAAAATGCCAGAATGGACATCCTTTGGTACTATTATTCCAGCCCAACATATTATCCATGTAACCTCTAGCCCAAACTATAACCCCCATTATACTCCTAGCCAATTTCATTTAATGGGTTGTGAAACTCCAACCTGGATTTGTTCCAACCAAATATCCAGTCAAATTCAAGATTATATTGCATACCAAATTGCTAGTCACATTGGAGATAATGATGTTTATACTCTCCAGCCTTATCAATTTAAATTATTTAGTGAGGATCAAATCCAAAAGATTCGGACCATCAATTATTATGGGGAAGTCCCATTTCGTTTCCATACCTGCAACCCTACAGTAGTACAATTTTTTGAAGATTATATCCAGCAAGAATCCGAAAATGATTATCCAACGAATCATCCAAATAATGACAATACTGATTTTTTGGATCAACTTTCGGATGAATCACTGGCCAACATCAACAATCAAATGGAGCCCTAACTCCATTCCTTCTCAAAAAGAAGACATCAATTACCAACTCCCAGCAAAAGCAATTACGGGCATTTATGGAACCTCCACTTTTTCTCACCAACTTCATCATCCAATAACAGCATTATGACAATACTTTCTCCCAAAAGTCAAAAAGGCATTACCAACTCAAGCATCAGCCAAATAACAACATTATGGCAAGGAGAATTTCTTTCCACCGAAAGAAGAGTCCCAAGTCAAAAGCAACATCATGTCTTTCTTTTCCACCGAAAAAAGAGCCTCCAAGTCAAAAGCAACATCAAGTGCTCTCCACTTTTCAAAATTAGAATGATTGTAAACAGGGTTCCTTATTCTATAAAAGGACTCTCAAGATCAGTAGTTAGACATCTTTCATTTTCAGAGTTCATTTTACCCTTCTTCTACTACTTCTTCCCCCATATATCTCCCAACTGTACTCCCAACTCTTCCTCCCTTCCTTCTTCCACGTACCAGTAGCTTCAAGTAAGCCTTTCAATTCAATATAATGATTTGAATTTCCATTTCTGTACTCTGTTTTAATTATTGCATTTACTATGGCCGGTTCTACCGCCCTTATTATTATGCATGTTTTATGGCCGGTTTAACCGCCTGTTTTAATTATATATTATAAGCTTTTAAAATTTATTTTCCACCACAGCCGCCCGGCCCGTCTGTCTATAACCCTGGTCAGTGGACTACTGGACTGGTCATAAGTCATAACTTAAATTAGGAATTAGGGTTACCCCAAACTTCACAGCCGCCCCATCTCTACTGAGTCTACTCTCTCATCCCCTACCCGATCTGGCGAGTGGCGATCTCCTCTCAACTCTCACAGTCTCACCCAACTCTCACGTCTGGTATAGGTACTCTCTCTCCCTCTCTCTCTCTCTCTCTCCCTCGGTCTCCTCTCTGACTCTCGATCTCGATCTCCTCTCTCATGTCTCTACTCTCTCTCTCTCTCTCTCTCTCTCTCTCTCTCTCTCTCTCTCTCTCTCTCTCTCTCTCTCTCTCATTTAGAGATCAAAGATGTCTCAAAGGAGGTAGAAGCCAGCAATGAAAGTGTTGGATGTACATTATTGGGGCAAAGTTCCAAACAACTCGAGCTTTTGGGACAGTAGCAAGCTAATTCATTTTAAAGTGTAAGACTGTTAAAAAAAAAAACCTACACATTAAAGAGCAACCATTTTTGGATCCCCGATTCCCCGTGGGGATCCCCGATCCCCGCATCGGGGCGGGGATGGAGGTTAAAATAAAATCCCCGGTGGGGATCGAGGAGGGGATGGGGATTGATATAGGTTCGGGGATCGGGGATGGAGGTAGTGGTATCCACCCCCTACCCTCCCCATTGCCGTCCCTAATCCCAACTAGGTTGACACCCATGGAAAGGACAATCATATGCCGCTCAAAACCCAAACAAAAAAGGATGGCGAGATGCCATCCAAAAAGCAGAGGCAAAAGATACATCACAATGACTCACAATAATCTATTTATCTAGGGACATCAAAGTCATCTGCTAAACAGGAGTAACTAAACTGAAGATTCCAGAATTGGTTAAGCTACATATTGATGCTCTTAAGCGTGTAATTAGAGAGTGACTAGTAATCCCAACAGTTAACGTGAGATCACCTATCACCAATCTCTATACCTATCTTCTATTCCTATATTTACAAGATTGCCACATGTCCTCGATATCATCTTTTTCATTGTTAGAATTTTTAATTTTAAAAACGTTGATTCTATAAAAAGGGTTTTTTAATTTTTCATCATAAACTAATATTTCCATTATGATTCCACCCTAGTGGATTTGAATCTTTATGATTTCATCTTGTAAATTGAAATTGGACCATTGTGCCCTTATTATGTATTTTGGAAGAGATAATTACTACCATTAATGAAGGATAAATTCAAATAGGAAAACAAATCTCTTAGTATAATATTCCACTACTAATCTGGGGGAAACAAATCTCTTATAATGTTCATCCTAAAAAATTCAAATAGGAAAACAGAATTGCATGTGTTCCTTTTTTGTAGCCTATATTACGGGTAAATGGTCTCCTCTAAAAATCCTAAAACATAGTATGAGACTTCTTTCTCTCTTATAACGTTTATCGTAAAAAATTCCTTCACCGAGGTAAGAGACTTCTTTCTCACTTTTTTACTGTTCCCTTACCCTAATCTTCATCCATTAACTACACTCTCTCTCATTTTCTTCTATATCTAGATTGATTGGGATAGAAACACTGATTCAACCCTAAACCTAATCTTCATCCTCAAACAGCCGCCCATCACCCACCGCCGTACATCGATTGCTACCACCACCCAACGATAAAACCCCTTCGTCTCCCAATGATTAATTGGACCCCCTCCGCCGATCTTGTCGTCATCAGCCCCTCTCCAGCGATCTCATCAATGTTGGCGTTCTCGTTGCTATTTTTCTCTCATCGTCGATCTCTTCGTTTGCGTCACGACGGCTGCAAAAAAACATCCTTGGCAGTGAAGAATTTTCTTCGCTATCTTCTTAAATATATATTTTTTAAAATATTTTTTTACAGAGTTTTTTGCTAACTGGATCAAAAAATTCTTTGTTTACCATGTTAGCTAAATCGTACATTGAATATGGTGTACTAGTGTATAGAGTTGATTCCAGGTTTCATGGTTGTAGACATCCTGATTTTGAACCTGGGATGCGCTCGAGCATTCCCGATGATGAAACGAACCAATTACGACTACCCGAAACTGGTGAAAATGGCTTGAACTTGAGTCAACCAAACATTACCCAAGCAATCAAAACAGCCCAAACCAACCCAAGCATTGTTGAATCAAGCCAAACCATCAATCTGCCACCAAGAACCTTGAGCGCTCAAACCCCTGAGAAACACCTTGAGCGCTCAAGCCTACGGATTTGAGCGCTCAACTCTGATCCCAGTCAGGAATCTGCAGAGCATCTAATCATGAGATTTTCTGCATGGGAGCGTCTGGGGTGATCTCCTACGATCTTAATACGTATAATACACTCTAACGCAACCCTAAAACTACACCTAAAACTACCCCTAACCCCCCCCCCCCCATTTTGAAAATCAAAACCCACTCTCTCTCTCTACACTTCCCTCCCACTCTTCCTTCTATAAAAATCAACCTCTACCCCTGGTTTTGGGGTTGCTGACTGAAATACTCTAGCTCTCCTATTGCTCCTACTACTCCAGAAAACATTCTCACTCTCTCTCTACAACACCACTCCATACAACATCAAAACCATCTACAAAACCATCTTTCAAGTTCAAAATACCATTTCGACTCTGTGGACGGCCCACTGAGATTCGGTGCGGTTCGCGTTCGAAAAGATTGTGATTGTTTGAGTCGCCACCCGGATTTTAGGTCCGAACCCGAGAAACCGATAAAAATATGACTCGTTGCCCGTTGAAAAAGATTTTACTAGCCATCGTGAAACCAAAGATTTCTCGGATTCGGGGGTTTGGTTACGAGAGGGGAAGGGTTTTACGGCACCCCTCTCGCCCGGTCCGTGAACCGGTCTCTACTCAACATTTTGTGGGATTTTGGAAATGTTTGAAATTCAATTTATTCATGAAAATAGGGGATCGGGAATGGGAATCACATAAACAATAAAAACATAAAATGTATGTCTAAAGTGGATGCTTGTGCTTGATAATTTACATGAATGGTGATGATGATAACAAATGAAATTGCCACAAATATTTACAGAAAATGAGGAATTACAGAAAGTGTACGGCAATTCCAGAAATTTATGAACATGAAGCCTAATTTAATCAACTTGTAATCTGGATCCCAGAATGAGGCTTGAGCGCTCAAAGATGATGGCTTGAGCGCTCAATGTCCTCAAACCAACTTGAGCGCTCAATGCTTGTGGATTGAGCGCTCAAACCAGTTTCTGACTTCTGTGAGTTTGACCCTTTTTGCAGCTTCTCTTCCCATTCTTTGCAAGATTAAACGTTTGTAAATACTTTTCACAGATAAACAGATCAAAACACAAGGGTTTGATTTCTCAAAGATCGATGAAAAGAGAAGAATCATCACAAAATTAGCAAGGGAAACTCTTGAAAATGGAAGAGAGAGTGGGATTCAGATCATGAACACATGAAAAACAACCCACACACACCAGAAATGAACTAAAACATGATCCATCATCAAAACAGTTAACATGTGCAAATAAGCCAAGAACAGCTTGAGCGCTCAAAGGTATGGCCTTGAGCGCTCAAGCCATAATGTGGCTTTCTGATTTCTGACCTTGTAGGCTCATTTCAAGTATGAGGAACTTGAATGAGCCCACTGGTCTCCCTCAGCAAGACCAAAACAGTGATTTTCACATGATTTTCTACCTTTTCGGCTATGATCAAGGCTTGAACTTGTGGTTTGATAAATGGATGGGTAGTGGCTGTGTTTATGAACTATAGATGAAGTATTTTGGACAGAGGAGTGTGAGTGTAGGGCTGATTGAGTGATTGATTGAGTGGATGATGGAGTATTTGAGCTTAAAATGGTGATTTTGGCTTGGATGAGGTGGGTTTTGATGGAAGAGCTAGGTTTGGACGAAATTGATGGAGTGTATGGGCTGTAAATGGCTTATTAGAGTGAAAGAGGGGCTGTTGTAGTTGGTTTCTCAAAGACCCATGTGTTGTAGGCCTTTTAAAGAAGGTTTTTGGGTGATTTTGAGGTTGAAGATGATGGAGGATGGTGGCTATGGAGGAGAGGGAGGTTGAAGTGATGAGAGAGAGTGGAGAGGTCTGATGAAGGGTGTGAGAGTGTGTGTCCTCAGCCAAGAGGGTGGAGGAGGTTTATATAGAGAGAGAAATGGGAGAGAAATGAGTTTAATTTTTGAATTGGGTTTGGAGGGTGATTGAGGAGATGTTCAAGGGTCTAGGAAGTGTATTTAGGCAGTAGAAAACATAGGTAGACGCTCCTCTTGCAATAGAATATCATTATTAAATGTTCTGCAGAAAACTGATCTGGAACAGAGTTGAGCGCTCAAAGCCATGGGCTTGAGCGCTCAAGGTGGTTTTTTTAGGGTTTGAGCGCTCAAGGTTGGGGCCTTGAGCGCTCAAGGCTGCTGCTCAAAAGGTAAAACTTTGCAGGGCCGCCCCGGGTGCTACCGAACTCCGTTTCGTGCGTGGTTTGAAGCGTTGGAAAGCTTGTCGAGTGTACTTTCTAACCCAAGTGGTTTGAACCCAAGATAATTTGTACATCCAAGTATGTGACCATTTTACCCTCAGAAGGTCGGAAAAATAAGTCATTTTGGTAAAACGGACACATCTCCCTCATTTCAAAATGGATTGGGACAAATTATATATCGATAAAGAGGGTTTTGAATGTACTAGAAGATGGTGTAGGCTTGGGTTTGTTTTGAAATGGTTTATGGATGGTTTGAAGGGTATTTTGGTCATTTTGGTTGGTTTAAGGTTGTTCTAGGAGGGTTTAGAATGGTTTAGGGTGGTTCGGTGAGTTCAAGCCTTGTTCTTAGCCTCGAGGTATGCACGATTGGTCTATTTCATCATCGGGAATGCTCGAGCGCATCCTGGGTTCAAAATCGGGGTGTCTACAGTTGCCCCTCTTGGACGGGACTCGATGCCATTGATTTGGTATGAGTGACGCCCAAGACATAGACAACCCGACTCATTCCCCGTGATACATCTCAAGTCACAAAGGAAAACTTTAAAGATCAATCGGTCGTGCCACTCAGGCTGCCTACGTACCCCATTGTAGGGATCAGACCGGCGTAGTTCCTGGGGGCATATGCAAACAAATGCAACGGGTTCTCCTGTCCCTCAGGACGATTGATTAAAAAGTTTGGTCCCTCAGGACGATTGATTTAAAAAGTTTTGTCCCTCAGGATGATTGATTTAAAAAGTTTTGTCCCTCAGGACGATTGATTTAATGCGAATCGACGAGCCTTCCCGGGTCGTGAAACGCCAAACAAACGAATTATGCAAATCAACGAGCCTTCCCAGGATGTGAAATGCCAAACAATTATGCGAATCAACGAGCCTTCCCGGGTCGTGAAACGCCAAACAAATGAATTATGCAAATCAACGAGCCTTCCCGGGTCGTGAAATGCCAAACAATTATGCGAATCAACGAGCCTTCCCGGGTCGTGAAACGCCAAACAAATGAATTATTCAAATCAACGAGCCTTCCCGGGTCGTGAAATGCCAAACAAATGAATTATGCAAATCAACGAGCCTTCCCGGGTCGTGAAATGCCAAACAATTATGCGAATCAACGAGCCTTCCCGGGTCGTGAAACGCCAAACAAATGAATTATTATCAACGCCTTCCCGGTCGTGAAATGCCAAACAAATGAATTATGCAAATCAACGAGCCTTCCGGTCGTCAAATGCCAAACAATTATGCGAATCAACGAGCCTTCCCGGTCGTGAAACGCCAAACAAATGAATTATGCAAATCAACGAGCCTTCCCGGTCGTGAAATGCCAAACAATTATGCGAATCAACGAGCCTTCCCGGTCGTGAAAATGCCAAACAAATGAATTATTCAAATCAACGAGCCTTCCCGGTCGTGAAATGCCAAACAAATGAATTATGCAAATCAACGAGCCTTCCCGGTCGTGAAATGCCAAACAAATTTATTCAAATCAACGAGCCTTCCCGGTCGTGAAATGCCAAACAAATGAATTATGCAAATCAACGAGCCTTCCCGGGTCGTGAAATGCCAAACAATTATGCGAATCAACGAGCCTTCCCGGGTCGTGAAACGCCAAACAAATGAATTATGCAAATCAACGAGCCTTCCCGGGTCGTGAAATGCCAAACAAACATGCGAATCAACGAGCCTTCCCGGGTCGTGAAACGCCAAACAAACGAATTATGCAAATCAACGAGCCTTCCCGGGTCGTGAAATGCCAAACAAACATGCGAATCAACGAGCCTTCCCGGGTCGTGAAACGCCAAACAAATGAATTATGATTTTACGTGAATCGTTCAAGCCTTCCCGAGTCGAAACACTAAAAGCAAATGAATTATGATTTGATTGTGATTGTGATTGCGATTGAGATTGTGATTGTGATTGTAAAAGCAAATGATTGTGATTGTGATTGTGATTGTGATTGTGATTGTGATTGTGATTGTGATTGTGATTGTGATTGTGATTGTGATTGTGATTGTGATTGTGATTGTGATTGTGATTGTGATTGTGATTGTGATTGTGATTGTGATTGTGATTGTGATTGTGATTGTGATTGTGTGTAGCTACCCTCTGAACAACGGGGAGGCTAAATTTAATGGGGCTATCCCTTGAGCAACAAGATAACCAATGATAAGATGATTGTCTACTGAGCAACGAGACAATCGAGGAAATGTGATTGCTTACTGAGCAAAGAGGCAATCAATACGCTATTGAACCAAACACATAAATATGCTGGTCTTAGCGGCACAATGGTTCATCAACAACAAATTCTCAGAACAACTGATTAAATGCATTAATTGGTTAAACAAATATACTCAAACAACTTGACATGATTGATGTACACAATAAATGATTGATTGATTGAATGCACTAGCTAGGCGGCTTTTCAATGATTATCCCAAATGACTTGACCATGCTGGTTTTGAAATTAATTTTGAAAAAGGTGACCATTTCTGGTCTTGAAATTAATTTTGAAAAGGTGACCATTTCTGGTCTTGAAATTGATTGAAAAAGTTGTCCCTCAGGATGATTGATTGAAAACTGTCCCTCAGGACGATTGATTGATTTAAAACTTGTCCCTCAGGATCATTGACTTAAAAGTTGTCTCTTAGGACCATTGATTTAAAAGTTGTCCCTCAGGACGATTGATTTAAAAGTTGTCCCTCAGGACGATTGATTGAAAACTGTCCCGCAGGACGATTGCATGCGACTCGTGCATCGACACTCGACGACAACAACGACAACATTCCTTCTTTAAAAAAGTAGGAGGCTCAATGGGTGGCTCTTTTGCTTTCTACGTCTTTTTCCCTTGAGGCCAAGGTTTGGGTTGGAGCTTAGCAAAACTTGGGTTTTGGATTGGTTTGAGGCTTTTAGGCTTCTATGCCCCAGTCCTGGATTTGGGTGTATGCTTCCCCCAGAAATGGCATTAGGCTGACATGCCCCATAGATGATGATCCTCAATTCTGATTTTCTTTCTCGGCTCTGCTGATGGTTTTGACAACCAATTGACCATGTACCCAAATACGGGTTCTTTGATGCATTGAAATCGTTTCCACGAGTCAAGGATAGACAAGATTAAGACTACATGATTGACTGTTTGACAAAGAGGTGGATTTTTACAAGGCCGAGGAATTTGATCGGCCTTTTGGACAAAAGGATGGACATTGATGAGACCGACAAGGCCAAGGAATTTGATCGGCCTTTTTGACAAGGGGGTGGACATTGATGAGACCGACAAGGCCAAGGAATTTGATCGACCTTTTTGACAAGGGGATGGATTGTGACAGACAAGGCTTGGGGAATTTGATTGACCAGGTTGACATGACGGATATGAGCAACTATGTGAATGGCTTGATTGGGGTGCCCCGAGTGAGCAAAGGTTGATACGGAAGAACATGTCAACTCGAAGGGTATGGAAGACTATGCTGACCCAAAGTTTCTGAAAGATGGCAACCATGCTTCACCATTGATGTCGAAATTGTCATGATAAAATTAGATTTTGATTTTGTGATTGTTTTACTCCGTCAAGTGATGTTCATTCAAATCTACAATAAAACACAAGATTTCTTGTCGTGAACCCATGCCCCAGATTGCTGATGATGCCTCATTGATTTTCCTTCAAAATGCCCAAGTTTAGAGGGTCACGATGAAGACTCGTTGATATGCCCCGTTTGGATTTTTGCTTTGCATGACGCCTTGTGTTTGCACAATGCTTTGACTTTTTCAAGGAGATTAGACTGTTCTTTTTGACTTGAATTCTCACTATCAAGTTGCACTTTCCAATCTGAAAGGACTTTTATCTAGGTTATGATGGGGCCAAGGTTATGGGCTTAACAAAGGAAGGATTATAGGCTCAAAACATCTCATTTTTCCTCGGGGTTATTTGAGCTAGCAGCTATCTTGGACTTTTTGTGCCATTTTTGCTTCTGATGGGTGCTTTCATGTGCTTCTTCTTGCTTTAAATGAGCACTTCCTTTCATTCGTTTCAAATTTCTTCAGTGTTTTTCATCTTGTTGCACCCATGTATTTGACAAGCCTATGAGTTTGGCACTTTCATTGTTATGATACTTTGAATCTTCACACGCTTGTATCTTTGGCCCTTTTATTCTGCTGGCTGTCATGTGTTTGACACTTTCATATTTCTTGTTTCACCCCAAAGTGTGGGGATAGCCGCCTAGCCGGGTTCTTTTTTTTCAAGGAAATTGATTCAGCTCAAAAGGGCTTTGCAATGGATATTTATGTGGGGAATCAAACAAAGAATGCCTTTCTTCATTTTGAATTGTGCAACTTGATGTGGAGAACTCATGCTTGCTCTAACTTTTGCCTAGATCTCATTTTGAAGTTTGATCTAGCGAGCTTTTTGCCTTAACTTTTGCCTAGACCGCCCTTACGGGTTTTCGACCTAGCAGGCTTTTTCTGTGTCAAAGTATTGCTTCTTGATGGCGCTGGGGAATGGTCCATTGAAAATCCTCCTTGTACGGGGTGAGAGTTCAATTCAAATCCATCTCGTGTTTTGAAGTGATTATCATGTTTCTCAAATGATGGTGGAAAACAATTCCAAGTTGAGGTATTATTACAAAAATCCAAGTTTATGATTGACAATTTTAACACAACGGGGGACAACATTGATTTTTGATAGTTACGACCGAACCGCGAAGGGTTGCCTACGTATCCCTTTGCAAGGAATCAGGTCGCGCGTAGTTCAGGACTACAAAGATTGACTCTATTTTTGGTCTTTTTTTTTTTTTTTTTTTTTTTTTTTTTTTTGGACAATAACAACAAGACATTACAGACTCGAACATGAAAACACATAGACGAGGAAAGCAAAACATAAACAGACTCGAAACGCAAACTGACTCAATTTGAAGTGAAAACTTGACTTGACACTTGAAGACTTCCAAGACTCGTGGAAGATTGAATTATTGCATGGCCATTGTTGGTTCATTGATTTGGCGAGGTATTTGGTTTTGCCAGTGGTGCAGAGATGGATCCGTTGTCAATGAGATCTTGAATCTTGTGGCGGAGGCGTTGGCATCTCTTGGTAGGGTGACCGGGTGTTTGGTGATAGATGCAGAAGGTATTCGGGTTGTAGGAAGGTGGGGGATTTTGTGGGGGTGGAGTTGGTTGAAGTGGTTTGAGGAAACCTGCCATGAGAAGCTCTTCATAAACCAAGGGCAAAGGAGCAGAGAGTTGAGAAAATTTTCTTCGTCGGCTTTGAGGGCGGTTGATTTGGGTTGTGACTTCGTTGACTGGTTCAGTTTGGTTGGGATCATTGTTGGTGAAGCTTAAAGAGGCATTTTTAGTGGAAGTGAGGCTGATTTGATTGATGCCGAGGTTTTGTTTATGCTGAGGCATGGGGTATAATATGGTGTTGGACTCGAGTGGCAGAAGAGAGATGGTTTCATCGTCAATGAGATCTTGAATCTCATGACGAAGGCGTTGACAATCATCGGTAGCATGATCGGGCACTTGATGGAAGGTACAGAAGGCGTTTGGGTCGTGGTAAGCTGGGAGCTTTCGAGGTAAAGGAGTTGGAGAGAGTGGTTTAAGAAGACCGGCCATGAGAAGCTCTTCATAGACCGAGGACAGAGGTGTGGGGAATTGGGAGAATTTTCTTGGTTGGTCTTTGGGCCGGTTGATTTGGATTATGGTGGTGGTTGGTTTGGGTTTGCTGATGGTGCTGGTTGAGAAGTTGGGGTTGATATTTGTGGAGCTGGGGGTGGCTTTTGCATTGTTGTTGGTAAATGGTGTTTTGGCTTTCTCGGGGTAGACCTTTTCGCCTTCTGGAGTGAGGTTTTCCTTTTCAACGTCCCAGTGGTGCATCTCTATAGGTTTGAATCCTTCCATGATAGATTCCTCTAGTTCAGAGATCTTGGCCAAAGCTGCAGCCATTTCGGGGCTATTTTCGGGTCGTTGGAGGTTCTCTTGGACCCCCGGAAGACGGTCACGGATGTCTTGCACCATGATTATGAGCTGGGTGATTTGATTTCCCAGGTTATTCACAGCCATCTTGAGTCCTTCGATTTCAGCCGGAACATCCATGTCTTGAGGTTTGGGTTGAGTCAACTTCTGTTCGGGAAGTTGTGTAAGGACTTGTAATTTCATATAATTTTTTCTAAAATAATGTTGGGGAAGTGTGAGGAAATGAAAATAGAGTAATACAGGGTCAATGTGAAGTTAGTATTGCATTTGGGTCTTTGTGAGATGCATTATGAACATGAGGGGTGTAAGTGTGATTTGTGGGAGTGCATATAGATATGTGTGGCTGATTTTTTTTCAAGCAAAAACTCATCCTCTTCCTCCCAAAATAGGCAGCCATTCTCTCTCTCTCTAACCCTCCATAGCTCTTCATCTTCTCCCTCAAACTTCCTCCAAAATCTCACAAAAACCGCCCAACTCTTGCACAAATTCTTCATCTACACACCTTTGGAGCTTGGTGTCTCCTAGCTTTGTCATTGGGAAAGCTCAATTTGGTGATTTTTAGAGTTGGGAAGCTTGGGTTTGGAATCAACTTTGATCTAGAGCTTGTCTTCACTTGAGGTAGGGAACAACATTCTACCTTCTCTAAGTGTATGTTGAATGAATTAATGCATTACTCTTGTTATTGCTCCTAAATTTTCATTTCACTTGTTTGTCACCATGGAAGTTGAGTTTGGAGTTGATTGAGTTTGGGTTTTGTATGTTTAGTTGATCAATCCATAAATTGATTGTTGATATGTCTCTCTCTCTTGATTAGTTGTGTTTTGGAACCTCATTTTTGCCTTGGATTGAAGCCCCATTCATTTGGAACAAGCTATCAAAATTTCACTCGAAACCCGTTTGGATCGATCCAAACATATGTTGGATCGATCCGAAACAGTCTGTTGGTGTTTTGAACCATCTTGGATCGATCCAAAGTTGTTCGGATCGATCCAAAACCTTTGTTTGCTTTTGGACCATTTTGGATCGATCCAAAGTTGTTGGATCGATCCAAAACCTTAACTCGTAAGTTGGCTCTTTTTTTGGATCGATCCAAAGGTGTTTGGATCGATCCTACTCCTCTTGTTCAGGCAGATTATTGAACCAACTTCGCGGGCACGCCCCGGCTTCGTCCGAACTCCGATTGAGGTGATTCTTGAACCGTTGGAAAGCTCTATGAGTCTACTTTCAAACCCAATTGGTCTCATATTCATAGCCTTTTTATTTTGAGAGAAATGTGCTTTTACTATCAGCGTGTTGCATTTTCTTGAGATTTATAGCTCCATTTTCATGTTCTATCGCTCCGGGCCCTCATTGGCCATTTCAAAGCTTCTTGAATTGACGTCTAAGCTTCGGTAACCTATCATGGTGCATTTTATGTTTTGTTTTGGTTGTCTTGGTTTCTCACGTACATTGGATACGTGTTAATTTGACCATCACCGACACATTTTGAGTTTTTGAACAAAGATGATTGTGTGAATGTTTTGGACACTTGTGAAAGGGTATTGTGATACGTGAATTGGCTTTGGGCACTAAGTTGAACTTATGTGTTGATAAATGGTTATGTAAATGTGAAATATGTGACACGGGGCCCGAAAGGGTACGCCCGGAGTGACACGGGGCCCGAAAGGGTATGCCCGGAGTGACACGGGGCCTTTATGGTATGCCCGGAGTGACACGGGGCCTATATGGCATGCCCGGAGAATAAACGAATGATTAAAAGAAAAAGGATGTGTATGATAAATGTGAAGGATACTTGGATTATTTTAGATGTTTTGGGTATTTGTGAAGTATTGTGCAATGAAATGCTTGTGTAAATGACTGTGTTTTGAGGGGAATAAACCCACGACACGAAATGTAACGTTTACGAGGAAACATATGGACACTTGGGTTTGGTTAGGTCTTTGGGGCATCTCCTAGACACTTCATCATCAAATTGATCTATCTTGGTCCACTTTAGCTTACTCATTCTTATGTACCACATCATCATGTGCATCTTTCATTCTCTATACCCTTAGTGTTGGTAGAAAAGTTTCCTACGAGCTAGTGAGCTCACCCTATCTTCCCCAGGTACTCGGCAAGGCACATGATTGGGATGCTTGACGTGTGGATGCATAGCATGAAGCTTACTTTGCATGGAGTTATTTCATCCTCTCCATAGTTTACTATATTTTTGGGAGATGATTTTGTAACTTCTATTTCTTTAATCTTTTGACAACCCAATATATGTAATAACTTTATTTATTGTTGGAACTAAAGTACTGGGGTCCAGGTACCTTGATGAGAGACACGTAGACTCATAAATTTGGAAACTGTACTTTGACTTTGACTATTCTATGGAGATATGTTTGACTGTGATCCATCCTACGTGGATACTCTTTATATTTTGGTTATTAAAGTTGAGGGCGTGACAAGTTGTAAGGCTTCTTTCTTGGATCAATGGCTCGGGACTGACAGTAAAGCAAAAAGGTCAAGCTCAGATTGTGCCCCTGGTTTTATTGAAGGAAATGTTGTGCATGTGTCATTGTCGTGTCGTCCTAAGATCTGGATTACCGGTCTCAGTCTCACTTAAGGCATTGCACGGATGTGCGAAACAACAACCACGGGTAAGTCGTGACAGGCAGGTTAAATCCCAATCGTCGTGGAATCAGAGCCAATCTCCTTATAGACTATCCGAGACAGAGCAATAAGGTTGTTGAAATCCAGATACAGATGCACTTAAGGCTAGCCCGAAACACGGGGAGCCGTTCGGGCACGGCAGACACCGGAGGTATCTCAAACTTCGTGGATTTAAAGTCTCCTAGACTAAATTCGACAGCTTTGGAAGATTGCCCCAATCCTCAAGTTTTCTTTTAAGTGATAAGTCCTTGATATCGGATGATCGGATTTGGGAAATTCTGATCCACACGAATTCCGACAATGATCTAAGATCAGATGCCTAAGGGCGATTGATCCTTCTCGGGCCAAGGTCCCTTAAACTTGTTTAGATCAGTGTTTAGGAATTTGATGATCCAAATTTTTCCATGTCCGGTCATCCTAAAGGCTAACTCGTAAGAATAACGCACATATGGGATGCACGACTCATCATCGGGCCAAGGCAACCTCCTACTAACCGCAGAGGCACTAAAACAAAACGGGATATTTACACGAAATATCTATACAAACGATGCTCGCGACGACTGCATTCGACAGCTTTGGAAGATTGCCCCAATCCTCAAGTTTTCTTTTTGAAGCAATAAAGTCCTTAAAATTGAATAATCGAATTTGGGAATCTCTGATTCATACTAATTCCGACAATGATCTAGATCAGAAGCCTAAGGGCGATTGATCCTTCTCGGGCCAAGGTCCCTTAAACCTGGCTAGATCAGTGTTTAGGAATTTGATAATCCAAAGTTTCCCATGTCCGGTCACCCTAAAGACCAACTCGCAAGAACAACGTGCATATGGGATGCACGACTCATCATCGGGCCAGGGCAATCTCCTACTAACCGCAGAGGCTCTAAAATCTAAACTGAAAAACAAAACGGACGAACACACGCGACAACTATATACAATGCAGATGCATGAATGCAAAATGGCATGGCGAGGAAAGCGGTAACACATAGCATGTTAACATGGTGGAGCACGTAAACTTAGCACACAGGTGAGCTGCTAAACGTGGGGTTCTATGGCTAATTATATGCAAAAGGCTGGTTTTGGTCGCTGAGGGTACCCCGGACTCAAAATCAAAACCGCCTCCTACCGTCAAAGACGATAGTGACGATGTGATTTATCACGGTCGAGGGCTGCTGGGCATTTCGGGATTCCCTGTCACCGGCAAGCCGGGCAGGATTGCCAAAACACGCCAGCGGGGTTGAGAACCATGCAAGTGCAATGCAAAATCAAATTCCAAATATTTTCAAAAATCCCACAAAACATCTTTCAAACTAAACCCACTTTGATTAACACATATTTCAATAAAATTACACAAGTGTAATAAAAATTGCACAAATGTAATTAAATAAAATATGTATTAACCAAAATTCCCCAGCGGAGTCGCCAGCTTGTGGACGGCCCACTGAGATTCGGTGCGGTTCGCGTTCGAAAAGATTGTGATTGTTTGAGTCGCCACCCGGATTTTAGGTCCGAACCCGAGAAACCGATAAAAATATGACTCGTTGCCCGTTGAAAAAGATTTTACTAGCCATCGTGAAACCAAAGATTTCTCGGATTCGGGGGTTTGGTTACGAGAGGGGAAGGGTTTTACGGCACCCCTCTCGCCCGGTCCGTGAACCGGTCTCTACTCAACATTTTGTGGGATTTTGGAAATGTTTGAAATTCAATTTATTCATGAAAATAGGGGATCGGGAATGGGAATCACATAAACAATAAAAACATAAAATGTATGTCTAAAGTGGATGCTTGTGCTTGATAATTTACATGAATGGTGATGATGATAACAAATGAAATTGCCACAAATATTTACAGAAAATGAGGAATTACAGAAAGTGTACAGCAATTCCAGAAATTTATGAACATGAAGCCTAATTTAATCAACTTGTAACCTGGATCCCAGAATGAGGCTTGAGCGCTCAAAGATGATGGCTTGAGCGCTCAATGTCCTCAAACCAACTTGAGCGCTCAATGCTTGTGGATTGAGCGCTCAAACCAGTTTCTGACTTCTGTGAGTTTGACCCTTTTTGCAGCTTCTCTTCCATTCTTTGCAAGATTAAACGTTTGTAAATACTTTTCACAGATAAACAGATCAAAACACAAGGGTTTGATTTCTCAAAGATCGATGAAAAGAGAAGAATCATCACAAAATTAGCAAGGGAAACTCTTGAAAATGGAAGAGAGAGTGGGATTCAGATCATGAACACATGAAAAACAACCCACACACACCGAAATGAACTAAAACATGATCCATCATCAAAACAGTTAACATGTGCAAATAAGCCAAGAAACAGCTTGAGCGCTCAAAGGTATGGCCTTGAGCGCTCAAATGTGGCTTTCTGATTTCTGACCTTGTAGGCTCATTTCAAGTATGAGGAACTTGAATGAGCCCACTGGTCTCCCTCAGCAAGACCAAAACAGTGATTTTCACATGATTTTCTACCTTTTCGGCTATGATCAAGGCTTGAACTTGTGGTTTGATAAATGGATGGGTAGTGGCTGTGTTTATGAACTATAGATGAAGTATTTTGGACAGAGGAGTGTGAGTGTAGGGCTGATTGAGTGATTGATTGAGTGGATGATGGAGTATTTGAGCTTAAAATGGTGATTTTGGCTTGGATGAGGTGGGTTTTGATGGAAGAGCTAGGTTTGGACGAAATTGATGGAGTGTATGGGCTGTAAATGGCTTATTAGAGTGAAAGAGGGGCTGTTTGTAGTTGGTTTCTCAAAGACCCATGTGTTGTAGGCCTTTTAAAGAAGGTTTTTGGGTGATTTTGAGGTTGAAGATGATGGAGGATGGTGGCTATGGAGGAGAGGGAGGTTGAAGTGATGAGAGAGAGTGGAGAGGTCTGATGAAGGGTGTGAGAGTGTGTGTCCTCAGCCAAGAGGGTGGAGGAGGTTTATATAGAGAGAGAAATGGGAGAGAAATGAGTTTAATTTTTGAATTGGGTTTGGGGGGTGATTGAGGAGATGTTCAAGGGTCTAGGAAGTGTATTTAGGCAGTAGAAAACATAGGTAGACGCTCCTCTTGCAATAGAATATCATTATTAAATGTTCTGCAGAAAACTGATCTGGAACAGAGTTGAGCGCTCAAAGCCATGGGCTTGAGCGCTCAAGGTGGTTTTTTTAGGGTTTGAGCGCTCAAGGTTGGGGCCTTGAGCGCTCAAGGCTGCTGCTCAAAAGGTAAAACTTTGCAGGGCCGCCCCGGGTGCTATCGAACTCCGTTTCGTGCGTGGTTTGAAGCGTTGGAAAGCTTGTCGAGTGTACTTTCTAACCCAAGTGGTTTGAACCCAAGATAATTTGTACATCCAAGTATGTGACCATTTTACCCTCAGAAGGTCGGAAAAATAAGTCATTTTGGTAAAACGGACACATCTCCCTCATTTCAAAATGGATTGGGACAAATTATATATCGATAAAGAGGGTTTTGAATGTACTAGAAGATGGTGTAGGCTTGGGTTTGTTTTGAAATGGTTTATGGATGGTTTGAAGGGTATTTTGGTCATTTTGGTTGGTTTAAGGTTGTTCTAGGAGGGTTTAGAATGGTTTAGGGTGGTTCGGTGAGTTCAAGCCTTGTTCTTAGCCTCGAGGTATGCACGATTGGTCTATTTCATCATCGGGAATGCTCGAGCGCATCCTTGGTTCAAAATCGGGGTGTCTACAGACTCATCATCTATTGATCAATAAACCTCACACACTGTTTCACCCATCCAGAATACTAACCAAACATCCATAATCGTCCATCCCCAAGCCCAAAATCAAGTTCAAGCTTTCAATCAAGTTAAAAAGGTAGTTAATATGTGAAATATCACATTTTGGGTTTTCTGAGAGAGACCAGTAGGTTCAAGCAAGTTCTTTATACTTGCATTGGGCTTACAAGGTCCAAAATATATAATCAAAGCATTTTCAAAATCTGCAGTTACAGCAGGGGTTGAGCGCTCAAGCCTCAGACCTTGAGCGCTCAAGCCTCAGACCTTGAGCGTTCAAGCCCTGTTCTGGTTAGTCACTGTTTTATGCTTTTGGGCTTTATACAGACCTTTGATCAACATAAAAAGGCTATTGAGGTGTTTATTTCGTTTTCCAAATAATCTTTTACATCTTAAATGTTCATGCATGTACACCTTTTAGTCTTTTTATGATTTTAATGTGTATAAACCTTGTTTTAAAGGGTAGATAGTGACTGAACCACCTTTAATCATTCTTGTTTAATATACTGGAGGTCCTGAGAATCATCAAAAATCTATTTAAAGGTCAAAAATCAGAAAGCTATATTATGGCTTGAGCGCTCAAGGTCATGCCTTTGAGCGCTCAAGCTGTTCTAGGGCCATTTACTGGTTGCTAGTTGTTTCGATGATGGATCATGGTTTAACTTCTTTCTGGTGTGTGTGTGTTGTTATATTTGTGCTTATGATCTGGATCTCTCTCTCACATACTCTTTTGAGTGTTTTCCCTTGTTGATTCGTGGTGGTCTTCTTCTTTTATCATTCTTTGGAAGATCAAAGCTTTATGTTTTAGTCTATTTCTTCATTAAAAGGGTTTATTAGTGATTGATCTTACAAAGAATGAGCAAAGAAGTGATGAAGAGGCTTGAATTCATAGAAACCAGAAACTGCCTTGAGCGCTCAAACTGTTTTGTGGACAATTTCTAATTTGACACTCCCAAGTCATTTCTGGGTGAATAAAACGTTCAATTAACCTTTCTGAAGTGTCAATGAGCTTCAAATGTGATTAATCATGGAAAACCAACAGGAAAATGTATGAGAGGAATGAGGGTTAAGCGCTTAAGCCATCACCCTTGAGCGCTCAATCCGTATTCTGGGATCCAGGTTGTAAATCAGTATCTTATGTTCTATAATCTCTTGTGTCGAAGAACAGTCTCTGTTGTTGTTTACTTCTGTGAATATTTGTAGTAATTTTCTTTATTGTTATCATCATCACCCATGTAGATCACGTGCACGAGCATCCACTGTAGATTCGTTTTTTTTGTGTGTATATATTGTTGTTATGTGATTCTTGTCCCCGATTCCCCGTCTACGTGGATAAATCGAATTTCAAATATTTTCAAAATCCCATAAAATGTTGAGTAGAGACCGGTTCACGGACCGGGCGAGAGGGGTGCCGTAAAACCCTTCCCCTCTCGTAACCAAACCCCCGAATCCGAGAGATCTTTGGTTCCGCCATGACCAGTAAAATCTTTTTTTCAATGGGCAAATGAGTCCTTTTTAATCGGTTTCTCGGGTTCGGACCTCAAATCCGGGTGGCGACTCTAACAATCACAATCTTTTCAAATGCAAAACCGAACCATTTCCGCGGGCCGTCTACAATGGTGTATTCGTCACCCATGATTTTCTTAACACATTATTAATCATGGTTAATTTCATTACCATGTTTTTCATGATTTTGGCTTTGGTTGTGGTTTTATGGTGCATTAATCTACCATATGTTTTATGTTTTTTTTTATGATTTTTTGTGGTGTATTAATCTACCATGTTTTTATCGTTTATATCAATCTGACTTTTATACTTAGACTACATATATCTATTTTTTATGGTGTATTAATGTGTCATGTTCTTTAGTTCATTTATTCACACTTGTATTATATTATTAAGAAATATCATGATTATTTTTAGGTCAAAATTTCATGATTATTTTTTTCATTTTTTATGGTGCATTAATGTGTCATGTTCTTTAGTTCATTTATTCACACTTGTATTATATTATTAAGAAATATCATGATTATTTTTTTCATTACCTCGACCTTATTCATGGTCAGTACAGCTCGGCACAAGGTTTAAGGACCCCCCCTACGTGGTGCTGAGCTATTCACCCTCTCGTGGTGACTGCCATAGGCACGTGCTATGCCTAGTAGTAGGGTAATCAGGTTTTACCCACTCCATTAATAAGGGAATATATTCCCTCCAATAATTAGGAGAGAAAAACCCTACTAACTAGAGTTTTTGGTGCTAGTTATACAAACAAGTGTACACAAAATAGACATAAGCCTAATAGGATAATAAATCTAGGGAAAATCCTAGTGAATCTTAGGTTTATTCTCCAAAATCTAACATTAAATGGGAGAATATCTATGTGTAAGAAAATCTTGAGAGAATCCCATGGGATTCTTGGCACATATATGTATATACACTTTGTATATAACATGTGCCAAATTGGGAAGCTTCCAAGGAAATTTCCAAGCAACTTCCTCTCAATCTTTCTATTAATGGTGAGAATCCTAGAGGAAATCTTAGGGTTTTACTTTAAGGGATTTTAGTGTTCAAACCTATGCACATGACTACTAAATTTGGTTTACTAGGGAATGAGAGAAATATAGGGTCTAGGTATACTAAGGGAGATGAAATGGTGTCGGGTTTAATGAGGTAAATCTAGTAGGGCCAATATATACATTAGGGGTGAAAATTTAAACCGATGAACCGATGAACCAGACCAAACCGGGATTTTTTTTCGGTTTTTTTCTTTGTCTGGTTCGGTTCAGTTCCTGATATTTTAAAATTTTTAAAACCGGTTCGGAAGGATTTTTAAGTGAACCGAACCGGTATTAACATACATACCTTGAAAAAACTAGAGACCAAGGATCGAACTCTCGACCTCATGTGAGGGAGCCAACGTCCTTACCACTTGGCTGGCTAGCCACTTACGATTTATGTGGGAGAGAAATTTATTTATTACTTAGTAATAGTTATAATACAGTACTATATATATTATATAACTCAACTTTCCCCAACTCAACCCTAAAAGTCATTTCTCAAGTTTCTATCCCCTCTCTCTCTCTCTCTATGAGATCTGCTTCAATTAGGGGTGAAGTGCCGTCAATCGACGCCACCAACCGACGCCGAGATGGAGCAACGATCCAGGAGACGCCGCAAATCGACGGCAACCTGTCCAAAACATCAACATCTTCGACTCCGTCCAATATATGTATGTAAATCTGTAGATGAAAGTTTGTGTGTGTAGGTGTATATACTTATATATATGTATATGTATGGTTTTGAATCTCCTATTTCAATATATGTTTGTATATATATATATATACGGATATAAATCTTGATCTATTCGTTTCTGGGGGGATATAAATTTTTTTGTTTCTGTATATGGATCAAGATCTGTTCATTTCTAAGGTGTTAGATGACGTTTCTATCACCAAACCTTTGGCGGGTAACTATCAGCCAAGGGGTAGGACAAGGGCGGTCAAGGTTTCAAATCATGATCAATAACTTTGGGAATTTGGTTCGAAGATCAACTTTTCTGAGTTCCAGAGAGGTATGACACCAGGAAAAATCCCAGAGGTTAATTCGGTGGAGGAGACTACCATTGAGTGGCCTTTTACTTCGAATAATATTCTAGATCCAGTAGTGGATTGGGGTAAGCCACCAATTTTTTACGAAGAAACGGTGGAGGAAATTACAAATGGAAAATGATCAAAACATGGTATTAGGAGCAAATAAAGACTAAAAGGTGGTCATGGTTTGGAAAATTCCCAAGGCATGGTAAGGAAAAAAGAAATGATAAATACATAGTATTTTTAACTTGTAATGCCCAAAATACCCTCAACTTAATTTTCCCTACTAAATCAAATAAGCCCTTTCTTTTCTTCTTTTCTTCGTTCTTCCAAATCCATCGAATAACCTCCCTCTATCTCTCTTGGTCCCTCCCTGTGCAAGGCGGTGCACTCTCTCTCGCTCTCTCTCTTATCGAACACACAGACAATATCAATTCTGTCACAGCAGTAGCAAGCCGTGTTGGAAATTTTGTGAATGAAACCGGGGCACTCGGAGGGTCTCCTGAGGCAACCGAGACCTCCCCACGGATTCAATACGATGACAGATATTATGGTGTTTATTGCTGGCTATAAACACCCCGTAACCTCCCCATGATGGAGATTGAATGGCAGATTTCAACCCCATTCAAATTCGTAATCAAGTTGGCTGTTACAGAATCAGAAATGAATTACAGAATTCATTGGCAGATTCAATTTCGTCATTGAATTGGGAGGCTCCTCTTTATTCCCATATTCAAGGTTTCAGCTCATTTTCCAGCTATAAAGAGGTAGTGTTGATCTTTGGTTTTGACACCAAAAATTCGAGCATCATTTTGTAGTCCAGAAATCGTGTTTTTGAGAGAGAGAGGCAGACGCAGTTTCAGTTCGCCAAGGCTTCCAACGGTGGTGTTCCGGTGGTTGTGGTACTAGTCGTTTCATCCTGGGACGAAGACGTCGGTTCATCCTACAACACCCACGGTAGGTGGCGCATCTTTGTTAAGGAGAGTGTGTTACACACAACTCGGCCTTTCCAATCTACTGTTTGTATCACAATTTCAATAATATAATTTCCAGTTTATGTAATTTTATTGTATTCTGTTCATGTATAATGATATGAGAGGAATTTTTTTTTTGGATCTGTGATTACCACTGTATTTTTTCCATCAAGCTTAACAAAGATTTTCTTATCGATTGGCAATCGAGTTCCAGAAAACAATTCTGTTTTGGTACTAACTTTTGAGTTGCAAGAACAGAATCGAAGTTGTGACAGAATTGGTGGCATCTCACTAATCTGAGATATCATAGTAATCTTTGTGGGAAAAGTAACAAATCAGAGGCTACGGCCTAAGTCAATCATGTGCAATTGGACTTCACTGATTAAGCCACGGCTTTAGGCAGTTGTGCGCAACTTGCCTTGATCTGGTAAGTTTGATTGGCCTCTGGAGCAATCTACTTGGCTTAAGCCTTGACATTGCTCGGCCAGAAACTTGTGATTAGTTGATTGTTTGGCTTCTGGAGCAACCTACTCTGCTTAAGCAGTGACGTTGCTTAGCCACAGTCCTCTGGATCTCTGCTTTGTGATAGCAGTTCTTGTGTTGGGTTTAAGAACAGCTAGTGGTTGGGCTAGTTCGGCCTAAGAGTGTGCTCTGCCTGTAGTAATATAACCAGTGGAAGGTTAATTACTCAGCCTTGGTACATGGCCAGTGTAGTAACTTGGCACATGGATTGGTATACTTGGCAGAGACAGAACATGGATTGGTATACTTGGCAGAGGCAGAACATGGATTGGTATACTTGGCGCTGCCCTCGAACTCCCGCCTAGGGGCGCTGCCCCTAGGAACCCCTCTAAGGGGCACGGCCCCCTAGCACCCCCACCAGGGGGCAAGCCCCCTGGGACCCCCGGGGTACACTTGTACGTTGTGGGTGCAAGACCATGTTTGGTTGCTAAGTTTAGAGTGTTAATCTATACTTATTGTCATGATTGTGAAAATAATTTCTTTAATTTGTCGTTTGTCATTTCTCAGGTGAAAATGACAAGTGAGAAGAGCTCTGATACTCTTATGGGAAGCTCAAGTGTTGTTGCTCCTTTGCATAGAGTTCCCTCAATTCCGATGTCCCATGTGGATAAGCCTAGGAAGTTCGGTCAAGGGGTTGATTTCAAGAGATAGCAGCAGAAGATGATGTTCTATCTGACTACTCTCCATCTCACTGGGTGCTTGTCTGAGGATACCCCAGTAGTTGCTGAAAATGAGACAAACAACCAGAAGCGATAGGCTCTGGATCAGTGGAAGAATGTTGATTATCTGGCCAAGAACTATGTCTTGAATGCTCTTGATGACTCGTTGGACTCTGTGTTCAATGAGGCAAAGTCATCCAAGGAACTGTGGGAGTCCTTGGACAAAAAGTACAAGATCGTTGGGGTCGGGCCTAAAAAGTTCGTGGTGGGCCGCTTCCTTGATTATACTATGAAAGATGAGAGATCTGTGACTGAACAGGTCCAAGAGCTCCAGATGTTGATCAATGAAATCAAAGCAGAAGGGATGTTATTGCCTGAGCCATTTTTGGTGGCTGCTATCATCCACAAGCTTCCAAGAACTTGGAAGGAGTTCAAGAGTTATCTCATGTTCAAGAACAAGGAGATGACATTGGAGACTCTCTTCTACAAGCTCAATGTCACGGAAGGAAATCGGGCAAGGGAGAAGGCTGCCAAGGAGGCTGAAATGGCAAAGGCCAACATGGTGGAGCATGGCCGTCCTTCCTCAAGTGGTGGTGTGAAAAAGAACCAACATGACAAGCGGTCTGACAAGCAGAAGGGCAAGAGTGTCCATTTGGGACCAAAGGGCGGTGTCGCTAAGAAGCAAAAGGAGAAGTTCCAAGGGAAATGCTTCAATTGTGACAAGTTTGGCCATAAAGCATCTGAATGCAAGAAGCCACCTCGTCCACAAGCGCATATTGCAGAAGCCTCAGGAGGTAGTTCTGACATGAACTTCTCAGCTATGGTATCTGAGGTGAACATGGTGGGCTCGAATCCACGAGAGTGGTGGATTGACACTGGGGCTACCCGCCATATCTGCTGTGACAAGAAGATGTTCACGTCACTTGAGCCGGTTAATGGGGAGAAGCGGTTTATGGGGAATTTAGCGACCTTAGATATTGCTGGTGAAGGAACAGTGGTCTTGAAGATGACTTCGGGGAAGACATTGACCCTGAACAAGGTGTTGTTTGTGCTAGACATTCGTAAGAATCTAATATCTGGTTCTCTGCTGAGCAAGTACGGCTTTCGCATGGTGTTTGAATCAGATAGGGTCATTTTGACTAAGGCTGGATCATATGTAGGGAAAGGCTATATGGCCGATAGTTTATTTAAAATGAATGTAATGACTGTTATCCCTACTATCAATAAGACAAATGCCCCAGTTGCTTATGTGCTAGAGTCTTCCATTTTATGGCATGGTAGACTAGGTCATGTTAATTATGAATCTATGCATAGATTAGTTAACTTGGACCATATTCTAGCTTTTCATATTGAAGCAAATCACAAGTGTGAAACTTGTGTCGAAGCAAAGTTAACTAGGACTTCGTTTCGATCGGTTGAAAGAAGTACCGAACCATTGGGGCTAATCCGCACTCATGTGTGTGATTTGAAATATGTCCAAACGCCAAATGCAAACAAGTATTTTATTACTTTTATTGATGATAGCACGAAATATTGCTATGTGTACTTGCTAAAAAGCAAGGATGAAGCGTTGGACAAGTTCATTCTTTTTAAGAATAAGGTGGAGAACCAACTTAGCACTAAGATTAAGGTGGTGTGAAGTGACCAAGGTGGTGAATTTGAATCACCGTTTGGTAATTACTATGCTGAACACGGTATTATTTACCAAACCACTGCACCTTACTCGCCTCAGCAGAATGGAACTGTAGAGCGCAAGAATCGTACATTGAAAGAAATGATGAATGCTATGTTGGTTAGTTCTGGGTTGCCTCAGAACATGTGGGGTGAAGCGGTGTTGACCGCTAACTATCTTTTGAATTTAGTGCCCCGCAAAAAGTTAGACAAAACACCTTATGAATTGCTCAAAGGTAAGAGGCCTAACTTTAAGCACTTGCGAGTGTGGGGATGTCTTGCTAAAGTAGCAATACCTCCTCCTAAGTATGAGAAAATAGGACCGAAAACCGTTGACTGTGTGTTTATCGGTTATGCACATAATAGTAGTGCATATTGGTTCCTTGTGTATGAGTCTGGAGTACCAGATATACACAAGAACACTTACATGGAGTCTATAAATGTGTCATTTTTCAAACACATTTTTCTATATAGATCCATCGGGGAGTCCAGTTCAGTGAAACGGACTTTGCATCCTGCTAATCATAGCAGTGGAGACCAAGGAAAGGAAGTTGATGTTGAACCCAGACATAGTAAGCGTGCTAGGACATCAACGTCTTTTGGTCCAGACTTTCTAACTTATTTGTTAGAAAGTGAGCCTCGGACT
>CM029271.1:17044332-17059332 GCA_016920895.1 Vaccinium myrtillus
AAGGCTTCCAACGGTGGTGTTCCGGTGGTTGTGGTACTAGCCGTTTCATCCTAGGATGAAGACATCGGTTCATCCTACAACACCCATGGTAGGCGGCGCATCTTTGTTAAGGAGAGTGTGTTACACACGACTCGGTCTTTCCAATCTACTGTTTGTATCTCAATTTCAATTCTGTAATTTCTAGTTTATGTAATTTTATTGTATTATGTTCATGTATAATGATATGAGAGGAAATTGTTCTTTGGATCTGTCATTTCCACTATATTTTTCCAATAGGCCGACATCGATTCTGTCACAGAAGTACCCACGCCGACACCAATCGACGATAGTCAGAATCAAAGCCACTCGAAGCCCTATCGATTATCTGTCTAACCTCAACTACTACTCGAAATTGAAGGTATTCCCTTTTCCTTCTTCTTGTTATTCAAATTTCCATCCCAATATATGTGTGTGTGTGTTCTATTTCTGGGTTGTTCGTATAGAAGAAAATCGAACAACCAAGTTGGTAAAAACATGGACATGGGTTTTGCACCCCATTTGTTCGATGAAATGCTTGTGAGAAGAATGGCACTTTGAATACAACTCTTAATTTGTCTTCAAGTGCACCCCATGTGTTCGATGAAATGCTTGTTTTGTATGCCTCTTTCCTAGCTTGATTTTATGAGGGTTCCTCATTTACTCCTTTTTGTATAACGCGTTCTCGTTCAGCCTTTGAGCTTATAGGGAGCCCATCAACGTGTCTGATTTATTATTCCTTCATCCCACAAAAGAAGCATTGTCAAATTAGATGATGAAGGTAGTAATAGTTGTCCTGTGTAAGAAACGAAGCAAAATGAAGTTTCACCCAATGGAACTGGAGGTTTTGTAGCAGTGAACTACAAACTACTAGTTTGCAACATTTTTTAATCAGAATAAAACAAATGAAATTGTACAAAAAAAAACAAATGGGGTGGACGAGAGATTACACATGCCAAATGGCTTATAAGGGCCAATGGGGCACCTAAGTCCTAAGACTCCTCACCAACAGACCACCCCTCGAGGTTAACAACAGCTATCCATTCGCAAAATTATAGCAATTTGTGAACCCCTTGACGGCCTTGAGTCAGTTAGTTGTGTTTGATCATGGGTTTATGAAGCAATTTATGGTGTGGACGAAATGTGAAGGAAATAAGTAATTGAGTGAAGGAAATAAGTAATTGAGTGAAGGAAATAAGTAATTGAGTGAAGGAAATAAGTAATTAAGTGAAGCAGCTAGATTTTTTTCTTCGTTTTCCCCACACTTTTCTATCCATGATCCAAACAAATCCTCTATAACATAATCACCATAATCGCATTACTTATTTTTCCTTTTGGTAACAACATAATCACGTATTTGAGGCCAATCTCCACTTTCAAATTATAATCATCTAGCATTTTCCGTAAAATAAAAATCCATACATGAAAGGCTTCCATTCTCCCCGTATGAACTACACCATGAAAGACAACATATTGCATGTCAGTCATAGTGCACACAATATCGAATAGCAACTTTGGTCAATCCTTAGACCTCATAGTAATCACCGTGTAATCCCTCTCAATGCAATTCATCACGGACACATTTGGTCTTAAGCTCTTATCCACAACTCTCCCGTGTTTTGCTCTTTCATTCATTTCATAGTCTCAATCATCAAACATTATTTAGGAGTAACTGTTGGGCTCCTGTACCATGAAGCCATTGTTTAGCGTAGGAGGTTTGGTTTGCCTATAAGGGCAGCCCTCTGGCTATGAGTTTTGCATCTGACATGGAGATCAAAGAGAGTATCTAAGTGATTGAGGCCTCAACGCATCATTAATGTTGAATCCACGATAGAAACCAACCGTTAATTTCATGCTGATTTTCTCTCTTTGATAGTTGTCTAACTGATTGAATGTAGTGCCTTGTAGTATTTTTTTAGACCTCGGAAAAATGAATCCTATGTTGAGCTTTGATAGATGAATGGTGGCCTGATTAACTTCTCGAGGTATATTCCTCAAAACAGAAAAAACAACGCATTCTAATTCAATATCCTAGTAAACTTTTGAGATTTGAGAAACTTTAGATTCCTGTTAAGTTAGATAACCTTTCACCACGGGGGTTGTTAAGCGGCATAGCAACTGCAATCTAGACAGTAGCGCTTGGTGTTTGGAGAGATTATACTAGATATAGCTGTTGACAAGTGTTGATAATTAAACACTTGGTTTGTCTTGTTGGAGTGAGGTTGCTCTTGTGGTTGCTTAATCCTCCAGCACATTTATTCTACTTTGATGATCGTTCAACACATGTATTAAGTAAAAATAATAGGTGATATCAAAAAGTCTGTTAGTGCTTAGTTCCCTAGGTTGTTGCTTCGTGGTCTACAGCATCTTCCATAGTAACTATCTTCTAACATTAAATTCGTTGGAAAGAAGTTTTTTAGAACTTTATAACTTGGTGACCAAGCCGCAAAGTGTTAATTTCTTAGAAAACTATGCATGGTTAACTTTCTAACACTTACATTATTGTTTGGTGGGGGTAACAGTCCAAGAAATAGGGTTGCAGTTCAAAGACAAAATCAATATCCCAGAGACACATTATTTCTTTGTTGATGTCACTCTCCTATTTTTGTAAACCTAATTTTGATTGAGATTAGTTGGGCTGTATTGAGTTTGGGAGTTTTGGTGGAGCAATTGTCCGGTGGAACTCCCACACGGTCATTAATTTAGATGGTTGTTTTTTAATTTTTGTCCTATTGTGCTAATGTAGTAGCCTATTTTTGTCTTTTTTCCATTTATATTATAATAATCAGAGAAATAGAATGTGCATATGATCCTTGTCTTCACATTTATTTTTTATTGTTTCTTGAATTGATTGCAGGGAATGTTGTGCGAATGAAGTCGATTGCACGAAAATCTACTATAGCACTTGAAGAGTGGGATGATGTTCCCACCAAGCGCCAACGTTGAGGCAATGGATATCATATTTTTGTGTCAGTTTTCATATATTTTTAACTTCCATATGTGTACTTGAAAAAATGTGAATTGTTTTTATGGAGGATTACGAATTCCTTCCAAATTTCATATTCCCCCGTCTGACTTGCTATTCCTTAATTTTTTGCAGAGCCAATTTTATTAGGGGCCTAAGTGAAGGTCTCGGAGAAGGGCCAGACGGATTCATTAGATGTGTCCCACAGAAGGAGGTTTGGCACTTGAATAGGGCTAACATGTATTGATCTTATTGTTATTACATCAATCTTTCTTTTAAGTCCATTAACAGCATATATTATTTCCTTGTACTAGGTGATTGTACAAGCTTCATATGTGTTGAAGGAAGATAAATCGCCTGAGTGCTATGATTGGGGAGCCATGTATGATAAAATATATCGTGATGAAGTAGCGAGCGCCCGTCGAGAACTTCCTCGCGCTCGGACGAGGAAGAAGGGTAATGAAGTGCAGGTACTCGTAATTCCGTTTGTTGTCTCATTTCACCCAAGTAATGAAATTTGAAATGGGAGATATAATGCATCAAACTTGAAGCAAGGAATGTGTATACATAACCATTATGTTTTGTTCTTCACTTACAGAATTGTGCTTCCATTCGCACTCACTGTACTCCGAAGAAACTTGTTGATTTGAATAAGGCATTATGTCAAGAGTGAAGGGATGCATTGTTGGAAAAAAAATCCATTTCGTAATCTTCTTCAATTCAAATGTGATTGGTTAAATAGGGACTTCTGTGTTAAATTGGTAGAGCAGTTTAACACCAAGACCCGTACTCTTGAATTCCAGAATGGGAGAGTTTGCCCCATAACAAAGGAAGATTTCGAAAGGGTTTTGGGGATTCCCAGTGGACGCAAACGCGTACCAAAAGGATGTCAGGAGAAGCACAGAGTAGCCATTCTGAAGTTGTTTATGAAGGAGAATGATGACACCCTCAAGGATGCTTTTACGGGTTTGAGCATTGCTCAGTTGAAAAAAGTGATTCTACAAGAAGATTCATGGAACAATCAATTTCAAAGGGCGTACATGCTCTTTGCATAGGGGTCTTTCTTGTGCCCCACAACCAAGGATGCTATCGAGCCTGCATTGTTTCCCGTTGTCACATGTGCTAAGATGGCCAAAACCAAGACATACAAGTGGCCGGCTTTCATCATGGACTGGTTGGTAAACCAAATTGGGAGTTTCAAGGATCGAGCATCGAAAAAGCGTCGTCTCTTACATGGCCAAAGTGTTGGGGGATGTTTGTTCCTTTTAATGGTATGTTGAACAACATTATCTGTTCAACTTTTGCCTCTTATTTACTCACTTGAGTTATTTTATGGTGTTGTTTATTGTGCTAACATGTCGGTATTTAATTTTTCCAGATAATATACTTTGATCGATTCCCGATGAATGTTATGAGCAGCAAACAGAGTGCCAAAGAAGGTCAGCTTCCCATTGCATTATTGTCGAAAGATTTGATAGCTAAGCACATAAGAATGGAGCCGGAGGACATCCCAGCTAAGGAGTCTGTATTGGCTGACTTTCCCCCTCACAACATGCACAATCCGGTGATTTTTAATTAAGTTGTACTTTTATACCCAAAATATGATCCATTCATATCACCAACTGACCTATTATTAATTTTTTCTTGTAGGCCTATATTCAACTCTACCATAATTTAATATATTAGTTCATAGAAAATGCGGACAACTTGTGTGCCATGGATGTTGCGCACTCTCTGGCCTTGGAAACGAAAAAAAAAAAAAAAAAAGGGAGAAGAAGTTGGAGAAGAAGAAGAAAATGGGGGAGAAGATGTGAGAGAGAGAGAGAGAGAGAGAGAAGAAGAAGAAGAAGAAGAAGAAGAAGAAGATGACAAGGAGGAAGAAGAAGAACAAGTAGAAGAAGAAGAAGAAGAAAGAAGAAGAAGAAGAAGAGGAAGAAGAAGAAGAAGAAGCAGCAGCTTATATATCAGAAGAACAAGAACAAGAACAAGAAAAAGAAGAAGTATAAGGAGAGAGAGAGAGAGAGAGAGAGAGAGAGAGAGAGAAACAAGAAGAACAAGAGGGAGAGAAACACAAAGAAGAAGAACATACAGAACAAGATGAAGAAAAAGAACAAGCGAGAGATTATGTTGCCCATGGAGGCAACGAATGGGAAACACCCATTTGTCAACTTCTTCAAAATTCTTCAAAGAATGTACTTGGCGATACACCCACCACTAAGGAAATAAAGGCAATATCTACTTAACCAACTCAGAGACGAAGGAATCTTCCTATAAAACAGAGTAAATGTACTCAGCATCCGTATGTTTTATAACCACCTTTTAAGGTACAAAAGATGACAAAGGAGAGAAGAAGATATTGGATTATAAATCTTCTCCGGAGGCTGACCAGATCATGAAAGAGTAAGGATGCTAATCATGCTTCGTTTTCACATTAATATGTTATTAATAACTGACATCTTGTCTAACATCCATTGCTAACAAGTTATTTGATACATTTGTTGTAGTGAGGTGTGTATCCAAATGAAGTCAATGAAATGGCGTTTGACTTTCAGCAATGTTTATGAGTCATTCCGCCCAAAGGGCCTTGTGTCCAACACGGTAATTACTTACCGCCTTATTATCATTATGTTATATTCCTATATTTGCAAGCCAAAATTATTGAATGTCTATGACTTAATGAATCATTCCATTTTCCATGCAGGTTCTTGATTCAATGAGGGATTGGCTCATGCTCAAGGAAATGAAGGAGATAGAGAAAGGAAAGTCGCATCCCAGGCATCACATTTTCCCATCGCATTTTGCTCTACGATCTCACTACCAATAGGTGCATTATATTTTTCATTCCTCTCGCACTATGATGTGAACTTGTAAAAATTTTCCTTTCTTTTGTAGAGGAATCTATTTGAAGCTACTCGTAAAAAGAGCAGGTTTCCCAATGTTTTGAGGGATCAAGTTGATACTAAGAAAGTTGGGTACGACGTGGCCAAATGTGACCAGGTACGTTAATTTTCACTTATATTGCTACATTCAATTGTTTTGGTTATGTACCAACTTACGCATCATCGGCCAATGTCTTTTTTTTCTTGCAGCTTATACTACCACTACTTGTAGGAATAGATCTTGGTCATTGGTTTTGTCTAGCCATATCCCTTGTCGATGTGCGTCTTGATGTGTTAGAGTCACTCAAGCCAAATGACTTACATGATCGAATGTCCACAACCCCAACCCCCAAAAAAAAAAAAAAAAAAAACCAACCCCAACCCCCAAAAAAAAAAAAAATCCTTCATTTAATGCTATCAGATTTTATTTAAGTTCCCGATAACAAATTTTGTTACTAATTACATGTATGTGTTTTCCATGTGACTCGTAGCAGGATAACCTGTTCTGACTATTCGCCGCTTGTGAAGTAAAGGTCACTCATACTTGTGAGGAGTATGCAATTGACTTTGTACATGTTCCACAACAAGGTAACTGCTGAGTGTCCAAAACATGACGAAACATAAATATTGAACCATTGTTTGTTCCCAAAACCACCTTTATGACTCATCATCGGTACCTATTTTGTATCTACAATTATATGTTTGCTTTCCCTTTTTGTTGCCAAGATTATGGCATACATGTGATTAAATATATGGAGTTGTGGAAGGGCCGAAGTAGCTCTTCTCAAATGGATTGTGATACTGTCGATAATGCTCGCAACTAGATTTTATATACCATCTTTGTAATAATCCGAAATTTTTAATAAAATTTAGGATTATTTAATTTCGTTTTAATTACTTTAATTGCATTATTTAATTTCTAATTGCACTTAGGGCCATTAATTTGCAATTACTATTTTCTAATTGCACTCAGGGCCATTAATTTGCAATTACTACGATTTATACCGTAATACTTTCAAATTGCTACAAATTCGACCCTAAGGCACGTTTACTTTTTAATCGCGAGCATTTCATTTTTTATAAATTCTTTTCATACGTAATTATACATGTTCATACACATTTGTACACTCTCATATATTATATGTATGCATTTATACACATACATATATGCATAATTGTACACTACCAACTTCATCTCTCTCCTCCCCACTCTCCACTCCTCCACCCACTATAACCAACCCCACACTCCTCCCTCTCCCCTGCAAAATTAGACCTTCCTCCACCCTCTCTCTGCCTCCAACAACCCCAATCACCCTTCTTGTCACCCCCTCACATCCCCACATGGGTTTAGTCACTTCCTCACACCACCCCAACCCAAACACTCCACCTTCCTCCTTCATAAACCCCTCTAATTCGTCCCTCACTCTCTCACACTCCCACATATCACCATTTCACAGAAAAACAGTAAGGAAATAGAGAGAAAACTCTAATTTGGGTTATGGAGTTCTAGAGAGAGAAAGAAAGGTGAAACTTGGGTTTCCACCTCCAAACGCAACCACATTCAATCTTCTTCCATAAGTTCATCCATTGCACTCATAGGCATCCACATTTCACCATCCAAGCAAGCCAAGCCGGCCCAAGAAGCTCCCTCCGCCGGTTTTTCGCCAAAACTCGTTTTACTGAAATCTTTCGCAAAACAAGGTAGAAACTCGTACCCAACCTATTCCAAGCTTTTGAATGTGTTAGAATAGTCTTGGAGTAGTTTAGAGTAGTTCTTAGGGCTTGAAATGAGCACGACCGGAGAAACCGTAACTCAAATTTGAGTTCGCTGCCAGATTCACCAAATCGATATTATTTATGGGCCCGACTACTTATTTGATATTATTGTGAACACCCCGTGGAGGTTCACGAATATATTTTTTTGGAAAACTGATTTGATTGGTTGAATGGAGTCGCCACCCGGGTTTGAGGACCATACCGGAGAAACCAATTGAAAAATGACACTTTTGCCCTTGGTATGGAAAACATTTTACCGGTCTGCGTTTATTGAGATTTCTCGAGTCCGGGAGCTAGGTTACGAGAGGGGAAGGAATTTAAAGCACCCCTCACGCCCGATGCGACCACCAGTCTCTACTAGATGTTTTAAGGGATTTTGAAAACACCATTTGAATAGACTTTGATCACATATTCATACGAGAGCACAAAGATGTATCAACAAGATTAATGAAATGAATGTGGGTTCTTGTGCGAGTGTCATGAATGCATGAAAATGAGATTTCTCCCAATGAAATGCAAGAAAGTGTGACTAAATGACTTAGAAAGATCCCAAAATGGACACACAAACACCACGCCATGCACACCTGTACTGCATACTGAGCACCTGGATTAGGCAGATCCAGACGCCTAGATTGAATGCAGGCGCCTGGAATGGGACAATCCAGGCGCCTGGATGGCCTACCAGACAGTAACCCCAAAGCTTCATTTTCCACAGTAAACACCAAGTGTAATACTTTTCACTCATTCACACACATTCTAAATGATATCAAATGACGTCATGGATGAAATGGACCTCAAGATCAACTTTGTGACATGATATGAACTTAGGAATTCATGATTCCAACGTGCTATGATGGATAGAATGAAAATGCTAAACTGACCTAATGCATGTATTAAACACTTTTAAGTATGAGATGAACCTTGAAATATATTAAAGACCATGAAGGAAGAAGAAGAGAGAATGAAATAGGTTTAAACCATGTGTTGCCTTGAAAAGTCATATGATGAATACATATTCACACAATACATTTTATTCATTTGATTGCGACACCTCTGATGCTATTTGAAACTAACAAGGAATACCATATGGTCTATAACTTCAACATAAAACATCATTTTGACCATGATCTCACTTCCAAAATATCATTTACCATGCCTTATGGTGATTCTCCAGATCATGCAGTGATAAATGCATACACAAATGACCTATTAATGCTTTAAATAACCAGAAGAGAGTAAACAAAGCAGAAAAACACAACCAGGGGAAGGGAATCCAGGCGCTTGCATTGAGCAGATCTAGGCGCCTGGATTTGCTACTGATACACAAAATAAACTTTCTTCCTTGTATGATTCAAACCTCTTCCAAGTCCTCTACTAGTATAGAAAACTAGTAAGAACTTGGTTGAGTCCCCCTCAGGGCCTATTTGAGCACTTTGGTAGAAAAATCTACCTTTTTGGCTTGATCAATGAACTTGAAATGGGTTTTTGAGTGGGTTTTATGGAAGTGTAGCTGCTGATTTGGAGTTTATAGAGCAACAAAGGGCAGCTTATGAGTGCTTTGATGGAGTTTGGTTGATGGGGGTGAATGGATGATGGGTTAATGGGGCAAGAAGGTGGTTTTTGGGGTTGAAATGGACAGGACTTGAGGAGTATCAACTGGAATAGGATTTTTGGAAGGAATTTAGCAGCATAACAGTAAGGGAGAAAAGGGAGAGTTGGTTCCTTTGAAATGGAGTGGGAGGGGGGTATATATAGAGAGAGAATGAGGGAGTTTTGGGTAAAAAAAAGAGAGGGAAATGGCAATTTGAACTCAAATTTGTGGATGGATCATCTGTTGGAGGGATTTTGGAATGAAGAAAACGTGGGACAATGTAGGGGGGAGCCCATAGTTTCATCAAAAACCAGCTGCAAATTGCCCACTGGAAGTGATTCTGGGCACCTGGAATTGAGGAATCCAGGCGCCTGGATTGAGTCTAGGCACCTGGAAGTGGGGAATCCAGGCGCCTGGACTAAGAGACTTCACAAAATTCCAAACTTCGCGGGGCCATTCCGGGTGTTACCGAACTCCATTTTGTGCATGGTTTGAAGCGTTAGAAAGCTTGTCAAGTATACTTTCTAACCCAAGTGGTTTGAACCCAATATAATTTGTAAATCAAAATATGTGACCATTTTACCCTCAAAAGGTCAGAAAAACAAGTCGTTTTGGTAAAACGTGCATATCTCCCTCATTTCAAAATGGATTGGGACATATTATATATCAAAAAAGAGGGTTTTGAATGTACTAGAAGGTGGTGCAAGGTTGGGTTTATTTTGGAGAGGTTTTGGAGGGGTTTCCAAGTTCACAATCAAGTCTCGCGTGCACTTATCAGGCATTTTCATCATCGGGGATGCTTGACAAGTTTCTCGGGTCAAAATCGGGGTGTCTATAATTATTCTTGTTGAAGATGACCTTTGTAATATTATTTTGGATCTGGAAACCACTGACTTGATATTATTTTAGTTCTGTTTAATATCAGTTCGGTATTAAACGAAAAGTTTATATCTTTTTGATTTTATTGCTTAATAAAGTAGAAAAATAGGATTTCTTTTGGGAGAAATTTAGATTAAATGGTATAAAAATTTGATCTTTCATATCAAAAGAATATTTAGCATATTTCTATGAATTAGATAAATTTGAAATGTATATATTTCTAGGACTTCTTTTATTATTGTTATTTTCTCTAAGAAAAGAAATATAACCCATGCAATGAAAGAAATTGAGTCAATCTCGGCAGGCCTCAAACGCAAGCTAACCAACAAGCGATGCAAATGCGTTGAGGAACTCCCCAAAGTCCTCTGGAGCTACCGAACCACACCTCGGTGGGGGACCGGCCGATCACCTTTCTCTATAGCTTATGGGATGGAGGCTGTCCTTCCACTTGTTGCCACTGCTCCCATAAACCGGACCGAAGCCTTCCTTCCCGCCACCAATGACGAGCACCTTGCTTCCGAGCTCAACCACATTGAAGACCTCTGAGACGACGCTCACATCAAGTATGCTGCGTACCAGCAAGAGGTCGCTCTGGTCTATAACAAGAACGTCCGCATTCGCCCTTTCAACATCGACGACCTCGTCCTTCGAGAGGTTGTCCAAAAGAAAAATAAGAAGAAATTCATGCCCAATTGGGAAGGTCCCTTCCGGATTGTGGCCAAAGCTGGCTATGGGCTTACAAGCTTGCCGAGATGGATGGCACAGCTCTGAGTAACCATTGGAACGCTTCTAAGCTCAGAAAATTCTATGGTTAGGATCTTCTTTTTATCATTTTCACTTTTTGTGCCCTCAGTAGCTTTTTGTCATGCCAGAGGGTTAAGATGTTAATGACAAGATCCTTTCTCCAACTGTTGTCGTTTCAGTTTTTACTTGTTTCAATTTTTACCTTTTACAAGTTTTCAGCCTCGGCTCAAAGGCCGTTATAAACGTTTGATAGAACAACTATTAGCGTTTGGAGGAACGTCTAACTATGTTCGGTGGAACAATCTAACTATGTTCTGTGGAACAATCTAACCACGTTCGGTGGAACAATTACTAACGTTCGGTGGATCGTCTAATTGTGTTCGGTGGAACGACGCGAATAAGTAAAAGCGTTCGAGGCCATGCCCTTGGTCTCGGGACCCACCCGTCATACTAGCTGGGGCCATTGCATCGATCATATGTGCTAAAGGCGCTCGGCGCACAACTACTAGCTCTCGACTCGGCTTCGAAGTTAGGGGCTTCGAAGTTAGGGGCTATTCGTCCTTAATTTCCAAGTTAAGCCACACAAATTTTCCAACTCTTACGCTTCGGTAGAAAGCAAGCATGGTACCCCACATTTTTGCTCCCCGCTGAAGCAGAGGCTATCATATATGCCTACTCTCGGTCATTATGATTCATCACATACAAGAAGAAAAACTTGAAAAAATTATCAAACAGCCATACATCAGAGATCAAACAGAAAAAAGGGACCTTCCATTCATTCACCAAAACGAAGTTAGGGGCTCGGCGGTGGTACAACGTTCGGTGCCGGCCCCGAGAGATACCTGTTTAATTACAAACACTCGGATCTGGCCTATGCCTAATTGTTTGGTGCCAGTCCGTTCAAAAATTCTACTCCTACCGAATTCAAAAACTTCAAACATAAAAATAAAGAAAATTACAAGAGGTCTAAGCCTCGGGATTTCCAGCGTCGGCTTGATTGTCGGCAGGGGGGTCGGTGGCATTTCCATCTTCGGCATTGTTCCCCTCGGGGACCTCCTCTTCCTCGTTTTCAAATAGCCTCTCCGGGATCTCAGTCTCGGGAAGAGGAGAGATGGAGGTTCGAAGGGCTGAGTTTGCAGGGACAGAGAGAATATCGTATGCCTAACTGAACATCTGGGGCCAGCAGTCGGCACAACCGAGGACATACCCCTTTTTGAAGTCCTTCTCCTCATTGTCGTTGGCCTCCTTTGCAAACTTCTGCAGCGTCTCGCTGCGTCTCACTGGACCCCCTCTCATAGTCGTTCTTATCAGCGGCCACCACCACCTCATCGTGCTCGGCCTTGGCACGCTCCAGATCCTTCTCGACTAGGCTGGCCCTCTCTTCAGCGACCGTAATCTTGCTCTCGGACGTCACTGCTCTCTCCTCAGCGGCCCTCAGTTGTTGGCGAGCCTCCTGGAGTTGGGTCTCGAGAGATTCGCCATTGGCAGCGAGAGCCTCGACCTTCTTCTTCAGCTCTGCCCTGGTCTTCTTCTCGGCCTCGGCCTTCTCATTGCCGAGGATGTACACCTTATCGCCGAGGGTGAGAGCGGACTGACCAGCCTGTGAACGAAAGGAAAAATGACAATATATAAATAACAATCCGAGAATGAAGACTTGAGGGACTGAAAGGTGAGAAGTTGGGGCTTTACCTTCACAATTTGGGCACAGAGGTCGGCGTAGTTATCCGTCATCACCTTCGACAGAGCTGCCATGTTCCTCGGTAGAGCCAAGGCCTTGAGCAAGGTCATCGCCGTCTTCTTGCTCTCTCGGACGCTGACAAGCTTTTTTACAAGCTCGCCGCGCGAGGTTTGGATCACGGGGACCCAAGGCTCATCCTTATCGATTTGGGAGAGCGTGACCTGAGGTGTCGGAGGGGGGACCTGCTTGTCCTTGGAGGTGGCATCCTTAGAGGGGACATTAGCAAGGGTGCCCTAAGGAGGAGGAGGTGGACCGGTGGGAGCCTTCGGCAGGACCTCCTTGTTGACATTGGTAGTGGCCTTGGCGGTCCGAGGCCTCTTCTGCAAATTCTCAGCCTTGGCAGTGTGGTCGGGCTGGTGAGTGCTCGCCTTCTCATCCTCCTTCCTCTTAGCCCTCTCTGCTCTCTCCTTCTTCTGAGCCTCCCTCAGAGCTGAGCTTCCAACCATCTTGCTCTCGGAACCACTGCCTGCAATGAAAGACTGAGGTGGGCGGCTAGTGGTCCTAGGCAAGCACTCATGGCCCGCGAGGTTTGCGCGTTGGATGTCGGGGTCGAAGAGTTGCACACGGCGGGGACCCGTCCTCGGCATAGGGTCCTTCCCACGCTTCAGAAAGCCCTTGTATGAGGGCACGTAGCCGTGAATGGCAAGGGCCGTGAGGTTTGGGATTTTGAAGATGCTGTCGATGACGTCGCCATCGGCATCCGCGGCGAGCTTCTTCGTCACCTTCTTGCACACTGGAAAACAAAAATATCATCAGTGTTCGGCAAAATGCAACGGTGGATAGATGAAAGGAAATACATAAAAGAAAAAGAAAATGCAAGTATGTGCTTTCGAGCTTACTAGGCTTCCCACGACGCCAAGGGACGGACCATGTAGACTCGTCCCCATGGGCTTTTTCGTAATTATCCCTCACAATCACCAGTTCTCACGCATGCCTCTCCGAGTCCGAAAGGCTCCCAATGAGGGGGGGTACTCAGGGCGTCTCGCGAAGTAGTACCTCCTGTAGGCAGGACTCCGTTGTACGACGTAAACGGCCATATGGTCGTTGAGGCGGAAGGGTATGTTGTGTTGCTCCGACAGCCTCACCGTCGAGCATATGATTCAGTGAACATTGGTGGCGAGCTGGTGAGGAGCGAGTTCGTACACATCCAAGAACTGCAGAAGGAGACAGGGCAGAGGGAACGTCAGTCCGCCCTCAGTAATGGCCATCAACGGCACGGTGATCTGCCCCCGCGGTAGTGGATTTTACTAACCGTGGGCCGAGAGATGTCCACGTCCTCCGGGATGCGGTAGTCCCTTCGGAACAAAGCAAGTTTCTCTGCAGTTCAATCAAAGTAATCCTTCACGTACTTGCAGGCACCGTGCTTCGGGTTTGGCGGTGGAATCGACTACCAGTCGCTGCCGTATTCCACGCCTCCGGATGTGCTACCGTCCTCGGCGCCTTCGGCCTCCTCGGGCTCCTGATCCTGCGCTTCAGCTGCGGCCTCGGTTTCGGGCTCCTCTCGCGAACCCTCACCCTCGGAGGGGAGCTCCCCGCTTTCGGCATGTTCCCTTTGGGCCAGGAACTCGTCCACTTCGAGAACTTGGACGAGCTCGAGCTCCTTGAACCCGGCGGTGGCCCTGTCGATGACGTCTTTGATGAAGTCTCTGTACTGGGTGTCGATGAGAACGTCATCGGGGGATGAGTCTGCAGAGTCTGAGCTCATCCAAATGGAGACCTACAGTGCACGGGTGAAATAACCGTCAGCGATATGCACAGGTTTGATTTCAAAAAATGAGTTAAGGGTTGAGTCTTGGCCCCCGCCGAGCTCCCCACAAGGTGTCAACTACCCCAAGAGCCCACTATGTCTTTATACTCTCGGCTGGCCTAAGGTGAAAATATACTCTCGGGTTGTTCGTTAGCTCTCGGTGGAGAAGGGTCGACGTAACCCGTTCAGCGCTCGGAAGAACACTTTGAGTGTTCTTGAAGCCCAGATTCCGAGGGCCGTGCGCCGCCGCACGAACCGCCGGAAAACTCAAACAAAGCAGAGGAACAAAAACCGAAAAACTCACAGGCTTCAAAACCCACTCGAAATGAAAAAAACGTGCAAAAACTTTAGAAAAATGTAGAGAAACTAATGGGAAATGGAAATACCTGAGTTTTTGGTGAAGATCTTTGCCGGAAAACGGATTTTTGAGAAGTTTTTGGTGAAGCACGACGATGGAGGGCGGCGGCGCAAAATTCTGGCGTTAGAGAGAGAGAGTAACGGTGACTCTCTCTCCCTATCTCCTTGTATTTATAGGGGAAGGGGTCTAGGGGTTGGCCCCTATTGAATAGGTGCCATAATGGCACCGGCTCGGGAGGCGAAGGGTCACCCTCTCAAAGCGTGACACCTGTCCACCGCATTCAAACCGTTTGGGCGCGAATCCAAATG
>CM029271.1:17064332-17168501 GCA_016920895.1 Vaccinium myrtillus
AGGCTATTAAAAGTGAAATCGACTCTATCCTACAAAACCATACGTGGGAACTGGTGGATCTGCCACCTGGTAGTAAGCCTCTAGGCTATAAATGGTCATAGTTACCGTGGGGGTAGCCAACCTAGCTGACTGGAGATCCCAAGATCTAGGTTCAATGAGACTATCTTTTGCGTGTAACAGAGAACGATCACTGCAGAGATTTGATCTCTTGCCCATTTCTATGATGCGAAACAGTGAAGAGGTTAAGCGTTGCTTTTAATGACTCTTATGCGTCGGAGATGCCGAGCGGGGTATAGCAGGATACCTTTTATAAGAAGGTCACCTATGTGAGTATGAAGTGGGGCCGCTTCTGTGAGAATTCTGGCGAAATTCTCGAGAAAATACTTACAGAACCAGGAAGGAGGGTGTCATGGCCGAAATGAACCCAACAGTGAGAACTGAACTACGTCAGGAGAAGTTCTGTGTGACGTCTGTTGTCTAAGTTTACATCGGCGGCGGAACAGTTCAAAGCGGGGTCGCACACTGGTCTGCCAGTAAACTCGATAGGCTATCACAAGGGAAGGTTCAAGGCCAAAAGCTACCTATCCTATGCAGGAATTATCCGTTGCCTCTCTCTCGGGTCAGCTTTGTACTCTGCGTCAGTGTGCCTGCCAATTTTCATTCATGGGGGGGATTGTTGGAAATTTTGTGAATGAAACCGGGGCACTCGGAGGGTCTCCCGAGGCAACCGAGACCTCCCCACGGATTCAATTCGATGGCAGTTTTATGGTGTTTATTGCTAGCCATAAACACCCCGTAACCTCCCCATGATGGAGATTGAATGGCAGATCTTTACCCATTCAAATTCGTCATTAGTTGGTTGTTACATATGGTGGATGAATTACAGAATTCATTGGGAGATTCATTACAGAATTCATTCCCATATTAAAGTTTTCAGCTCCTTTTTCCAGCTATAAATGGACAGCTCCTTTGTGTGTTTCCACACCAGAAATTCGAGCATCAGTTTGTACTCCCGAAATTGAGTTTTGAGAGAGAGAGGCAGACGCAAGTTTCAGTTCGCCAAGGCAGTCAACAGCGGTGTTCTGTTGGTCGTGGTCCAAGCCGTTTTATCCTGGGACGAAGACGCCGGTTCATTCTACAACACCCACGGTAGGCGGCGAATCTTTGTTAAGGAGACTGTGGTATCACAGGACTCGGTGTTTCTACTGTTTGTATCTCTGATTTACAGTTTCTATTTCAATTCTGTAATTTCCAGTTTTGTCAATTTCGTGTTCATTTTATTGTAATCTGTTATGTATGATTATATCAATGGAATTTGTTATTTGGAATTGCCACTGTAATTTTTCCAACATAATATATTAGCATTGTACAACATATAATTGCAAGAACGAAACAAGAGAACTGTCTCGTTCTTTGTATGCACAAGGGTTGTAAATGTTACTTGTCGAAATCCTATTTTCATTGTAATGTATCTTCCAACGAATGTGAGAACACATGTATCACACAATTTGAGTATTCAAAAGCAATAATAAAAAAAAAAGGTGATACTATGAATGTGATAAATATATAGGGGGTTCCAATTAGAGTTTTCGAATTAGGTTTCTCATATTGGAACCCTAGTTTTTATGACTTGTGTGTGTGAGAGAGAGAGAGAGAGAGAGAGAGAGACCGACCATCGTCTTCGGGCTGGTTGGGAAGAGAGATCACTGATGATGAACGTCTGTTTCAGAGGGAAGCTGTCGTTGATGTTGGTCGTCTGTTTCAGTTCGTTCTCGGTGGCGGTGTGGTGGTCGTTGGAGGTGGAGTGGGAGGCTTGTGGTGGTCGCATGTGTTGATGGTCGCCGGTCGTGGTGCTGAAGCTCGCCCCCCTCTCTCTTTCACCCGCACACTCTGTATCTGTCGAAGGGAAAAGATTCAGGATGTAGAAGAGGAAAAGTGATTGTGTGTGGTCCGAAGAGAGGGAATCTCTCTCTCTCTCTCTCTCTCTCTCTCTCTCTCTCTCTCTCTCTCTCTCTCTGTATCTAGAGAGGGAATCCGATCTTCAAAAAAAATGGGGGATTTTTTTCAAAAAAATTGGGGAATTTTTGGAGGGACTGTTCTTCTTTTGGGTGAGAAGACCCTCCTATTTGTTCAAGTTTAGGGAATTATTCTGTGTAACGAGTTGCGCGGGAGGAATAGAATATCAATAAAGTGTTAAAAGTGGACCACCGAGGCCCGTGTGACATTTTTTTCGACAATCAGAACTTTCAATATTTCAAATATGTTGGATTAGATCGCAACTTCCAATAATGAAGTCTATAGCATTTCGATTAAAGGGTTATCAGACAAAAAAATTAACTTACATTAATTTGCGCATCCCGATAAAGGGCTTCCCTAAAACCGATACACCCAAAAATTGGTGACAATCATTATAACATCAAGCGAAACAATGCAAACGGTCTCGATCATTATTATTATGCTATGATTGTATGACTACAGTGCATTAGACTAATGCGCAACACCTTAGTCCATATACAGTGAGATTGAACGTTTAGAGTTTAAAGGGAGTTATCGAGTAAATTTTTCCAATGATCGATCCAACCGTTCAGATTGCACATCCTATTGATTATATAATTGTCGCAAAAATAGGTGACAATCGAATGTCAAAACCACTTCATCAGAACACATTCGGTGCTTCCACAGGCTTTAAAAGGGGACAATGCGCTGCTCAGAAAATTTTCAAAAAACCAAAACCGTCCATCTCGTACAAAAGAAAGATTTATTCCTTCCACGAAAAATTCACGTGAATCGGTTATGGTTACGTACTTGATCGCACTGCAACAATGCAGATTTTCATTTAAATAAAGTGTTTTTTTATCGATAACTGTACTTCTAAAGCCTGACGAGAGCCCAAATTTTACGACATTAACTAAATCAATAATACCACCCAAATCAACGTCCTTGATTATTAAAATTGTCCATTTAACGAGGTCTGTTACACTCTACTAATGGAAACAATGTATAACATCTAATTGTTGCCCAAATGTTAACCATGGTTAAGAATTAAAAAAACAAAAATAAAACAAAAATAAAAGGATTTTCAGTTTGGTACAAGTGTTATACCATTTAAGGAACATGTTACCAATTTGGTATAATTGGTTATACCTCTTACGGTGTCCCCTTTTTATGGTATAACAATTATACCATAATGCGTCATATTTATACCACCGTTATACCACTTTTTATGGTGTTTCTCCCTAATGGTATAACTGTTATACCCTTTTGGGGCATAAATGGTATAACACTTATACCCATAAATTTTGACCTGCAAAATGACCTGTAGTTAAGCCTCCGTGACAAAATATGGATCGCCTGATCGAGGGATACCATGTCCCTGGGACATACAAGTCATTCCCCAAGTTTAAAGCTAGCACCAATGGTATGTGCGCACGAATTAAAGCTAGATGTACCAATTTCAAATCCTAGGAGGGGGGCTCCTTGGCCAAGTGATTTTTGCCTTATTTTTTTGCTGGTTATAAAACAGAACTCTTGCACCACTTGTATTGACCACTTGTATTGAAATTTAGCATCTTCGTACCATAGTAATTTTTGCTAAATGATATTTTTGTGATGTATATAAAGAAAATTAATAGTGAAAAAATACCGAAAATACCAAACAGGCTAGACTTATAACCAGAGGGACTACCAATGCATGTTTTACGGCAGAAAACAATGATCAAAGTACCAAAAAAAAAAAAAACACAATGATCTGACAATAGTACACAGGACATTGGCTTCTTTAATGGGCTAGACCTATAACCAAACGGACTACCAATGCATGTTTTACTGCAGAAAACAATTATCTGACAGTAGTACACAGGACAGTGGCTTCTTAAAAGCATCTTTATCAGCCTACTCAAAATTTTCACCCAAATTTAGCTTCAAAACCACCTTTTATAAATTAACAAATTACTTTATCAAAAACTCAAAACATCAAACTCTCTATTTTAACTTTACTATACTAAACTATTCCCCTCAAATCTATTAAAAAAAAAAATTCTCCCCACTCTCCCTGGCGGGGGAGATATTTCGGTACAAAAAAGTGTTTTGAGGGATAATTAAAAACTAAAAATTCTCCCCACTCTCCCTCCACACCCGTGTCGCAACTACCTAAACCGAAAATAATTAAAAACTGTTAGGTGCGTGAACAGTACCGCACCAAATTTGGTGCGGTACTGTAGCAAAAATAATTTGGGTAGGGAGAATAGAGAAGCTGATTTTTAGGTGTTTTGAGGGATTTGGCTCCCTATTTTAACCCAAAAGTTAAAATGGGGAGCCGGATGCTCTAATTTCTAGCAAAATACTATACGGGTAGAGGGCTGTGAATTTTAATGTTTAATGCACCGCCCTCCCTTGTACCAATATTTTGTACTAGACCCCCTACTAAAGGAACTAACAGCCACTAGGCCCACTACCAAATTACTTTCCCGTTAAGGTTGTAATATTGAAACCTGGATTGCATTCTGATTGTTTGTTAGTTCTTTGCGACGTTATAATCAAGTTGGTAATTCTAGTTCTAACAAAAATAGTACTCCCTTGGTTTTCCTTTCTGTATTTACTTCTCCAATTAGTCAGGGGCGGTGGCACCTTTTGCCTTCAATGGTCACATGACCACCCAAAGAAAAAAAAATTCATTAGAATACATGTAGAAATTTTTGGATAGTCCATTGTCGAACACCCTACCAAAATTAAATTGAACACCCAAGCCCAAATAAATTGAACATCATGCCCAAAAAAAAAGCCCAAGTATTGAACACTTGGGCCAATAAAAAAAGCCCAAGTTCAATTCAAATTGAAACCCAAATAATTAAAACCCAAATAAAAATAACGTAGGTGAAGTACCGAAAAAACTAAAGGCTAAAAGGCATACCCTGGCCTGATACCCAAACAAATCAGTTGTTCGACTTTCACTTACAAAAAATAAACTTCTTCTGGAGTCTCTGGCCGACCGACTGAAGGCAGTGGTCCAGTGGAGTTCAAGTCCCTATCCCTTTGTCTCTTCCGACTTCCAAGTTCCAGAATTCTTCTCAGTGACTCAGGCTCCAAGCCCACCTCTCTCTCTCTCTCTCTCTCTCTCTCTCTCTCTCTCTCTCTCTCTCTCTCTCTCTCTCTCTCTCTCTCTCTCATAGGTAATGTGATAAACTGATAATATATTGTAATGAACTCTAGGTTTTGTTGTTCGGTTTTTTATGAATTATTGGGCTTAAATAATTGATTTATCAATTTGAGCAATCGAACGGGAGATCAGTGGATGAATGATTCTATAGTTACTTATATTGAGAGTGATGTATTTGATACCGTTGATAACGAGGCTATTATGCAACGGTTTCAAAATATGAAAACTCGTCGAGGGTAATTGTAATAAACTTTATGTCTTTATCCGTTGTTTTTGGGCGGCATTGTCGATATTAATGAAATTTTTTTTTTGACTATATTAAGTTGTGGTTTATAGAGGTAGAAGAACATAAGAATTTATGAACACCTTAGAAAAATTCCTGGAGCCACCACTACAAATAGTCTCGTCTTCATTAATTCGTCGTGCTAGCATTTCCACCCGGGGTGGGTGCTATATTTTCAGCGACAACATGGGCAGAGTCGACTCATACATTTCGGAAGCCTAAATCGAGAAAAAAAAAAAAAAACGAGGCCCACCCTATATTTTGCATACAAAAATTGGCTAATAAAAAGTCTTTATAAAAACTATTACAAAAGATTCACCATTACAAATGCAAACCTATAGTTATCCAAAAAATATACAATCGCTACAATATTTCAAAATCTTTCATTTGAACATTTGTCGTCTCGCACTTTTAGCGGCAAACGTACTAATTAAGTCTTCATAATCAAGCATCTTCACCATATCCTTCAAATTGGGCCATTTTTTGTATGGATGGGTTACACAAAAATTGTATTGGGCCCAATATATATATATATATATATATATGTAGGGGTCCTAACTAATTGGGGGTCCTAAAATTTAAGTTTTTTGGTGGGCCTAAACCCCAGGGTTCATACGATTTGTGCCTAAGCCGGTTCTGAGCATGAGTGTTGGGTCAATCACGGTCGTCCGTGGTCGGCCATGGTTGGCTCAGATCTATTTGGCAGCGGACAGTTTAGATTTGTTTGAACAAGATTGGCAGCGAATGGTTCAAATTTGTTTGAACAAGATATGATCTAAGTCGTTTATAGCCGATTAGACAAACGGACGTGATCGGCCCAACACCCATGTTGTCTCCGAAGGGACAGCACGCCCTCGTTTCCATTCTTTCCAGTCATGCATGTATGTAATGGTCAAATATATAGTTGTTTGAATCCTGACCCTAAGAAGGTTAAAAGACCCTTCAAGTTCTTCAACTTCTTGGCTGACCATCCAGACTTCATTCCTATTGTTCAAGGAGTCTGGACTAGAGTCATCAATGGGAATCCAATGTTTGTAGTCTGTACAAAACTTAGACTCCTTCAGGAAGAACTCAAAAAACTTAACACTAAGGTTTACAGTGACATTTCCACCAGAACTTTGGCAACCAAACAACAGCTGGAATCTGTCCAGTTAGAGTTAGGAAATGATCCTACTAACACCTCCAAGCAAACTCATGAAAGAGAGTTGTATAGGCAATATGTTCAATTGGCTAGAGCTGAGGAGAGTTTTGCCAGACAGAAATCTAGGATTCAGTGGCTCAGACTTGGGGACCAATGTACATCCTATTTTTTCAAGTCCATCACTCATAAAAGAAACAGGAACAAGATCACAAGTCTTGTTCTTTCTGATGACAGTCTTACTCATGATCCAAAAATCATCAAAACTACATTTGTAGATTTCTACACCAATCTACTTGGTAAACCTCATTCCTCCCAGTATAATGGTTCTATCAGAGTTAATCAATTGGTAGCTGCCAAACTATCCAATGATAACAAAGAGGCTATGGTTTCTGATATCTCTAACCAAGAGATCAAAGATACCTTCATGTCTTTGAACCCTAACATAGCCCCTGGCCCTGATGGCTATAATGCAGGCTTCTTTCAGAAGACCTGGCATGTTGTAGGGCATGAAGTCACCTCTGCTGTCAGGAACTTTTTTAGATCTGGCAAGCTTCTCACCAAGGCAAACTCCACCATCATTGCACTGGTTCCTAAAGTCCCTAATCCTTCCAAGGTGGGGGACTATAGGCCCATCTCATGTTGTAATACAATATACAAATGTATTGCCAAGATCCTTGCTCATAGGATTCAAGTTGCTCTCCCTCACCTTATTGATCCTGTTCAATCAGGGTTTGTTAGGGGTAGAAGGATTGCTAACAATATTTTTCTCACTCAAGAGATCATGAGAGGCTGTAACGCCCCGAAAATTGGGTACGTTAATAAATGAATTGCAAAATTTAGTTAAATAAAAATGTTAACTTCATTAAAATTCCAAAGAATACTTAATAATTTTTGTTTTTTGCGAAAATTAAAAGTAAACTAACTTATTACAACTGAAATAAATTGAATTCGAACACTGTCTGAAAAACTTAAAACATTTATAAAAAAAAATCCAATAGAAATAAAATGACAGAGCCATCTAGCTAACTCTACTGATAAAGTCATGGGTCCGCCACTTGATTCCCATCTAGCTGCTCCATCGCCTCATAATCAGCAGGCGGCTCCTCATCTCCTTCTGTACCTGGCGTTGGGGACACCAGGGCCACAAAAGTAGCACCGTGAGTGGTAAAATTACACTCAGTAGGGCGCCCTAAGCCACGCCTTTACTAAAGTTACTCATGCAACAATTACACGCATAACTGAAATTTTGTTTCGAATGATATACTGAATTTTTCACGTCATTCCTCAACAGAAAGGATTCACCAAAATTAATTAATCTCGTTCCAACTTGAACGTATACCTTCCGTCACAGGCTTCCATCCACAGTATACCTCAGGTGCTCGATCACACAGCAAAGCCACCTCGGGGTATGCTGCGCACAGCCCACGATTGATCACCCATTGATCAATCTCTATCCGGCATCGATTCCCACCCACAGTATACTTCCGGCGCCCGATCACACAGCAAAGCTACCTAAAAGTATAAACTGCGCATGGCTCAAGACCCATACCGGATACGTCCCAACCCCAATATCGCGATTAAATCCAATCTTTCTTAAACTTTAACATTTCGATCACTAAGTACTTAACAATTGGGTTCATGCATCACGTGGGTCATTAGTCGCATAAGTCCAACATAACGACAAAATTAAAATAATCACAAAAAGAGAAATTTAACATAACATGTAAAACAGAAACATTATCAATCTACTAAAAATAGCAAACTAACTCCATCAATCACGAGATTTTACAGAAACATTAATCTTTGGGTTACAAACAGATTCCGTGTTTTACCCGGGTTCTAAATCCTTCATTAAAGAGGTCGAAATTGGATTTTAAAAAATAATCTGCAATCTGTCTCGTATTACACTACAGCAGAAACTTTGAAAAATCATATAAAATTCTACGTAACTCGGATCGAGACAAGTTATATATCAAAGTTGCTTAACTGTTCAAGTTCTACAACTTTTCAGTTTTGAGTTTTTCCGAAATCGACTCAAAAAAGACCCGAAACTGACTAACAGAATACAGTACCCAAAAACCCGATTTTTCAACGTCAAACTTTCACTACCCATTCGATAATGATCTAGTTTTCGGTGTACAAATTTTCTACACTTCTCGACATACACACTAACTATAAAAACAATAACTAAAGTAATGGTTAGTTTTAGAATTCCCTACCTTTCCTCCATAGATTTAAGCACGAAAACGGAAGTTCGCAAACCGAAAATCAAACGTCACCGAAGGTATGAATTTCTGATGAAAAGAGGGAGAGGGAGCCGTATGAGAGAAAGAGAGAATGAGGGGATGAAAGAATTAATGTAGAAAGAATTAATATATGGAGAGAAGTTAATAGAAAATAAAGAGAACTAACAAATGAAGAAAGAGGGAGAATTAGTAAGAGAAAAAGAGATAGAGATAGAGATTGGGATTTATGGGCAAGTGGAGTGGTAAAGAGTTATTAGGAGAGTGGGAGGAAAGATAGGGGTCTAACAAAAATCAAATTCAAATATAGAAAATCATTATTATCTCTAATATATATATATTTTATTTTACGGGGTAGCTATGAAATTGTTAAGGAAAAATTCAAATTACAATATTATGCACAAAACTAATTATTTAAGTTCTACTAATAATTAATGGAAACCAGGTCTTTATAGAGGCTATCACAAGCACTCATCCATTCCTAAATGTGCATTGAAGGTGGACATCATGAAAGCCTATGATAATGTCAGGTGGGATTTCTTATGGGATGTCCTCCATTCCATGAACTTCCATCCTATTATGATCAGTTGGATCAAGGCTTGCATTACCACTGCTAATTACTCTCTGAGTATTAATGGAGAGATCACTGGCAATATCATGGGGAAAAGAGGTTTAAGGCAGGGAGACCCTTTATCCTCCTATCTCTTTGTTATTGTCATGGAAATTCTCACTCAGCTCCTCAGGGAGCAGTCTCTCACCTCCACATTTCATTTCCATTGGAGGTGTGATAAAACCAAAATTATCAACCTCTGTTTTGCAGATGATCTCATGATTTTCTGTAAAGGAGAGCTGAGTTTCATCAAATGCATTCAAGAGGCCCTCATTGAGTTTTCTTCCCTCTCCGGTCTTGTTCCTAGTCCAGGGAAGAGCAATGCCTTCTTTTCTGGTGTTCCCTCCTCTGTTAAGGCCTCAATTCTGGACACTCTAGGTTTCAAGGAAGGGATCCTTCCTATGAAATACCTGGGTGTCCCACTCATTTCCACAAAGTTGAAGTACTCTAATTGTCAAGCACTCATAGATAAAATCATAGGTCGTACCAAATCTTGGGCTAACAAGTACTTATCTTATGCTGGTAGAGTACAATTGGTCAAATCTGTCTTGTTTTCAATGCAGACCTATTGGTCCTCCATTTTCATTCTCCCTAAGAAAGTTCTGAAGGAAGTTGAATCTATTCTCAGAGCTTTCGTTTGGACTGGCTCTGATCTTAAGCATTCTGGAGCTAAAGTATCTTGGGAACACCTGTGTTCTCCAAAAAAGGAGGGAGGCCTAGGTTTTAAATCCCTTCAGATCTGGAACAAGGCTGCCATGTCCAAGCACATTTGGTATCTTGTTTCTGGAGGTGAGCAATCAATGTGGTGCCAATGGGTAAAATCTTATTCACTCAAGGGGAAGAGTTTCTGGAAAGTAAAAATGCCTAGTAGTCCATCTTGGACTTGGAGGAAATTACTTCAACTTCGTCCTCTCATCCAGCCCCTCATCCAATACAGGATTTGTGATGGGAACTCTGTTTCTCTTTGGTATGACAATTGGCACCCCTTAGGCCCTTTGGTTGAGAGGTTTGGTAGTTGTATCATTTATGAATCTGGTCTTGTTGAAAACACCAAAGTCTCTGCCATTTTACTAAATTCTACTATGTGGAATTTCCCCATCACTCAGACCAGGGAATTAAATGAGATTATGAATGCTCTTCCTGTTCTTTCCAGTTCCATTCCTGTGCAGGATCTTGTAGATGGACCCTTGGAAATAATGGCCTGTTTACAATCTCTTCTTTATGGGAACATCTCAGAACCCATTTTCCCACTATTGAGTGGAGCCATGTTGTATGGTTCCATGCTCACATCCCCAAATGCAGCTTAATTAGCTGGCTTGCCATTCAGAACAGGTTGTCCACAGAGGACAGGCTTGTTCTATTTGGTATTAAGGACTCCTCTTGTTGTAGTTTCTACAATAATGAGGAGGATCATGATCACCTTTTCTTCAACTGCCCTTTCACCAAAGAAGTTTGGGACACTGTCTCCCTTAAGTCACACCTTACCTGGCATCCTCAATCTCTCCAAAGTCTGGTCTCTCTTCTGTCCAACAACAAAGACAAAGGACTTAGGAGCACTTTAATTAAACTCTCCTTCACAGTCACTCTCTACCACATTTGGATTGAGAGGAACTCTAGGAAATTTCAGCAAGTCCAAAATCCAATCCCAACTGTGGTGAGCAAAATTTGTACTGAAATCAGATATAGATTGATGTCCCTCTCCAAGCTCCCCATTGGCCCTTCTTTCTTGAATGACTCTTGGAACTTAAATGCTAACTCCATCTAATTGTTTTAGTGGCATATAATAAGTTGTTGTTTTTACTTTATTTCCTTTGTACTTTACTGATTGAATTTTCAGTGGCAGGTTCAAGTTGGTACAGTCTGGGGTAGAAATACTATGTTACTTATGTCCCATCTGGGCAAGCTGTGTTGCGGGTACTTAACTCATCATAGGAGGACCTACTAACTACTTCTATTAGCATGTTTGTTAACTTAATCCTTGTGTTTTAGTGACAATCTGCTTTGATCTTCATTGGAATGTTGTGCCTTAGTGGTCCCTTATTTGAGGTGTGATCTATCATTTGTGGGTCCTGTGAGTTTAGTGCCTCCTGCCATTTTTCTTGTGAGAGGAGTGACTGTGAGGCTCCCCAATTCTCAGGAATGTGTGAAAAGTGAGTGGGAAGTCAGGCCTTGAGGGAGTCTGGAGGAGAGGACTATATCCTGAGATTGGTTTAGTGGTTTTCTGTATTTGCATCATTGTATTAGATCGAGATGTGTCTGCATCTTCGTTTCATTTCATGGGTTTACTACTGTATTTTGGACTGCCACTATGGGGCAGAGTTGTAATCTACTTTGTGCCCAATTATTGGGGTTTTGTTGCTGTCCAGAATTTGGGGTTTTGTTGATGTCCTTAGTTTGTTTGGTAGTGAACAGGCCCTTAGTTTTAGTCCTAGCCTTGGGGCTGTCCTTGGCTCTTTTATTCCCCCTTTGGGATTCCCCTCAATTCAATCCAATTTCTGCTGGTACTTCTTAGTTGTGTTGAGGTCCAGTTCTAGACCTCATGTCCCAACAAGTGCAGATCATCAAGGTTGTTGTAGGTGCAGTTTTTATAGCTTCAGCGGCAGCAACTATAGCAAGGTGTAACGCCCCCAAAATTTGGGCACGTTAATTATTATTACAAACCATAATTTAGTTCAACCTTGAACTTTAATAGAAATAATAATATCCTCAAACACTATATAAATAATAATCGGGGTGGTTCTAGGTCTTCGTCTATCCCTGTGCCGGGTCATTCCCCACTCCGGCAGCATTTCCTGCTCCATAGGACTGGTCTCCACAGTAGTGTTCCTGTCCATCCAGATAATCTGACATAATACGTCAGAGTCGCCCAAGCAACATCGTGGTATTATGTCAGGGTTACACAAGTGCAACACCATGAGCAAGGCCCAGTAGTTCACTACGCTAAACTTCTAAGTAGCAATTCTAGAACAATAAGTTCATAAACAGTATATAAAACTTGTGAACAGTAACACATGCAATATATCATGCGTGTCTATACGGATCAGAGTAAACATGCGCAGAAAACAGTATCTCATTACAGAATTCTCAAACTGTGCCACGTGTCATTTCCTAAAAATAATTTCTCGTTCAGTTTCTCAAACTTAACTCATTTATCAACCGTTTTCCCAAAAATCATTTTTCTCATATCGGTGCCTCTTTCAGCATTCTTATTCAAATTTCATATATCTCCCATCACTCGAAAGTTATTGGTCCGTTTACGCCTCCTTTCAGCTGACGGTTCCAACCTTTCCGCTCGAGGTTCCGGTTATCGTGCATCACCGAACTTAACAGCCTGTTTGCACGGTCCGACCACCCCGCGACTCACACGACACAGTACCGGCCGTCTTGCATCACCGAACTTAACAGCCTGTTTGCAAGGTCCGTTCACCGTGTGTTGTGCACGCTTAGCCCAAACATCCTAGTTCTCTCCGCGAACTGGAAGTGGCGCTCTCGCTGCACTACCGTATCAAAACCATTCCTCCAAATTCTCTCCGCGAATTTGAGGTGGCAACAAATTTATCCCATCTCATTTCATTTCATTTCATTTCCTGAAAATTTCATTTCTCATTTCAAAACCATTTTCATTCTCATCTCTATTTCTCATCAACAATTATTCAATTTCACATCCGGTGTTGTAACGTATTGTGTACGTGCTTGATGTCACATGCTCAAAATCAGGCCCATGCAATATTCCATAATTTCTCTTCTAAAAATCATATTTCTCCAAATACATTTTCTCACATAAAATCATACATCAAAATACACCACTCTAAAAAGAAATAATATTTCCTCTGGAAATTTCCCACATAAAATCATACATCTTAATGCACCATCTTTCTCCAAAAATAACATTTTCCAATTCTTTCAATTATAAATTCTCATCAAAAATCTCATTTCCCCTTGTCCTCTTTCAAAACTATTTTATTACTCTCAAAAGAAATAAAACTAATCAACTTGCTCTTTCTAAAAATAATTTAATCACAACCTCTTTATAGAAATTCCTTGCCATAAATTAACTCCACTAATTTATGAATTCTCTAAAAACATTTAATCTCTCCAAAAATATACTCTTTATATTTCTAGAAAAACTTTCTTTCTAATAAACTTAAACAAAACACCATTTTCTATATCTAGAAAAATCACAATTTTCTTTCTAGAAAAACTTAATCAAATATACTCACAAATAATTTAGTAAAACATTTCTAGAAATCAATTATGAAAAACCCTCACTTCATATTTATTTAGTAAAAATTACATACTCTCTTACCAAAAATCTCCATAAAACAATAGGTATATCTTTCTAGTAAGAACAAATCCCTCATAAAAATAAGTTAATGCACTTATTTAAGAAATATCAACTCAAACAACAACCAATGATTTAATCAACCAAGATTAACTAATTCTTCCAAGAAATATTAACATAATAATACTAGAACCTTGTCTAGTGAAACACACATCTTCTAATCTCTTCTAATCAACTTCTAATTACTTCTAATTACTTCTAATCACCTTCTAATCTTACTAATCCACTTCTAATTTCATGAAGAACTATTCTAATTAGAACCTCATATCTTGTTAATCTTTCTACATGAAATCCTCTTTCTTTAATACTAAGAAACATACTTAGCAACTTAACACATGCATAAATTAACTCAATCAAACTCTAAAATCATGCTTAGAAACTTAATTAGAACAACTTAATAGAACTAGAAATAACTAATTAGAAGATTAGTTTAGTAAACTACCTTAATTTCCGGGTGTAAACCGGAAGCCGAAAAGCTATCCTTTGGTGTGAGGCTCTTTAATCTACCTAGCTTATTCACTAATTAACTTAGTAAGTAGCTAATTAGTGCTCTAAATAAGTTGGCTAAAAGGTGGTAGAAGTAGTGGATTTGTGGGGAATTTGGAGACAACTAAAGAAAGAAAGTGTAAAGTGGTCCAAGGAATAAAAAGGGTGGCTATTTATAGACAAAATGGACCTCCTCTCTTCCTCTTGAAAATTTCGGTACACACACCCCTTGGTTGGCCGAAACTTTCACTCCAAGTGAAAGAGTAAATGTGGCATTTAATTGGCACATGGTCAAGTACTTGGGTGGCACTCTAGAATTAGGCTAGGTCCTAGGTTTCTATCCTTGCAAGCAAAGTATTTGTGGGGAGGTGCATGGAACCAAAGTAAGAAATAATAGTGGGGGGAAAATATGCCCTTTGTTGTGTAGGTTTTTGCATGGTCACCTTTGTTATGGGGTGTTTTTAGGACTAAATACACCTAATGTGCATGTGAAAGCCTTAAATGGCTAAGGGGTAGCCTTAGTGGGCTATTAGTTGGGGGAATATTCCCCTTAAAATATGGAGCCATGTTTCAAGGAAACTTGGGGCCCAAGGTCTAGTGTAGCTAGGCCTAGGTTGTGTAGAATGTGCCCAAATGCATGTATTGTGTGGGTATGTGTAGGTTACTCCTAAAATAGCAAGGCTTATTCTAACTAGTTTTGGGTACAAAATCTTAGCTTAGGAAACTTCCCTCAAACCTCCATCTTGCTTGCTCAAGTGTACAAGCATTTACTCTTGCATGTGCAAGAGTACTTGCTCACATGCATGCACACACACACACTCCTACTCTCTTCTCTCTCTCTCTCTCTCTCTCTCTCTCTCTCTCTCTCTCTCTCTCTCTCTCTCTCTCTCTCTCTCTCTCTCTCACTTGGTCAACATACCAAGTTCCAATGTGAGAGGTGACTAGACCATGGCGTACTTAAGGTTGTTGGATGAAGTAAAGACGGTGGTTGGGGTGGTTTCGGGAATTAATAGCGGCCTCCGGGTGTTACGGTAGTGTAACGGATGTGTTACTCGGTCTCGTACGATAGTATGCGCGGCTAGAATTTCCGTTATTTGAATTAAAAGGATTAATTAATAATTTAACAGAAAAATATTCCGATTAATAGGAATATAAAATAAATTATCGAATTATTAAACGAAATTTTTATTTACGAAAATCTGGGTCGTTACACAAGGTGTTACTCGTGTTATGCCGGCCGTAGCAAGGTGTATCGTTTTGCTGGTTGCAGCTGCAGATTCAATTGCCCCATGTTCCATGTTCCCCAAGCAGTGAAGTCCCAAGTGGGTAGTGTTAGGCCCCCCTCCCCCTGACACATCCCCCCACCCCCGGCCCCACCCCCCTTCCCCCTTTACCCCCCACTTTTCGGGTCCCCTTTTCTTCTTCTTTTTCGTTTCTTTTTCTCTTTTTTCTTTTTCTCATTTAAGTTTATTTATTTAATTACTTATTTAATTTGATTTATTCAAATTACATTTGCAAGTAAATTAATTTTTTACATTGAAATTTAAATTTGACTTTATATTTAGAAAGTTTATAATATTTTAATTAGTTAATTAATTTGTCTTAACAATGAATAATAAATTAACAAAATTCTAAAAGTGAATAATATTACAATCACGCTTAAGAGTAAATAAATATTACAATCACGTTTAAAAGTGAATAAATATTACAATCACGTTTAAAAGTGAATAAATATTACAATCACATTGGCAATGCTCAGTCCTAATCAATATTGCCTCCAAAATGTGGTCCCGGCACGACGCCCAGTATTTGGAACCACAAATTAAGATCATAACTTAAAGCCCATCCTTTAGCTTCATCCGACGCATGCTTCCACCACCACATTGGGATGGGTGGTATAGGGTGATGAGGGAGCAAAAAAAGTTGCACGAAGTGATTGCTAATACGGGCAATAGCTATTTCTTTGCGATGTTGGACTTCAACTGGAGGGGATCTCAGGGGCAAGTGAGTATAACACATTCCAACATTCGTGTCAAATGTGTGTAAAACAATGTCGTACCGTGATGCGATGACCACCCCCAAACTCATACAATCCATCCAATATGGCTCTGGAGCCGTACGTCGGAAATAACTCAGTGACTCTAGTAGCTCATCTGCCAAATTCCGTTGTAGATAAAGCTTATTGTACAGATCTTTATTTTGAAAAATTTCTTGCATAAGATCTTGTCGTACTTGAGCTCAGTTCTCCTCAGTGTCATAGATTTGCGCGGCTATCGCCCTGAATCCACAATGTCCATCAGCTTTGACGTCTATGGTATGGGACATATACTGCTGAAATTGCCAAGGTAAATACTGAATGTACTGATCCTCCTCCCTCTCCCTCTCCGCCCTCTCCCTCCCTGCATTTTTCCCTTTCCCTTTCCCTTTCCCTTTCCCTTTCCCTTTCCCTCTCAAGGTAGATGTTTTTGTACAAGAAGGTATGCGGCGTCCACTCTGCTCAGCTTTTCCCGCAGGTCGACCTCCATGTTCAGTGTTGTACGATGGGCCTCGAACACTGCTCTGGGATGGATCCGCCATATCAACAAACCTGCTTATCATATGCTTTCGCATACATGGATCCATCCCCTCTAATATGTCAACCACATGGGATGTCCCATCGGCTTGTTCTCCATCGTCATTAAACCCTTATGCGTGCATAGAGAGCCTACTCCAATGAACGTCGATACTGGATAGTGGAATTGGAATGCGCAGGGAACGATAACATGCAAGATCGTGTAGACATGGCAATCTGTGCGTTGTTTTGATCGAAACAATGCAATGCACCATCGGGAGGGTGTAGGCGTCATGCGGATTGTAGCTGAAATTGATTAACCCTAGGGCATATAATGAAATGCGACACCTTATTTCATCAAAAAATTCGTTACGTAATTGCGAGTGACGTGGGATGTTGAGAGATTTCTCGAATGACTTCTTAATCTCCCCAAACTGATTTGTCAACATTTTTTCGATGCGATCAAAAGAAGTTTGGAGTGATGACATGGTGCTATTCCCCAAATACTTCTTTAGCCTCGCATGTGCTGACTCGGCCCTGTAATAGAATAATGCACGTTGTTTAGATATGACAGTTTAAATAGTGTAGTAGAATAGAATGCAGAAAATTTAATTCGTAAAGTTATAAAGTGACTATACCTTTGACTTGAATTGCTTCCGAGGTGCATACATGTATCTGTCCATGCTTTGAATAAACCGATTTTTGTACGGCCTTAACCATGTATCCGCAAGATAAGTAAGTTATGACACCCGGATATTGGCTATACTTCTCTCACATGACAAAACCCACTTTTTTTTGGTAAGATGAAGTTGTCGATGAATAAATAAGGGACTCGCCATTCATCGTAAAAGTCTTTAAACTTATCACCAAGCACAAAGATCATGCAGCTTCTTCATTACGCACCGATTTATGTGCCAAATGCAAAGGATGTGACGTGCCGTGGGGAAACATTCTTCAATGGCTTTGATAAGTGCCAAATCCCGATCTGTAACAAATATCAATGGCAACAATGCCCCCTTTCCAACCATCCACTTCTTTAAGGTATCCAAGGCCCATGTCAGTTGATTTGTCCTCTCATTATTAAGATATGCAAACATAAGCGAGTAAGTTAGATTTGTGGATGTGATACCCACAACCTCCAATAGTGGTTTCCGATACTCATTCGTTTTGTACGTGGCATCAATTACCAACACAGATGAAAAATTGACAGATAACTGTAGACTTGTAGGATGAACCCAAACAATATCTGTGATTTCGTTGGTGTCTTGATTTGTAATAAAATCATGGAGGTATCCTTTATTAATTAATTGCTCTAAGACATACTGTGTTTCAGTTAGGCCGCCCCGTTTCGCTTCCTTGTTTATGAAAATAGCGTTGTAAATGCTTCTAATTCCCGTAGTGTTTGACGGGTCTCTTTGCTTCAAAATACTAAGAATTTCACGAGGTGCATTGCTGTTGGCCATCTCAACCACAAATTGTTTCTCCATTGGTTTTAGCCTTGATGGGTACTCGTGGCCCTCAAAATTTTCTGCTGGTTCATGGTTATGAACTCCATAGGATACCTTTAAACCCCATTTGACACCGTCTGGAGGTATTGGTATACCTCGCAACTCAAATGGACACTCACATTTTTTAGTCCCAGTATTCCTATGCAAGATTTGTCTTTCAGCCCCACGGTGCGGTTTGTACTTTCCTCCTCTCTCACAACCAAGAATGCACTTCGGCAGCTTGCCGCCTTTTAAATTAGCAGATTTATCAATAACCACAACAATACCATTTTGGAGACCAACTCTCCGCACCCAAGCTAACATATCTTCTCTACTTTCAAAAATCTATAAAAAAAAATAATAATAACGAATATGTATAAGTAAAACATTATCGAAACTCAAAATAAATGACGAATATGCATAAGAACAACAAAAATAACTAACCTGATCAGTGCTAAATTCGGGTGTATAATCGCCATTGTTGTAGGAGATGCTCTCCTCACTAGGAACATCATTCTGAAATGACCAATCATCTGAATAGTAGTAGTCATCCATAATGTTGTTCGATGAATTATGAAAAAAGAAACAAAAATAGTGGGAGATGTTCTGTGAATGTATGAAGTAGTGAGAGAATGAAGAAACATAAACTGAAATGTTTCTGATTGATATGTTGATTCACTTTCAAATTGATTTATAGGCACACTACAGGTATGTTTCTAATTGATATGTTGGCACACATATCAACTACTGACAAGCTAAATCGATATGTTGGCACACCATTCTAAATGTAGATAGACATATGTTGGCACACCATTCTAAATGTAGATAGACCATACTGGCGTGGCACATTTGTGTGCATTGCTACAAAATTAAATGTTATGTGATCCTCTGGGCACTCAATCCGGAATTCTCGTTTTCTCACAATTCGGCAATTAAAGGCTACGACCCCACTTCACACGTACTCTTTGTGTATTTTTGAGCTGTCTGAAACGGTCAATATTGTCCGATCAAGTCCCAGAATATATCCTTTTAGACTGTCCGAACGGTCGATGTTGTCCGATCGGATCCCAGGATATGTCATTTTTCATGTACTGACGCATATTTTAAAAAATTGGATTACATAATTAAATGATAAAAAAAAAGATAAATAAATAATTAATATAAAGAAATGAATTAAATAAAAGAAATTAAATTAAATAATTATATAATTAGGTAGAAATTAATAAAAGAGATAACTAAATAATTAAATAAAAGAAATGAATTAAATAAAGGAAATGAAATGAAATAATTAAATAAAATTAATATACATAAATGAATTAAATAAAAGAATAATTAAATAAAATTAATATAAAGAAATGAAATTAAATAATTAAATGAATTATATAAACAATTGAATTAATGTAGTAAATAATATACTGTATATAATTAAAGGAGGGGGTAAAACTGTAATTGGGCTTAACAAAAGGGGTGGGGCCGGGGGGGAACTTGTCGGGGGAGGGGGGAGCGTATAAATTTTCGTCCCAAGTGCAGATTCAATTGTATTTAGTCTGTGGGCAAAGTTTGCGCCGAGAAGCACATGGGCTTGGTCCCTCCTGGGTCAGCTATTTACACGAAAAATGCTTCAACAAAAGCAAACGTGGAGTACATTTGTACTTCTTAAAAAGGGTAGTAGCTTTTGTCTTCCATTCGGTTGATACACTCTGCGTTTTTTGTGGTGTGCAAATATAATTTTTGTTTTTAAACATATGTATCCCTATTCCAGCGAGTTGTGCTGAATTTCATATCCCCCGGCTGTAGTGCGGTTGTAATTTTTTCTTTTCTTTTCTTTTCTTTTCTTTTCTTTTTTTGTTTTGTCCTCCCTGGAGTATGCGCCTTGTAGGCTGTATATTCGCTTAGCTCCTTTTATTTTCAAGCTATTTTACCCACACAAAAAAATATATAGTTGTTTGCTGAGGAACACGTGGTCGACTCCTGGCCCTTATTTTGTTGGGCCGGGAGATATTTTTCTTGCCGACCATTTTAACTGGAGTATTTACAATTGTCAAACCTACCCAACACTTCTCGCATTGCGTTATGACAAAAATACAAAATGTAACTATATCCACATTAACCGGTAACCCAGCTATGTCCCGGAGACCTGAGTTTCTTGGGGTGAGTTTCCGAATGGATTTTATCAAAAATCAAAGCTTAATTTTATCAAATCTTGATAAAATCTAGATAAAATCCATTCGGAAACTCACCATTGTTTAATTTTATCAAAGGTAAAATCAAGATTTGATAAAATTAAGATTTGATAAAATCACCTTTGATTTTATTAACCCTTCTGCTCATTTGAAAAAAGTTGAGATTTTATCAACCCTCCTCTTTATTTGATAAAATCAAGAAGTGATTTTATCAAATTTTGATAAAATCTTTTGAAAAACCAGTTAGGTCAAATTTTAACTTCACACCATTCATCTCCATAAGAGAAATTAGAAAACTATAGGAATTTAAATCAAAGTTATATCGTCGTCCTATATTAACTTTTTTTAACTTTGATCCACAATTTTTTTCTTTTTTTATTTCTTTTTCATCGAGAGAAATGATGCGATGTAAAAATTTGACCCATATCTATTAAAACTCTAAGACAATTGGCCTTGTTTCTCAAAAGATTTTATCAAGATTTGATAAAATCTCTACTTTTTTACATTACAAAAGCTGAGATTTTATTAAACGTCTTCCTCATTTGATAAAATCAAGGTTGATTTTATCAAATTTTGATTTTATCTTTAATAAAATCAAAAAGACCACGCTAAATAATGGGCAAAAATTTGGCGACAGGGACCTTTAAATTTTAAAGGATAAAGCACAGTGGTTGTGGTGCCAAGTGGAACATCACACTCTTTAGCAATAAACCATTTTGAATATTTGGCACTTTGTCCGGCTGTGCTTTCTACTACTCCCTCTGTCCCAATTTATTTGTCCTTCGTGAGAATGCGTACATTTTGCGCGCAAAAAATAACATGTTTATGAAAACTTTTTTGAAAAAAAAATTATACCAAATTTTTCTTCTCAATGAGATCTTTAAATTAGTGTAAAGTTTGTTTACAAAAATTAATACTTGTACATTATTTTTTGCGCGTGTAAAATGCACGCGTTCTCAAAAGGGCAAACAAATTGGGACAGAGGGAGTAGTACCTTATTTGTTCTAAAAAAATATCTGGATCTTTTTCGGTCTATGTTTTGAAACGAACGAGATAGTCCAGGTCCTCAGACAATGGTGTAATTAATAGTTCACATTGGGTCATAAATTCTTACCAATAAGTGGAGTTTACGAGCAAATATGAACCATTAATTGTACTATTATATGATTCAAATTTGGACTGTCTCAGCCAGTCCAACAAAGATCCAATCTCTTTAAAAAAATTGCTGGCCAAATTTGACCTCATTTGCAGTTGTGCAATGAAATCTCTAAAATTTTTTTCTGAGGTTATGATGTTCGGTCAAATGGTCTGCTTGCATTAGCAAAATGGCGGGCCTTGTTCTTTTATTTTCTTTTTTATTTATCTACTATTTTAGTCCCACAAAATACATCAAGTTTCAATTTCGCCGTTACAAAATATTTTGTGTCAATTTTTTCCTTATAGTTTCAAACGAATTTCAATTTTACCCTTTTGTCTAATTAATGACGGGAAATGCTTATGTGGCAAATTAAAAATGATTAAAATAAGGGGAAAATGAGGAAAAATTACAAAAATTTTAAAATACTGAAAAAAATTCATTAGACAAAAAGTTTATAAAATTGTATAAAATTTATTTAATGACTTTTTTTGGAGATTAATCATTCATATCGACAAGAGGAATCGGAAAAGTATAAAAATATAGGTCAAAGTTAAAAAAAATTCATATATGAAGACACTTTATATAAAAAAAAAAAAAAAAAAAAAATTCCTCTCGTCGATAAAGTATGGGCCGAATTAGACGGAAAAAAAAATTAAAGATGAAAGAATACCTGTTTGTACCATAATTTTTAATTTTTAACACGTGGCAATAATTTTGGCCAAAAAGATCTTATTTTGAATTCGGATTTATCCCTAAGCCGAATTCCCTACAATTTAGGCGATAATGCATCTTTTGAAAGTGATAAGGTGGTTACCTAAATTGTAGGAAACAAAGTTTATCCCATGATTTTTTCCAAGAGGCTAAAATTAACATGTGATAATTAGAATTAATCGGCCTCATTTTCTTTTTTCCCTATGGGCCGTAATTTTCGGCAACAACTACCAAGTCTTCTTCTCGACAAGGGGATCAGGAGATATCAAAGATTTGTATAACCTGATTCTCAAGAGGACAAAAAGGAGCTAAATGAGTTTCTTCAAATGCCAAAACCATTCAGTTTTAAGCCAAGACTATTTCCAGGAGATATTGGCTCACTATTAGAGGAAAATCAGAAGGGACGGTTTGCAACACCATTTTAAGCCTTCCAAAGGAGTTTTCAAGTTTCTCCTGTCAACAACACAACTTTGAGAGGCATGAGAATGTGCAAATTGAAATTCCTCTTCACCTTAGGCCGAATAAGTTCAGAGCCAACAAAAATGGCAGGAGATCTTGTAACGGCCATGACTAAGGTTTCAGGAGATAACAGAGCCCTTTTGTTTGCTTCACCTTCCGTTGAGCAATGGGGCTAGGGGAATTCGTTTCTCCTACATATTTACCTCTTTTGGAGGATTCTGACGCCATCTCCTTAGGAGATAGGAGGTTTGGTGAGATGTGGAAGCTATTTACATCAGGAGAAGTTTCCCTTATAAGAAGACTCAAAGTTACACCGAACTTGGGCAATGAATACCCAAGAAGAATGCTAGACTTAAAGAATTGTGGTCAAGAATCAAAAGAGAAGATTTTCTCCAGCCAACACACATGGCAGGAGAAAGAGGTCTTCAGTATTTACACACATTCGGCTTGCCATGGCCGAAGTGTAGAGAAAATTGGAGAACCTGACGATCGAAACACCTCCTACTTCTTGCCAATAATTCAAAGTCAAGCATTCAAAACTCCTATAGCCAAAGAATGCTTTGTCAAAACCCGAGAAAAGGAAGCTTCAAAGGACTAGACAAGGAATGAGATTGGCTAAGGAGGGATAGAGTCAAGGAAAATCAGAAACTTCCTCACTTGCTTAAGGAGAAATCAAGGCTGAAGTACCGGTATATCTAGAAGAAATCTGAATCTCTACCCCTTAAGGTATCATGCAAAGACCTCCTTAAGCCGAAAGTTCTTCAAGTATAAACTTTACACAAAGGGGGGCAAAGAGGTCAATGGGGGCAAGGCCAAAATGTTGAACGATGCCACGTTTTTCCCCATTATTATTTATATAACATATTTTAAACTCCATTTTATTTCAAAAATAGAGTTTATGGGGGGCAGTGTTTGTACCATAATTTTTAATTTTTAACACGTGGCAATAATTTTGGCCAAAAAGATCTTATTTTGAATTCGGATTTATCCCTAAGCCGAATTCCCTACAATTTAGGCGATAATGCATCTTTTGAAAGTGATAAGGTGGTTACCTAAATTGTAGGAAACAAAGTTTATCCCATGATTTTTTTCAAGAGGCTAAAATTAACATGTGATAATTAGAATTAATCGGCCTCATTTTCTTTTTTCGATATATGCGGAGCATTATCGATCGTGGCCCATGATATGGAATTGGCAGTTAAGCAAACCAATTTACCAATTCAAAATTGGTTCTTATCTCAATGCCCACGTGTAACTTGAAAAGATCATAAGTTGATGGGTGTATCCCATGATCTTAAATGAAGAGAAGTGGAGCCTTTGATCACTCCAATAACCGACAGCAACTCCTAATAACTGCCAACATTTGCTGCAAATTGAGGGTAGTTTGACGTACTTGGCGGTCACTCATGAAGGTAGAAAATACATGGGACATGTGGCAGCGTTTTGAACAGCCAAATAGCACAAATCAAGGACCTCTCCAGCGGGATTTTCATCTATAAATACAAGCCTTAATGCAACATTGAAGAGGTCCAAGCACCAACATAGCTCACAGCAGCAAATTAATTTAGTTTATCTCCTAACTCTCAGTTAGTCGATCGATCTTTTCTATGTCTATCTTCTACTTCTATCCCTTCTCTTCTCTTTCTTCTTCTTCTTCTTCCCCTTCTTCTATGTAAACCGTAGTTGTTCTTCAATTGTGGAAGTCCTTGCTCAAAGGCCCACGAACCGTTGTAACTTTAGATTCCTCTTTTATTCAAGTTGTGCAATTGCTTGAAAGAAGTCAGTAAGGTTTCAGGCGCATTTACATTCTCTCTCGGAGATTCACATCTCCTGGCACGCCATCGCATCTTCTACACCACCAGGTGTTGACCACCCCCGCTTCTCCTGTCCCTTGGAGGAAATCGGTGGCAACAATACCAAATAGTTTTTTTTTTTTTTTTTCTATAAAGTGTCGGCTTTGGCCCAAGGGTTGTTTTAATTTCTCCAACCTTCGTTGGAATCCTCTTTTTTCTCCTTCCAACTTGATGTACCCATTGTCAAGTTGTCTTCAATAAATTTTATTGCCGTTTCAACAAAAAAAAAAAAGAAGTGCCGTCTTATATAAACTTTTTTTGAACTTTGGCCCATATTTTTATACTTTTCTTATTACTCTCATCGATACGAATGATTAAATCTCCAAAAAAAAAGTCATTAGACAAATTTCATAAACTTTTTGTCTAATGACTTTTTTCCAGTATTTTAAAATTTTTCTAATTTTCGTCATTCGTTTGGAGATTAATCATTTTTCTGGTATTTTAAACATTTTTCGTCATAAATTTGATAGAAGGGAAAAATTGAAATTCGTCTGAAACTATAAGGACGAAATTGGAAAAACAATATTTTGTAAGGACGAAATTAAATCTTGGTGTATTTTATGGGGACTAAAATAGTAGATAAGCCTTTCTTTTTTATGGCTCAGGGATTGTTTGGTATTGTTTGGTATGGGTGTTTTTACCGTTTTGCCGGTGGCGAAAGATACAAAAACTGTAAAAAAATATAAAAAAATTAAGCCAATTTGGAAGAGCATATTTGGACATCCTAATAATTTCAACCATAATTCGAAAACTTTGTGTTCAACTCCTCCTGTCGACAGTACCTAACATAACAAATAGATGTGATTCAAAGTGATCTTATATTTCCGAGGTTGCTTGTAGAAAAAAATTGTTAAAATATTCTTATCTAATGTAGGCAGAAGAACCAATGTGTTATGCCTAAAAGTTCTATTCACAGATTAGCCTAAGTGATAAAGTTAAAATAATTAGGAAAACTCAAAAATGCTTTCTGGGACCCAAATTATCTTCAAATATTAAATAATATCCTTTGAATTTTTTTTTTATTTACATCAGGATCAAATATTCATCCAACCGTTCTCGTTAACTGCAAAATCGCTTTCATCAATGATTGTCACATGCAAATATTAAAAAGATTAATGTAAACTTAAATATAATCCTTTTCAGAAAGGAAAAGGTAAATAAAGAAAAATACAAGCTCCAGGTTTAGTTTTCCAAACAGGAGTGTGAGATGTTTTCTGGAGAGTGGAGATGGGAAAAGTGGATTGATGGGACTATTTTCTAATCATTTAACCAACAAATCTTTGGGGAAAAAAATACTTGAGTATTTGACTCTTCTTCTGAGAGGTTAAATAAACTCATGAAATTCTAAAAATTAGAATGCTATAAACATTTTCCTGAAAAGTCAAGAACTAAAATATAGAGCATAAAAAGTTGAGAAGCAATCGTTAGATTTGGTGGTAGCCTGGTTGGTAAGGCATAGTCCACTCTTCAAACATGACTCGGTTTCAAGCCTCGCACATGTCATGTATTTGTGGAGTGGGTGTCGCGTACAATCTTGTACCTCTTTTTTATTTTGAAAGGCAAAACTTTTTTTTATTAATCTTTGAAATATTACAAAGACTAAAGAGACAAGGAATGATGACATCGTATCCTAAGCTAAGCTAAGAACACTCATTTGCCCATCCGAGACCCAAACCCTAAGTTAGCAAGAAGCCAACCCAGGATACACCCAAAGTGCCGAAGCCCAAACCCCTGAAGGCCTAGACCCAATTAAGAGCCAAACCAAATACAACAATAAGATCATTCACCCAAGGCCTAGCCCAAAGGGCAAACCAAATAAAACATTACAGCCCCATACAAACCCTAAACAGCCAATAAGAAGAGTTGCCACCTCCGCTACCATGCCAAGCCGCCACTTCCATTGTCAAGCCAAGCCCTCCACGGCCACCAGAGGAGAGACGATCCGCAGCCACTGCCACCGAAACCCGGGGAACAATCCCTTATTGCTACCCTGAAGAACGGCTCAAAATGCCCTCAACAGCCACCAGAAAACTAAACTGCCACCGCAACACCTCACAACCAGAGTCGCTGCGAAACCCATCCCCAGATACAGCCCCGCCACCGGCCTTTAGGCTGAAAACCATAAACATCTAGCAATGAAACGAGGCATGGATGGACCTGCAAGCCATTAGGTGAAGGAGAGTCGCACCCAGCAGTGCATGCCCAACCTTAAAAACCAGATCTAGAGGAGAACTCAGAGAGAGAGGGAAACGGAGAACTCAGAGAGAGAGAGATTGAGATGGACGAGGAGAAGGCAAATGGGGAGGGAGGGGGGAGGAGGAGATGGTCAGCCTAAGGGGAGGCGCCACTCCCCCCTTCCCTAGGCGGGAGCCCTATCAGATGAAGAAGAAGGGAATGGAGAGAGAGAGAGAGAGAGAGAGAGAGAGAGAGAGAGAGAGAGAGTAGACTTACTTGTACCTAGGTGCTGTGGTGACATTCAAGGCGGTAGCTATAACTCGAACTGGACATTCCACAGCTGGTCAGGAGCCTATATAGTCACACCCAAGGGGATTACTAGGTTGCCCCCTCCCACCCTTTTTGCAGTTCAAACAAAAAAAAAATTTGTTCAAATTTCATTAAAAAATTATGCTCATAAATGAAAGGTATATTAGGTTCAATTCCTCACACCTCCAATCCATCTAGCTCTCTAGGAGTTTTTATTTATAAGTTTTGTCATTCCTCATATGAGACTTTTATTTAAGTTGTCACCTAATGGAGCTTAGTTTAGTTGTTAAGACTCTCGTTGATGTAAAATAAGTAGTTTTCATGTATGCTTGCCTTCTTTATCGTCAATATTAAAAAAATCATAAACTAAAAAGGGTTGGCATGTGATCAATGCCTAAAAGTTAGAAATTTTCTCAGGTTCCAAATTTCTTATTATCGACTCTTTTACGGTCAGTCCATATAGGTGAATGGTGAGTGGCGGTTTTTATCCGTCGCCGCCTTCTTCGGCTCAAATCTGGTCTAATATGCTCCATTTTCACTGTAACCCACACATCGTTAGTGTCGAACGGGCACTGTAATGGCTAAATAAGTCTCTAAGTGATTAAGGGAAGTACAGAGCTCATATGTATGATGGACAACATACGGGTTTAGTATTGTACTTTAAATAGGGACTTCCCTACCTTGGAAGATAAGCTCGTGTCGAGCTTGTGCATCCAATGACATCGCGAAAAATCATTTCATGAATGACATCATGCTTAACGATTGCCAAATGCCTTGCTGGCTGGGAGTACGTGATCGAGCAGCTAAGCGCCCCTCCTCCACTCGACTAACACCTAGTGACTTTTAGAACATTGACTAGTTTCACATGGCCGAATTGACCCACTAGGCATTAGGGAGCCTTCATATCTGTTATGCGTCGCCATCTATGATCAAATTTGAAGTCATGTCTCGCCTGTAAAGCTACGGGCCAAGCATCCCACACGAATGTTTATGGGTGTTGGCAATCGAGCTGCTAGAGAGAGAGAGAGAGAGAGAGAGAGATGCACACGTTGCCTTACAAATCCTTTTACAAATCCTTCTACCGAGATTGATCTCTGAAAATTAATCAAGATATACATTAGGTAAGCCAAACACCTTAAATACAGAGTAATTTTTTTTGTACTATCATATAATATTTTTTTGAGCAACACTACATACACACAAAAGTTACCCACAAATTACCCAAACAAACACACACAAAGTGTGTGTGTGGGTAATTTGTGTGTAACTTATTTGTGTGTATGTATCATTTCTGTATTTTTTTACACCAACCGATTAAGGAAAAAGTTGTTGGCATTTAAGAGAGGTAATAAAAACAGATTTATATAAGTAAACAAACCAATGTGGCTTCGTACTCCCACCCCCTTCTCTATCGACTCGTCTTCTGACTCCTCTCATTTCGCCACTCTCCTATTGAAAAGACCTCTCAAGCAACAAGCAGAACAGAGAATAAAGGAGGAAAATGGCTCTGAACCTCAATACCATCGCCTTAAAATCCCACAAGTACCCATCTTTTGCTCTACCTCCAATGGCAAATCTCAGATCTCCCAAGTTTCTCAGGGCCTCCACTCTCAGCTCCGGCTCCACGTGAGTTTTTTAGATTCTCATTTGAATATTTCGATAATGAAATCTTTATTTTCAATTTTTTGATCTGGGTCTTTGGTTTTTACCCTTAATTTGGCTCTGTAATGGTTGAATTTACTGGTGTCTGTTCCGATCTTGATGGCAGTTTCTAGTTTCTCAAATGGGTTTTTGTCAATCTTGATTTCGTTAATCTCGAGGCTCTGATTAATGCTTGTGGGCTGTTTGTTGAATTAAGAATTATTACCTTATGTAAATGCATCTTTTCCCTTGTGTTTGGTTTGTTTCTTTAGAAATGGAGGTTTCTTGCATGGTTGTCTAATTGCATGATATAATTGACACTTGCAATTGTAGTTTAGCGCAATTGCATTTGATTGTACTGCTGATTTTAGCTCAATTATTCAATATTAATTTTTCCTCGTGCCCTTTTGTTTGCCCGGATTAAAGCATGGAATTGGATTGCGAATTCAAATGGACCACATTTTAGTCCACTTTGAAATGCTAGATATTGAAACACTGAGTATAATTTATCCCATCTATTGGAGTGTATAACTCTCAATATTAGTCTAGCCGAACAAACGTGGCCTTATTTCTTTCTCGATTTTGGCCTCCTGTTCTAATGTGAATTCTTTGTTCTCGGAACAGGGCCTTTTTACTAAGTGTTTTTGGTTTCTTTCTTAACTCTTTAAGTTTTCTACTTTGTGTTGTATTTACTCATGCGCAGTGTTTGTTTGTCATTTTCAGTTAGGTAACGTATGGAGGGTTATAATTTTTTATCAACATCCATTTAATTATTTGGAGGGCCACCAAAGCATTATTCTACCTCAAATGTTTGTTTCCAATTTGTTGAGACTTAGGTTTGAAACTTATGGGTTGGTGGTTATAGCTGGGATTGTTTTGATCAATCTGTTGACTCATTATTTATTTGTTGGTTCCAATTTTACATGTTTCTTTTAATGTCTTTAAATACTTTTTAATAGGTGATATGTGCATTAAATCATTTTCCATTGTGGAAAAGTTCCATTATTGAAATATTGTGTATTTCTCATCCACACTGGATTATTATTGATTTTGATACTATTGCTTTTCATATTGTAATAGTTGTTAACAATAACGGGTGAATGATTTTGTTTGTGGGTTGAAAATTTGAAATGAGTTACACCACACGGTCCACACCAATTTTGTTTTTGGTCTTAGTTTCTGTGCTCTATAGTTTATTGAATTGCCTTTTTATGTCCCTTTTGCTTTTCTCCTTTCGTTTATTGTCACATGCATTCTATAATTACTTTTACTGATTCTGGCTTTCATTAGATTTTTTGTATGAAAAACTTTGATTGCATTCCGATTGTTAATTGGTTCTTGCTACATAGTCAAGTTGGTGATTCTAGCTCTAATAATAATCATCTCTTTTCGTTTTGGTAGCTACCAGTAAGCTAGCTAACCTTTTGGGGTCCTTTATAACATTGGAAAATTGTTTCTTTTGCTTTTAACAATTAACCATGCATTAATGGTCGAGCATGGTTATTTTGTGTAAGAGGCTCAGTTTATTTTGTGATTCATATGAGTTTGGAGCCATTTTTTTTTTTCCATTTCCTTTTTAGTTTTTACCATCATACAATTGTATGGTTGATTTGATGTTTCACTCGTTTCTGATTATTTATTTGAATATACAATGAGGTGTGATTTATCGATTCTGCCTACTGGCTGGTGAATCTTAACTCATTAAGTCGTTAGTAATCAGTCACATGCTGAAAATGTTAACTATGTATTGTTGTGGGTGCATATGCATCATCTCTGAAGGTAAATTCTCAGATTGAAGAGCAGGGAGCTCAAATCGTATCCTCTAATATACTTGTTCTTTGTCATGTTTGCTTTATCATTGCTATTGTTGAAGATAGAAGCAGACCAAATGGTAAATTAGGGTTCAGATGAGAAAATGAGGAGATGACAAGAAGAGAAGGAAGAGACATTTGACGAAAACGTTTGAGAATGTGATCAGTCCCTTCACCTCAACAAGTGTTTCTGTTAATCCCAACGAGATTACACTAATATTGTCGCACTAATGTGGGACTGAAATATAACAAAAGTAACACTGGAACTACCATATCCTAACAATAAATTATAATTGCTACATGTCGTCAATTGACGAGAGAGGATTGGTGATTGCAAAATTAAGAATCACAATAACTTGACTGCGTGCATGTCGACGCCGTGGGTTCATGTGCAAACTAATTGCTTGTAATGTGTTTATTATTCATAATTTGAATTAAAACTTAAGCTTATGTACTTCTGATCATTAGTCTGGTATCTTTTTGGATAATTTTAGTCTGGTATCTTGGCCTTGCCTTGAACCCAAATTGGAGTCGAAGCATCTAATTCTGTTTCTCCTGTCTTATTTAGAGAGGTTGAGAGTCTCAAGAAGCCTTTCAGCCCTCCTCGTGAGGTTCATGTTCAAGTAACTCACTCAATGCCACCCCAAAAGATAGAAATCTTTAAAAACTTGGAGGATTGGGCCGAGCAGAACATCTTGGTTCATCTAAAGCCAGTGGAGAAATGTTGGCAACCACAGGATTTTCTGCCTGATCCCGCTTCTGATGGATTTCATGATCAAGTCATGGAACTAAGGGAAAGGGCAAAGGAGATCCCAGACGATTACTTTGTTTGTTTGGTTGGAGATATGATCACAGAAGAAGCTCTTCCTACATACCAAACAATGCTAAATACCCTAGATGGTGTTAGGGATGAAACAGGTGCGAGCCTCACTTCTTGGGCAGTGTGGACTAGGGCTTGGACTGCTGAAGAGAACAGGCATGGCGATCTTCTCAATAAGTATCTCTACCTATGTGGTCGAGTAGACATGAGGCAAATTGAGAAGACGATTCAGTATCTGATTGGATCGGGAATGGTAAGATGCTTCCAATAGAATTTTCAGCTGTTTCTCGTCTAATTTTTTGGTTACGCCAACTTAGTTATAGGCTTCGGTCATGTTTGAGTTAGATTGCAGAAATATTACTTAGTTCTACCATCTACTTACATCTAATGGAAAAGGCATAAGAAGAAGTTTTTGAAAGCAAGTTTTTCCTACTATACTAAGTAGTGAGGAACAGTTCTTTTTGCTCAGTCAAGTTAGGTTTTAACACTCCAACTATTCTCTCAAACTTAGTTTTTAATTTTACTAATCATTTGTTAAGAATCGACAGGAGTTGTATCCTTTCTTGATGTATGTGACAAGCGGCTTTCCGAATATGGATTGGTTATGTTGTGCACACCACTTTTTCAGTCTTGTTTTGTACGTTTGAGTTACAGATGTTATGGAGCTCAAAGGAAATGTGAACTTCCATCTTATTCTAGTGATTTGGTTTCTTTCCAGAGAAGTTTAGAGTAAATTTAAGTGATCATGCGAATATGGACATCTAATCATGTGTTATTATTTTTCTCTCTTTTTCGTTTTGCTCATATTGTTACTTTGTTTATCATAGTATAGTAACTGAGTTTCTGTAGTATTTGGTCGGGGAGAAAACGGGCCTAGTTTGGATCAAGGATTTGTGGAGAAATTTATAGAGATACAGAAAAAGATCTGCAAATTATGTAGTGTAGGAAATCTGAGTTTTTATGCCAGGTAAATTCTTCTACACATCCTTGACCTGAATGCAGCTATAAAGTGATTTGTAACTTCTAAGGTAATAGTAGCAAGATAAGTAAAAGTACATCAATATATTTGGACTCCAAGTTATAATCCGACACAAAACAATTCTCATCTCTGATTTTAATAGTTGGATGACCTTCTCTGCCTTGTTTCAGGATCCAAGAACCGAAAACAGTCCCTACCTTGGATTCATCTACACGTCATTCCAAGAACGAGCGACATTTATCTCTCACGGGAACACAGCACGACATGCCAAAGATTACGGGGACTTGAAGTTGGCTCAAATTTGTGGGACCATTGCCTCTGATGAGAAGCGCCACGAAACCGCTTACACCAAGATAGTTGAAAAGCTATTTGAGATCGACCCAGATGGAACTGTGCTAGCTCTAGCCGACATGATGAGGAAGAAAATATCCATGCCGGCCCACTTGATGTATGATGGTCGCGAGGACAATCTATTCGAGCATTTCTCGTCTGTGGCTCAGAGACTTGGTGTCTACACGGCCAAGGACTATGCTGATATCTTGGAGTTTTTGGTTGGGAGGTGGAAAGTGGAGGAAATAACTGGGCTTTCTTCGGAGGGACGAAAAGCCCAGGATTATGTTTGTGGGTTGCCTCAGAGAATTAGGCGGCTAGAGGAAAGGTCTCAAAGCAGGGCAAAAGAAGCACGGTATGTTCCGTTTAGCTGGATCTTCGATAAAGAAGTGAAGCTCTGAGGGCCTACTACAAGTCTCTTGGCACAAAATCGAAATTAAAATAATAAACAGGTGAAATTTTGAATTTTTGCTTTGTTTTGGTCATTCTGTTCTTCTTGTTCTTGTTATCTCATGAGATTTCGTTGAGAGGGACTCTGGTTATGTTTATAGATATGGTTTTTTTTCCCGGTCAGCTGTCGTTTATGTTTGTTTTCCAAGTAATCTACTATGTTGAGTGTTCTTTTAGTGTGTATGCAACAGATTGCCCCTCTTTTGCAATTTTGGTCCGATCTCTGTTGTGCTACATTAGTAGAGAGTAAGAACTTTTTCAAACGTTTGCGTTTGGGCTCAAGCTGTGAGAGTTTTCTCGTGCATTCCCTATTTCCAGCATAGATGACCTACCTTGACCAGACTAGGGTAAGGACTGAGGATTGGTTGAGGTTTGAAATTGCATAAGCTGATTTTCACAGTGCCAGTTCACAGTGATACTACAACAGTCGGGTTTTCAAGGTTTGAAGTCATGACAGAATTATTGCTAGAAAGAGGGTTGTTTGTGTACGCAATATCCCTCCCACTACCCAAAAATTAGGCTTGCGAGCAGGAGTACGACGACTCGAGTCAATGCTTTTCTGACAGCAATGCCTTTTTTGGGTGAGATGATGGAACATCTAGGTTCAAAATAAAAAGTATACTAGGTTTAGTGCTTAGGAGATCAAATATCTTGTATCTAGTGGATATGAAATGAATTAGCTTGAAAGTTTGTTCTTGTAATGGGATCATTGAGATAGTAAAGATAAATTCAATTGGAGGGTTTGTATTTGTTATATGATTTTAAAAAGTGCTATTGATTTTGCCAATTAAAGAGTGTGAATAGGTTTTGGAAGAAATTCATGGGTATGCTGTGCAGGTGTATATTTTGGAGACAGAATTCAAGGAATTGAGCCAGTTTAGCTATTGAGGACTTGTATAGGTTTTGGGGACTTGAAGTTAATCGGACAACTGTCTTTATATGCATATTAGCTATTGAGCCACTACCTCCACATTGGATTTGCAAGGTTTCGAACCACTGCCTCTTGAATGGAATTGGGGGAGATATCATCCCGATCTAGGTCACATAAATTGTTTTCCCCTGCGTGGGAACTGCCCCGGTATGATAATCTCCGATCGGTGGAGAGACCTCTGTGCCGATTTCATCTGTACTCAGTGCATTACTATCCAAATCATATGGATAATCCGTTTAATCCGTTGTGGGTTTGTCCCAACGGAGGGCTCCGATTTGGTTTTTGTAGCCCTTTAGGGCTTTTCTGAGTTAATGAATTTTGGTTCAAAAAAAAAAAAAAAGGTCACATAATTAGTGTGGGTGTGAGTGAAAGCGTTTTTCATGAACAACTTAATCTATTAAAATTCACGAGATTGAGCATTAAGAGCGCCGTGATAACCAAAAAAAAAAAAGGATTGAGAGTGGGAGGGCCGAAAGTGATTGAGAGCACGAGCGAAGGCAAAAAAAAGGATTGAGAGTGGGAGGGCCGAAAGTGATTGAGAGCACGAGCGAAGGCTAAACTGAAGGATTACGTGATTAAGATCCGGACCACAAGTCACTGTGTTTGGAGACGTTTGGGACTGCTATGTATTTGACTATAGGCTGCACTACATTTGACTTGGATAAGTCAGTGTGCAATCCTACAAGCTTATCGGAAGGGACATACTAAAAAACTACTCCAGTACTTGTTATTGTGGGAAATAGAAGTAATTATTTCTGCCTAATATGTGTGATGAATCTCTTTTGCCTGGTAAGATATTGGGACGGGATCGGGGATCCTATCTGGTTACAGGTCTGGTCCGTTAAGGAACCTCATCGGACTCTCATTCATAATCGGAATTGTTTACTTAGAATTCATTGAAAATACCAACAATGCCAAAAATCATATTTATCGGATATCGATGCCTATGTTTTTGAAAAACATTTATATCAAATGAAATGAGTTCTGATTGAATTGTTTCTAGATTTATTTCTTTAAGATAACATGAATGTGTTAAAAAAAAAAAAAAACATATCAATCAATCTCCATTTAAGATTTTCTTCCATGTGGTTGCTATTCATGTCAACTTCTAAAAAATGAACGGTTCCGATCATTGAAATGGGCCCAAAAAAGACCACCAAGATTCCAGACTAGACGGTCCAATTCTTGTTAGGGACTGAATAGGCTCTGGACCCTTAGATATTTAATCATGCTATTTCTGCAGGCAAGTAACATAAAGTTAGAATGTCATTAACAATATGTTAGCCCAAACCAAGGCCCATTTTGAAAAATCAAGTTTTCCAAAAAGTCATTTGAATGCTTGGTATTTCTAGCCTATTACTTTGTCAAAGTATTGGAGGAAACTAAACAGAAGAAAGTTGAATTTACCATGGAAATTTTTGCTTCTAACATCAAATTTTCAGTCCTACCGTTAGAAAAACTCATCTCTTTTGCAAAAGTGGATCACAATCTTCATTTTTAACTACAACAAGCCGCTTTTGCTTAGGTTGGTGTTAATTTCACGACTGGCTTTTTTTAGTGCCACAAATATTTGGGCAACTTAGGCCCTCTCAATGCTCGAACACCCACGTCAGATAGGGACCGAATTGACTCACGACATTCTGAACCCAGCTCACGTACCGCTTTAATGGGCGAACAGTCCAACCCTTGGAACATTCTACAGACCCGGGTGGCGAAGAGCCGACATCAAGGTGCCAAACCTTCCTGTCGATGTGAGCTAGTAGACTTTGACGTTTTCCCACAATTTTTCGCAGACCTCTCTGAGTTGAAGTCTTTTTAGTACAATTCCAGATTTAAGGAAAGTCTTTCTATCTTATGTAAAACTGGATACTTGAAATTCAACATGACCCTAGTTTTCTTCTGTTGTGAAACTAGTATTATCCCGCCGTGCATAGCACGTCGCATTGTGCTCATTGGCGATGATAGACGTCATGTGTTTTTTGTTAACATTTGAATAAGTCTCACAACCCATTCTACCAAAACCAACGTCATTCACAACTAATAAGGCTCAAATTATGAAACAAGGGGCAAATGAACGCAAGTACGCAACTCACAAAAGGAATCTTGGAGACCTTATCATTCTAGATTACCAATCTCACAAATTTCTGCATTTCTTTCTCTAACTGTTAAACATACACATTGCATGACTCCACATTTTTAGAAGGTACAGTTTTACAACCTGATCCTAGCCATAACCAATCTACATGTACGCTACTCATTACGCAAGTCCATGCATGTATGATAGTTCAAGTGAGGAAGTTAACATGAGATGAACTGAACTCATGATTCTACCTGAGGTGGTCAAAAACTAATTTTTCACTATAAACCAACAGATAGAACTTAACTCTAGGTACCTATCAAAATGTAGCAATACAAACATCCCTGCATATGTACTGTAATTGCGGAGGGTTAATTTTTTAAATGAAACTTGAATAAAGAACTATACAACTGAAAAGAGGCACCAAGCGAAAAGGATAAGTATGTACGTAGTTGGATTCCGCAGCGAAAATCATAAAATTTTCCTCATTATCTTGTCTTTTTACAAGGAGCAAGACTAACCATATCATCTTCTCTTATTCGTTTCATTTCCTTTTCGCTGATTATGCACATATTGATCACAAAGAACATTTTGCACCCTGTTGACACGAAGCATGACAAGTATCATTACACAGATAATGAGAAATGCACACTGCTTGTCTGCTTCCAAAATTATAGGGAAAGTATATAAGCCAAAAGCAAGGCTTATCAAGCACCACTGAACTAATAGAGCATCAAATTATTCTTGTCACATCCCTTTACTTTGGCAACCAAGGTCGCACAGGAGGAAAATTTGTTCGGGAACCATTGCACCAAGAATACCTAAATCAATCAAGTCAAATATTGACTGGAAGTTTTTTTTCCTTAAAAATAGATGAGCAACACAGAGCTTGGAAAGAGCAGTATGATATACTGTCATCCACAAGAAGCTTAAATTATAACTTGCAAAATTTTACCTGGAAGCACCTGTTACGACCTTGTTTTGTGCTACCACCAGCTGAATCTCCTACAACAATGAATATCTCCGCCAAAAATATGAACTTCTAACCTAGACAACCTTTCCATGAATCAACAAATTAGATGATCCTAAGCCAAGCGTGGGTTTTGTCAAATTGTTTTGTTATGTACAACAAAGTTCATGAAATCACATAATGTGGGAGATATCCTACAGCATGCTCTTTAAAAATTATAATGACTTATGGTGAACAAGTACGGTTGGGATTGTATTTTGGCACTCAACATGTATTAGGTGACCAGCATTTGAGTAAATTGACCATTCCCATTCGTTTGGAGATTCAGAATAATTGAGAAACGAAGTAAAGTTTCTGCTTCATCGAGACTTTATCAACTTTACAGATTAACGACTGATGTTATTTTGGAACGTACCAGCTTCCTTAGGATTTGTGGCTGAGCAATCAGCAAGCTTTCCTGGAAGAGATGAGGATTTTAGAACACTCTTACTTCTCACCAGTTCCCTCGCCCTCTTTGCCTCTAAAGCTGCCTAAATAGGGATTAACAGGCATGACAAGCGAGACAAAATGCATAAAATGGAGACAATGGCTATCGCAAATAGATACAATGAATTACGCATCTGAATGAACCGCAAAAACAAATCTAATGAGTTGTTTTACCTTTAGTGCATTAAGGGATTTGGAAAGGATTGAATTAAGTACATCTGGATGCAACTCCAAGTACTCTGTAAGATACTCTTGAACAGATTGATCAACCACTTTCCTTACCTCTTGATTTCCCAACCTTGTCTTTCGAGGACAGACATAATAAGCATTAATATGAAATTATCAGCAAAAGGGGACAGTTTGGTATCTTAATCTCATCATTGATGAACCAAAGCATCAGCTATCATCAACGTGGAAATGAAACTGCAATCACTTTCCAATCCTCGAACCAATTCTCAGACCTTTTAGAGCTTTTGGGTTAACAAGGTATTTGGCCTTTTGAAAGGTGGCCTTTTTTCTCAAAAGGATGTCATTCCCTTGATTCCTTTTCTTATCATATTTCACTGACCAAAAAAATTAAAGGGGAGTACCTTTGTTTGCCCCTCAAACTCTCAATTTTGTACTCTGAAAGAAAAAATACATGTCAAGCCCTCCCATACATGTTCGCCACTTAAGGTAACATCTTTCTCTTGCAATGGAAAAAACAAGACCCAAAACTTCATCCTTCTAGTTGCAGTTTCTTCAATGCAAGAACAAGGGGGAAATACCCTAGCACCACTTCAGAACCAAATAACTTCCAGACGGGAGAAAACTAATACCCTATCCCTACATCAAATAATATTTGCACAGAGTATGTATAGATCCACCACCCCCATGAAAAGATTTTAATGAAAACGAATTTGCTTTCCTTCTTGTTTTACTCAACGCAAATGTCAACGAACAAGTGATTATTGCCAAAAAGATGAAAGCATAAATAAACAGCCAAAAATTCAAGAGGAAAATAATTTCAAGATATTGGTCCAAAACTGGAAAGGAAAAAAAAAGGCACATAAAGGCTAGAACCTAACGCACCTTGAATTTTTTTAATTTTTTACCGAGGTTGTTGAGGGTTCTTGTTAACGACGCCTTTACAGCATCAATCCGAGTACCACCATCAACTGTGCATATGCTATTAGCATATCCCAGCATCGTATCCGTATATACATCAGAACCACTATGACAAAGATTGAGAAGATAAATAATTGATTGTTGACTACAGCAGGGGTCTCTCAGCTTTGGAAATAACACTGGTTTGACAGATTAACATGTGAAGTAGATAACAAAATAGTTCTGGCATTTAAACAGCATGAACAATACATGTGCTCTCCAACTTTTAACAAACCAAACCCGATGAAAGATATCAATAGCATAATAACTCTAAGCGACTTAAATGGAAGTGATTTTAGTTTGCTTGTGACTTTGTAGTCCAAAAAAGAGCATTTGAAAGTAGTATAGAGAGAAAACAAAATTAGAAAACGAAAAAAGGTAAGAGTAATAAAGACAACCAAAAAGTGCCAAAAGTCACCAAAAAAAGTTAAGAGGAACAAGGCCTGAATGAAGATCATCAGGCAAAATCGCCTCGATATTTACTTTATAGTTCTCTAGAATTGCAAACACAAGCTTGGTCATGAGCTGCTAGAATAATTGTTTATTGACAGTATATCTCAAAGGTTATAAAGCTTAATGATGCAGCTAAACCAGCTTGCACCACATTGAATGAAAAAGGGAAATTGTATTATTCTAAAAAAAATGATGCAAAAGAGCTACCTTACCAAGCTCCAAAGCAAAACCTAACAATTTTCTTCTCGAATTCGAGACAGCCGAACTCAAATGAGCCTCCACCACCCGAGTTATTTAAAAACACCGTAACCATTGTTGTTGATGAACCCAATTGTAGAAAGCCTTTTAACACCACTTCAGCGCAACATGTTCATCAACCAAAACAAAATGAACACAGAAAAAACAGATGCACACATGGAAGTATCCTTAAAAACAAACAATTTAGTCTTGTTCATTAATCATACAAAAAGCCATCAAATGGCGCAAAAACATAGAAAATTTTCAACATAACAATCTGTTTAGTTGTAAACAAAAAGTTCTCTCTATGTTCACTTTCAGGACATAAAATCAATGGAACCCAAACTTCATGTCATTCAAAATAATAAGGGAGAAACAGTAGCATTTAATTTTAGCCTAGCCAGGATGCAGTAAGGGGATATCTGCAAATAAATTAGCAACCTCATAAGCTATTATTAACACCACATCCATGTATAAAGATGCAAGAGACGAAAAAAATAAATGCCAGGAAGCTGACCTTTTTTGGTGCTCAACAGTAGGCATCCACGAAAAATAAATTCTTTCAGTGCACCGCATAAATCCAGATCCTAGAACAACACCAAGAAAAAATTATTGATCTTCAACGTTGAACTCCATAAGACCACAATCACTACAACACCTGCACAACATGCTGGAAATGAGTATAATTGTGCTTTGACTTTCTAAATAAGAATATGGAACCAGACCTATTTCAACTGAGAAAGATTCACCGACAAGTGCAGTATCTTTGGAAAAACAAGCATGAACCTAAATGCATCCAGATTCATCAGAAATTATAAATCGGTCATTGCGGAGGAGAAACACAAAATACTACCATATTTGACTGTGGTGCTATCAGCTATGAGAAATCAAGATACATAACTCCAAAATTAGAAGTATTTGGAAGGCAATACAGTTTCACAAACACTGATGCCCCTAATGATTACTCCTGAGATGATTTGAAATACTTGTCTCGCAAATTTTATTCAATGTTTACATAATGGTTAGGAAACCATAGCTGTCCTGGACACACCACCAAAACCATATGAGGAAGAACTCACCCGATTTTCAATATTCCCTTCACCAAAAGAAAACTATAAGGTAACTGGCAGGTCTTCATTTCGGTTTTTGTTTTTCTCATTTTTACTCTCTTTGTTTGCCAAATAACATTTAGATGAGTTTAGTATCTGAATTGGTCAAGGAGATCACCCGGAGATGTATATGGGTTAACTTCAAAGCTCGGTAAAATAGCGATCCAATTTACATAAATCATGGAGAGAGAGAGAGAGAGAGACTTGATGAGGGATTGACGAACGCAGAACCCTTGCGAAGCTCAAATTTCAGCATCTGACTGCCTTTTATACCCACTTCAACAGTGAAGCGCAGTTCTACAGTGTCTAAACTGCGTCCCAAGGACAGAACTGTGACTCGCCACTGTAGCAGCGGCGATGAAGTACGCATAATCAGAGCTCTGGTAACGCAAACGAAGACAAAATTCAGAAAGATAAGTAGAAGATACACAGAAAATTACTGAACCGGTGGAACAGTTAGTGAATCAGAAGCAGGATTTCTGGAGCAGTCTGTACAATTTTCGCTCTCACTCTCTCACACACACACAATCGGCGCTACGGCCCACAGGAAAGCCCCCTCAATGCTTGCAGACAAAGAAGCGGTAATTAGGGTTTACCAGTACCAACAACGCTTGAGGAGGATAGAACAAGAAATGAAAGGAGGAGGAAAGAGGGGTGCCCGCTGCCCACTCTTGGCTGAGCAGAACAAAGTGGCAGACAAAGCTGCCCGGATTTCTGCCCGCCTTTCCCTCTTATTAAGTGTAGGTTAGATGTCGGGCCTCTTTCGTCAGTATTCTTGTCACAATCCAGAAACGGATGAAGAAGCTGGCGAAAAGCAGCCCAACGAGCAAAGTAACCTTGTGAGAATGTATACAGGGGCAAAAACAACAAAATTATGTTAAAACCAATGGGCAACAAAAACGTAGTATGTTGCTTTTAATTTTAGAAGCAACTTAACCATACCACGGAGGCACGGATGATTATAGGAGCTCTTCTCACAAACAAATGGACATAGTCATCTTTCATGTATCCCTTCTTAACACAGGTCATGTTACCAATGAATATAGTAAACACATTAGCATTACTAAAGGAGAATAAAACACCACCAGTTATTCTCTTCATCAATTGAGCAAGAGGTACGAAGCATACTCAACGGAGGGGGTATCTCTCTCATTCTTCCTTATTCGTTTCTCATTTCTTTAATTACTCACATTTCACATAAATTTTGTCCCTTTCCTCTTTAGAAGCAAAATTGGTGAAGTCTGGTTTTTCTTTCTATAATTTCCAAAATCCAACTTGTCTTCCTTTCACTATCATGAGTTGTAAATGATCATCCTGAAATACTATGAACGCATGACAAGAGCAATCACTCCTAAAATAATGAAGTCACGAGAAAAAAATTACCACTGAAAGACCACCGAACAGAAAACACATCAGATTTCAGATCGATCTCCTCCTTCGTTCTTTACCTGGTCGAATCATAAAGTGAAATTCAAAATCAAAAGACAGAAACTAAACCCGCTTGAAAGCAATATCCTAAAATGGAAACAAATTTGAGAGTAAAAAATACGAGATACAAGAACACAAACAAACCTAGCCCAGAACACCCAAACGAAGGCAACGGAATCACACGAGTGGTTCTCTAAGTCCTTCCCCAACCTTTTATCCCCAATTTCTGCCTAAAAAGGATCCTCCTTCTTGAGAACGCAATCTGTACACGATGGGTAGATGAAGGACTACGGTGCCGGAAAATGGGCCGGGAATGTGCCAGAAAATCCGGACTGTGTATACGACCACGGAGGGCTGATCTTTCCGTAGGAGAGAGAGAGAGAGAGAGAGAGCAGCTAAGTACGTTGGGTCCCCCAACAACAGATCTTCGATCAAAAAAGACTCTGACCAGCCGTTCCAACAGTAAAACCTCAAATCGATTCTAGTAAAGGTACTGGCAAACGAAAGTAAGGCTCTAGGGGTAGAGCAAGAAGTTCGTGTAGAAACGAAGAAAAGAGGGAAAGGAGCGGCCCACTGCCCGTTCTTGGCTTGAAGCATTTAAATGGCAGACGAAACTACCCTAAATTTTGCCCGCCCTTCCCTCTTATTATGTATAGGTTAGATATTCCTTTGAAAGCTGGAAAGTCGCATGTAACACGAGAGAGAAAGATGATGCAGACAGTTTCCATCAACAACAACCTCTCGTACCTCTTCGGGAATTTCTTTTTGACCATGATCACTAAGGTCCTCATCGCTGTCCACCTAAGGAGGATCATCAATCTCCTCATCACTGCAATGCATAGAATGCTTCTCCTTGAGCTGAAAGTATGAGAAAAAAAGTAATCAGATCAACGACGCGACACAAGCTCTCAACTTAGAAAACAAGTAATTCCAATGAATTCAAAGCACACTGCGGCGAATATCTATCTTTAATTGGCTGGGAAATAAAACACGAGGCTAAGCTAAGTTACGCGCAGAACATATTTAGTACCCTGAATGAGAGTGACAAATGGAAGTGGCGGCTGAACCTTGTTGTTTAGATAAATAATCAAATCAAACCCTAGAACTTAAAAATCTGCACAAAACCCCCAACTGATAATTACCTTGAGAAAAAGAGCTCGCCTCGGGTGAATTTTGGTAATTTGAAGACAACATCAGGTGCATTTTCGTGAAAATTAGTTTTTTCCCCGCCGTCTTTTACTCCCCCGCTTTCGTTCTCTCTCAAAAGACTCAGTCCTCGACATCTTCTTGACGCAGCCTAGGGTTTCGTTCAAGTCGAAAGAAGACAGAGAAAGACAAAGGGAAAGACTATGAAGAGCAAAGGGGAGAGAGTGCAGAGAATAAAGAGAGAAAACGAAGGAAGTAAGCAATTAAAACTATGTTTGAGCCAGAAGTATAGAAACAACCATAAACAAGAAGAAGATGATCATCTACGGATGTACTTCCCCTTCTCTTTTCACTAAGCAATTAAAACTATGTTTGAGCCAGAAGTATAGAAACAACCATAAACAAGAAGAAGATGATCATCTACGGATGTACTTCCCCTTCTCTTTTCACTAAGCAATTAAAACTATGTTTGAGCCAGAAGTATAGAAACAACCATAAACAAGAAGAAGATGATCATCTACCGATGTACTCCCCCTTCTCTTTTCAGTAAGCAAGTAAGCAATTACCTATAGCCCACTCTTACCAAGGTTACAACATCAATAGAAGATTAGCCGCCATCATATTGAAATTATTAGCAATTGTGAGGACCCCTGATTATATCAATAATTTAAGTTCCGATTTCAAAAATGTATTGGTATGTTAGGGCCCAACCTCGAACGAACCTTTGATCCCAATATTCCACCATAGTTGGACATTTTATCAAACACTTGGAAGGCAAACAAAGAGCGATCAGAGTTTAGAGTTCAGAGAACAACTATAAAATGGAGTGCCAAGTGCTAACCTGGGAAGCAACAGACTCCAATGAACAATCCAATCCTTCAAGCTCACTCTCGAATCGATTAGAATCTGCAAATATGCACACATTAATAATTATATGCGCCACTACACACGCATCGAAGATTTAAAACCAAAAATGTAATACTCCCACCTTCATCGTATCACAGATATCTGAATCACAGTACCTTAGGCAAGGTTCTAAAACTCGCTAGGCGCTCCCAGGGCAGCCGGACACCTTCTAGCTTCCAGGGCCGAGTACTTGACGCCTAGTCGGACAATTAGTCGGGGTAGTTGGTGTAGTTGGGTTAGTCGGCGAGGAGCCTTCTAGCGCCTAGTCAGCGAGTACTCGGCCTTTCAGACCTTCTTTTAGAACACTGACCTTAGGAGAGATTTGCCCTTTTTCAAGATACCAACATACTCTGATACCATAGCTGCACTGCTAGCAGATGCTTTCTACAGTTGGAAAACAAGGGAAAGAGGAAATTCAATGGGTATTAAGTAATGTAGCTTAAACGTAGTCCACACTTTAAAATCATCAGAAACCAAAAACTACTCAATAACAAGCAAACTTCCACACTATAAAATCATCAGAAACCAAAAACTACTCAATACCAAGCAAACTTACATAACGAGCACCTCAAACCACGGAGAGATACCAAGGTGGCCTTTCTGCTCTAACTCGCATCGCTATTCTACGGTCCAACAAGCCTGTGTGTATTTTGTTTCCCTGTAGTTTGACGCCTGCAAAAAACAATGCAGACATGCAGTGTCAGCACAACCACCAAACCCAGAAAAATATGAAAACGGAAACCAGAGAAATAGAGAAACTGGTTCTGTTTTTTTCTTTTCTGTGAGAGATCCTATAAATCGACAATCGTTTATAGCATTAACAAAAGGACGCAATACCTGTACAACATCAAAACCAAATGGCCGGAAATCAACTTCTCGTTCCTTCCACAACTGAACCAAACATCCGCAGTCGAAAAAGTTGAAATCGATCGGACAGAGCAACGAAGGAATTTACTCTTTGCCCTAAGAGAAAACCCAAACCAGAGAAAACGAAAAATACCCAAAATATGGAGCTTTTGATCGAAGTAACCCATTTTTCAAAACTATTTCGCAATCTACCACACTTTTCAAATTATTTTGAAAAATTGTCTTTCGCGCATTTCTGGAATGCAATATGAACGTTACATGCCATCTAGCATGCCACATCAGCGTATACGAGAACCGTATATACCACAATCACGCGTATCTGAAATGAAAAATCAAATTGGATCACTCACTTTAAGAGTGCGCAATAACTTTAATCATCACGCATATCGGAAATGCTTGTTCTTTTAAAACCAGACAAAGCCCTACCTCCTCCTTCATTTTCTACAGACCTGGTGCGCGATCTCCCTCCTCCCTCCTGCGCGATGGCCATCCTCCCTCCTCCTGCGCCCGATGTTTCATCCTTCCCCTGCTCGATTTGGTAGCTCACTCCTATTGTGTGCGATCGTCGCGGTCTCCTCCAGCTGGTATGAACTCCCTCTTTCTCTCTCTCTTCTCTCTCATAATCTAGTCTTCTACCATCAACGGGAGTGGATTTTTGGGGGTTTTTTTTTTGCACAGCTGTATCCCTTCATTTTGACAAGGGTTGAACCTTTGATTCTTGTACAATGTTGAACTTTAGTTGCTGAAATTTGTTGTTAAATCAATTTGAATCAAGTTTGTAAGATTTTGTCCGGACCATTTGTTCCTGATTTTGTTGCAATTCTACACCTGGTCCGATGAATCCCGTTGATGCTATGATGGTTTATTACGTGTTGGTTTTTGTAGGGTTAAGTTTTTTTGTTTTACTCAACACAATTTACAAGTTGCGGCCAAACCTTAAAGTTCAGGTCTCCTCATTAAAATAGTGTTTTCCAAGAGAAGAAAACATACCTTCCAATACCATGTTAAGAAAGAAAAAGATTTGAATTTGGCCAAGAGAGATAATGTGTATCAAGCCTAGCACAAATTCATAACTTAATTTTTCATCTGCTATAGTTACAGGACACGTAATTTTCGACATATGGCATTGGAGGAAATATTTATCCTATATTTATCCTCTAGATACCATGTTAAGAAAACATACCTTCTGACAGCATTTTGGTGTACAACATTTTTGTAAAGCTACTGTTGAATGTTGTTTTTTATGCTCGAGTGATTTGTGCTTTTTCTTAATAAACCCAATTACAAGATTTGTGCGTTCGGTTTGTATTCATCTCCATTCAAGTGGAGTAATATTCACCCTCCATTCAAGTGGCAATGCCTAATTGGCTAAGTGTTTCTAATTCCCAGTAACTAATGCCAGAAAAATATGAACAAAAAAGAATAGAGATAAGATAGGCTAATAACCAACTCAATATTCAAATATATACAAGAAAGAAATTAATTGGCTTAACATATATGCAAGAAATTAATTTATATGCAAAAAATTAACATAAAAGTAACGGAGCAGTGTTGGTGGTACCAACAATTGAATCTGACATTGGATCATCTTGAATCCATATTAATGATATCATTTGTATGCAGTAAAGCTTACATTATGGAGCCCGAGACAGTTATTCAGGAGGGGCCCATTGATGGGAGCTTATTAGGGTATCAACAACAACATAGGTCACATTCCATATGGGATAACAATGTAAGTTACTAGCTTTTACTAATTGTCGTTTTTGGTACTTAATACATTATGTCATTTGGTTGTAAAAATTTAGCTAAATATTGCTAGAACTCATTTTTTAATTTTGTTTTTAGGGGGAAACGTCCAATAAGATTGCAAGATGGTTGTGGTTCGTCGAAATGAAGCAAATTTAAAAAGGTTGGATCCTCCGGCACCACCAGTTGTTGACTTGGTTTGACAAGCAGGTTTTGGGGGCCTTATGGACATTCCGTTCATATCGTTAGATTTGGCTTTAATGACTGCTCTACTTGAGCGTTGGCGTCCAAAGACTCATTCCTTCCATTTAGGTTCAGGCGAGTGGACTGTGACCTTGCAAGATGTGGAGGTGATACTTGGTGTACCAGCTGATGGATTACCGGTTGTGGGGAGCACCGAGCAGGATTGGGATAAGTTGTGCCAGGAGTTGTTGGGACTTACCCCTAGGGTTGGTGTCTCAAGGACTGGGGGAAAGGTGAAGTTGTCTTGGCTACGGACCCATTTCAAAGGGCATTTGGAGGCCGGGTATTCGGCAGAGCAAGTTCGACAGCAGGCTCGCAGTTATATTCTATTATTGATAGGTGGTATGCTCATTCCAGACGGTTCGGGGGGTTCCGTACACCTTTGCTATTTGTCCTTGCTACGGGACTTGACAATTCGACACAGTTGGGGTAATGCGTGTCTAGCCGGGCTTTATCACTTTATTTGTCACGGGTCAAAGACAAACAACGACGACGTGGGTGGCTATTTTATACTATTGCAGCTTTGGGCTTGGGAGCGGTTTCCTTACTTTGCTCTTGGACGTGTTGGTAAGAGGGTCCGACCACTTGATGCTCCCCTTGGTGCACGGTATGTGTAGATAATAGTTATTTTCAAATAGAAATGTACACAATTGATGTTTGCGAAATTAATTGCGGTTCAAACTTTTGTCAATTTTGTAGGTGGAATGATGTGTTTCATACGCCGGATATGACAACGCATGTGCTTGGAGCGTATAGGCATTTTTTTGACTTGCAGAGACCGGATGAGGTATGACTATCATATGTTGCATTATATATGTATAGTATAATTTTTTGATGGATTTGTTGTAATGGTTCAATAAATTAATGCAGGTGGTATGGAGGCCTTATGATGAAATAATAGAGACTCTGCCTCTTGATTGAGTTTTGATTGAAAAAAACTGAGAAAAAATCTGTCATAACTCACAAAACCTTAGGGTTTAGAGTGCCTAACCCTAACACACACTTACGGAGTGCGCTATAGTTTTTGCAGTATGGCACATTGTTATATTGCGTCACCCTTGTTCACAACCATGTCAAGTAACCCTTTTTATGGTAATTTTTCAGCCATTTATAGTACGTTTTAGCATACGGTTTCCAAATGAAAGTTGTAGGACACGCAGAGTAGTTTAATTTCGACATATTCTTTGGTTAAAACGAACAAAAATTGATTGAGTTTTGATTGTAAAAAATTGAGAAAAAAATCTGTCATAACTCACAAAACCTTAGGGTTTAGAGTGCCTAACCCTAACACGCACTTACGGAGTGCGCTATAATTTTTGCAGTATGGCGCATTGTTATAATGCGTCACCCTTGTTCACCACCATGTCAAGTAACCCTTTTTATGATAATTTTTCATCTATTTATAATACGTTTTTGTGAATAATGCGTAATTAAATATTAATCACGCATATTGTAAATTTATATAATTTTTCATCTATTTATATAAGCCTTATAATTAAATATTAATCACGCATATTCTAAATTTATTACGGATATAAATAATGTGTAATAATTTTATACTACACTTATACATTGACTGAGCTTGGATTGAAAAAACGGTCTATATTCCAAATGACAAGGCCTCATCAAATAGGTTGATTAAGAAACACGCGTAAATGAATACCCACAAGTCACAAACAGGAATGATATCACAATACTTCTTCCAAAACACAAATGATTAGGAAGTGCAGGAACAATGGTACTAAAGTTGAACTTTGACATTACATTTTATTACAAGCCTCAATCCTCACATGCATATATTTCATGAAGTACGTAATCAAGAAGATGATGGTCCAGCCACTCTTTCGCATGTTCTCCTGTTGTGACCCCGCTGCCCACATGATGTGCAAGTCGTTGTCGGTTGAGACTCTTGCCAATCCATCTCATTTTGCAATTGATTTACTTTTGGCCGCCCTCGACCTCGGAGACGTTCAGTGGGCGGAAGAACTCGTACCCCATCGTTAGGTGGCCAGTACGGTACGTCAGGTAGTGGCTTGAATGTTAGAAACCCATACATGGCAATTGTTGTGTCGATTGACCAGTACTTACTGAAGTATTGGCGAGGGTCGATGCTCATTTTACTGCAAACCGCAGTCACGTGAGAACATGGGATTTTCCATAGCTGAATTTTGTTGCAAGTACACCTACGAAGTGGCAACTGAACAATGTGCTTGTGATTTCCTTTGTATAGACTTGTTGGATTCAATGGCGTGTGTACCTCATACAATCCTGCGGCTTGGTCAAACACGATGACGGTGTGCCCCACTGAATTTTCGTTCCACCTATCGTACTTTTTCTTTGCATATAGGCTAAATTCGTTCCCATTAGCCTTCCACTGCATGAACTCGATCGTTGAAATACTCTACGCTCTTGTAGAAGGTGGTCATAACCGTTGCCATTATCGGTAAGTGTCGAGCTTCTTTTAGGACCCCATTGAAGCTCTCAGATACGTTGGTTGTTTCTGTGCCATACCGCCTACCTCCGTCGTATGCAAATGTCCAATTCTTCCTATCAAGCCCTTCCAGTTCGGCGTACACAATGCCATTAGCAAATCTTTGTAATCGGCTTAGTTTGTCCTTGAACTTCCGTTTCTGCGATTCCATTGCTGTGATTTTCACTTCTTTCCCCACCATTCTTCCAAATCTTCGATGGTAGTTTGCCCCCAAATGGCGGAGGCAAAACCGATGATGTGCAAACGACGGTCTCCAATCATAAGCGTCCTCATCGCTTAGGTAAGTTAAGAGGTCGGGGTGTCTGTCAGAAATAATACACAACTCTTGTCGACCAGTCACAAAATGTCTGATGCATGTGAGGAACCACCCCCAATTCTCCTTGTCCTCCTTCTCGACGATGGCAAATGCAATTGGGAATATCTGATTTTCGGGGTTCTGACTCACTGCAATCAACAACATGCCCTTCTACTTTCCTGTCAGGAAGGTTCCATCGACGCATAATACATACCGACAATGTTTGAACCCTTCGATTGCAGGCGCAAATGCCCAAAATAGACTATGAAATGTCGCGATTCTAGGTATGCCAGATTCTTTCGTCACCAAACATTTCTGCATACCAGGATTGTACTGTTGCAGGACTTGCAGAAAAGTTGGTAGACTTACAAACGACTGATCCCAATCCCCGTGAATCCTTTGTATAACAATTTGCTTTGCAGCCCATGTCTTCGCATATGATGGCCTGTATCCACCTGTAAACTTCTTCACAATTTCTTGGAGGGCTCTAATCTTCGTGCTAGGGGCTTTTGAGACAATTTCATTAAGTTCATGTGCCATGTACTTAGCATCAAGATTGCTGTGATCTTGAGTAACATTGACAGCCAAGCATGTGTGTGACCCTGTATATTTCGTGATTTGCCACATGTTGAGATTATCCTTCCGACATGCCCGTAGTCGCCATAGACAAGGGGTGGGATTATTGCATTTGTAGACCAATATCTTGAGGGACGATTTATCTGTCTTCGTGACATGGTTTTTCACCATGCATACTTCTTCATCGCAAGTTGCAACTCATCCTTGGAAGAGAATACATGTCCGAAAATACCACACATATTTAGAATTTAAAAATTTAGCTACCTATATTGCTTGCAATACCGAAATTAAATATTTATGTACAATGTGGTAAAATTATACAAACATTACCTGCCCCACGAAAAAATCTGAAGTCCCGTCCCATCCCAATTTAGTTCGAGTTGGCATTGGTGGACTAGGGTCGACAATGTTTGACCATGTGTCCTGCGTGTACAAGGGGCATGGAGGCTGGTGCATTTGTGTTGTTGTTCCTTCTACCATGAGGTCTTCGAAGCTCTGCGATTCCAAGCCGTCCACTTCCAAGCGCTCCGCATCCAAGCCTGCATCGACATCCTCCAATGAAGATGTATCGGACTCCTCCTCGATCCCTTCACCATGTTCTTCTATTTCATTTCCGATGATATCTTCAGTGTAATGGAGGGGATTTTGCTCCGAAAAAATGTTGCTTGATTGGAATTGAAAAGCGTGAATAGGAGAGAATGTTGTTTCGTTATCATTGCATTGTTGGCGAGAGGTTTGACCGGGCTCCCGATGACTTGAACGGTGTTGGTGTTGATCGTTAATGGCTTCTGTGAACAAAATGTGGATGTAACCAGGTATTTCTCCATAAACATGGAATATTAGTTGTACGGTAGAATTGTCTGCAAGCTCAATTCCCACGTACTCGTACGTTGGGTTTGGATATCGGATACTCGGAAAACGATATGTAATTGTCATTTGTGTGGACGCCATTCCAGCAGCATTCGAAATAAGGAATTTCAATTGATCAAGAGTTATGCCGCGTTCCACAGTTAAATGGAGGCTTGTACCACCCATGTACGATGGACCACCATCGGTATGTTGTACAAGTTGTCCCCCCACATATACTACAACGGGGATTGGCATTTACAAATTTTGAGTGCATGAATTTCGTAAACTTCTGAGGGAGGGGGACTTGTAAACTATGGAGGGGAGCTGCCACTGATGTATAAGGATCAAAACAACAACGCATTTCCTAAATGCGTGATAATGAATATAGCGCATATGAAAAACACGCTATCATAAAGACAAAGCCCGAGTCACTTCAAACAGTGGTTTGTTTGTTTGAACCCGCCAGGCTTTTTGTCTGGTAGATAGGACAACCACGCATATGATAAATGTGTTGTCAAACATGGAAACGTATTTTGAATATGCGTTGTAGTTTTTTTTTTTTTTCCCCTCTCTTTTCATTTCTTCCAAATAACGTTCACATACAAATAGACATCTAACATAAATGGATCTCACAGAAATCATAATAAGAAAGTGGACATCTTACAAGTCAATGTTCACTTCCCGACCTCTGTCTTCTAGTCAAAACTGAATTTTTATTATTGACAGATAAAAAAAGTACACCCCAAGTTGCCTCCTTTCATCCCAAAGGATGGGGGGTGTACTATAGATAAAAAAAAAATACACCCTAACTGATATGCGTTATAGTTAAAGTTATTGCGCACTCTAGAAGTACGTGATCCAATTTTATTTTGCATTTTAGATATGCGTTATAGTAAAGTTATTGCGCACTCTAGAAGTACGTGATCCAATTTTATTTTGCATTTTAAATATGCATTATAGTAAAGTTATTGCGCACTCTAAATACACGGGATTGTGGTATATACGGCTCTCGTATACGCTGATGTGGCATGCCAGATGGCATGTGAAGCTCATATTGCATTTCAGAAATGCGAGAAGACTATTTTTCAAAATAGTTTGAAAAGTGTGATAGATTGCGAAATAGTTTTGAAAAATGGGTTACTTCGATCAAACACTCTCTATGTTATTGATTTGCTTTCTATCATCTGTCAGAAAACCTTATATACATCGTCGTTGCAACAGTTCTTCAAGGACAGTCGGTCGCCGTAGCAACAGTACTACAACAGCAGTCGAAGGACTACACCAACGGGCCAATGGCGTACATCGAGCCCCGTGATTTCTCCATATATGGCTTTTACGCAGAAAATAAGGAAACCTCCACGACCACTGATGTGGCTTTTACGCGGATATGGCTAATTGTACAGGAAATCCCCTCATCTACCTTACCTAGCGTATATAGGAAAAAAAAGGAGGACGAGAAACGAAGAAAGGAGTAAAGGGAGCTGTCCGCTGCCCGTTGTTGGCTGAAGAGAACAACTTGGTAGACGAAACTGACCAAAATTCTGACCGCCCTTCGCCCTTATTATGTATAGGTTAGATAACAGAAAATAAATGAATTTTTTACCATAAAAGACCGCTCTCTTTTTTCACAAATATGAATTTTGTTATAATAATGTATTTAATCGGTTGTTGAACCCTATAGAATTAAAAGAAAATTAAGAGAATAGAATGTTCTTAGAATAAAGAATATTTTATAAATTATATCATATTATTGATCATATTATAAGATTTTTTTAATTATTTAAATATTCGATTCGGACCTACACGCTTTGGTTATGTCTAGTCCCCAGAGCTATGGTGAGAAATCCTCCTCTGTGATTATAGCCTCTCCTTACTTTGTCCCCACACATAATCTATTTATTAGAAAATTGAATAGACAGCTTTCATTGATGATGTGTAATTGATGTATATAAAACATAACCCTAACATGCCTTTACATAGGCTACAAGACTTGTGACTAAGAAATCTAATGAAATAAGGAAACATGCATAACAAGGAAACCTAAAATAATCGGAAAACGTAACCTTGATAACATGATAATATAATATTTCTTACTATTATGCTAACATCTATTAGCTACATTCTTTTTTATTCTTGATACACTCAACACCCTTGAGAACAATGACGAAGTCAAATCAAACAACCCCGAGAGCCAAATCACGTTTCCAAACACTTTTGCCTTCAAAATTTGATTGCCAGCAATAGTGGCGGGGTTGAGCCAACTTAGCCGAGCTGAACCACTACTGCCTCCATACCCCCTCTCCAACCATTTGTAGTTGCAGAAACACCAGAACCCATTTCTGTTTCATGGTGGTTGTTTGATTAAAAGGTTTTGAAAACTTAATAGTGACAAAACCTTTTCACAAAAGGGGAAAGAAACATACCCTTGTTGAGAATTTCAATCTTCTTTTGTTAGCTTTGGAGAGATTGGTTTTAGTAGGAAGAGATACAAAGAATAAGCAAGCTATATAGAAAAAAGGGACGCGGTAATGTCTTCTCTGTTGGTTTGACTTGTTAGGGTAAAATTGTTGTTGGAAATTTATCAAAATAAATGGGTTTTATTTGGGGTTTTTATCAAAATATTCATTGTCCGTTAGGAAGCTTGTTTGTAGTGTTTTTGGCATTGTCCTAAGTTGGTTAATTAGGAAAAGGATGAATGATTTATGTATAGGAGCATTCCTATGGTGCACAGTCGAGCAGAAGGTTTGGTATCCATACCCCCATAGAAAGGTATCCATACAGATGCAGTCTGGGCGAACAGAATGTTTGGTATCCATACCTCCGAACAGGGGTATCCATACCAACGGAATCGGATGCAAAATTTCAGACATGAATCAGACAATGGTTCGTGGATGGGTTCAACTCAAAACGAAGAGTTATGACCCAAACTCAAGTCTGTTCACTACGGGACGTGTCCTAAAGTGAAAAGGTACATTTGGGTCTATAAATAGAGCCCAAATTTTATTCATTCAAGATCAAAAAATTCCAAAATTAGCGTTGTTACTCTGCCGAATTCTCTACAGATTTTCTTCTGTGGACGGCCCACTGAGATGCGACGCGGTTCGCATTCGAAAAGATTGATTGTTTGAGTCGCCACCCGGATTTTAGGTCCGAACCCGAGAAACCGATAAAAAGATGACTCATTTGCCCATTTGAAAAAGGGATTTCACTGATCTTGATAAAACCAAAGATTTCTCGGATTCGGGGGTTTGGTTACGAAAGGGGAAGGGTTTTACGGCACCCCTCTCGCCCGGTCCGTGAACCGGTCTCTACTAAATGTTTCATGGGATTTTAAAGAATATTCGAAATTCGATTTGTTCACAACATAGGGAAATTGGGGATGGGAACCACTTAAACAATAAAACATGAAAGATATACTTAAAGTGGATGCTTGTGCTTGATGATGAATGATGATGATGATAATAAGCTAAATTATTACAAATATTTACAAAAAAAAAAATGAGAAATTACAGAAATTAAACAACAATCCCAGAAAATACAAACATTGTGGCCCAATAAACTGTTTTGCAAAACTGGATTCCAGAATAGGGGTTGAGCGCTCAAAGTCAAAGGCTTGAGCGCTTAAACCCTTCAAACCTGCTTGAGCGCTCAAGGCACATGAGTTGAGCGCTCAAACCAGTTCCTAGCCTCTATGAAATTACACCTTTTTATAACTTCTTTTCGAGATCGATTACTGGTTAAGGACTTTTTCAGGAGAAACAAGTAAGAGTGAATCGATCAATCTCATAAAGAAGGATGAAAAGAATGTAATTTCGATGAATCCCCAAGAAAATGTTTGAAAACAGAAGAAAAGAGGGGAATCCAGGTCTTGAGCATAACAACAATAACTCACACACACGATTAACAAGTTACACCAAGATCCATCATCGAATCAACAAATGACCAACAAAACTGTCCGAGAACAGCTTGAGCGCTCAAGTGAGTGTCTTTGAGCGCTCAGGCCATAATCTGGCTCTCTGATTTCTGGCTTAAAATAGATGCTCGATGATTCTCAGGACCTTAGACATTTCAAACAAGAGTAATAGAAGATGATCCAGTCACTGTTTTGCAATCAAAATGAAATTTTACAAAGATATTGATCTTGGATCATCATAAATAGTTAACAAATGTTCATGCATGTGTTTTAGAAATAAAAATAGGCTGTTTTAAGAATCACATAAACACAGATAACCTTTAAACAATGATCAAAGCCAAAAGAAAGCTCAGAAGTTTGCAAAACAGAAACTGTTCAGAACTGGGCTTGAGCGCTCAAGGCATAAGGCTTGAGCGCTCAACCCCCGCTACAACCGCTATGAGTTTTGAAAAAGGTTTTGAACAATGTTTAGACCTCTATGAGTTCAAGCCAAGTACAAGAAACTTGTTTGAACTCACTGGTCCCCTCAGATGAACCAAAACAGTGAGGTTTTTCACATTTTGACTACCTTTCGGAAATATTCGAAGTTTGGACTTGATTCTGGGCTTGGGGATGAATGATTGTGGATGCTTTAGTTTGTATTATGGACGAATTCGACAATGTATGTGGTTGGATGATGATCAAGGGATGAATTCTGGATTTGAAAAGTGGTTTTGCAAGTGGTTTTGATGGTTGGAAGAGTGGTTTTGTAGAGAGAGAGAGAGATGATCGAATTTCTGGAGGATTTTGGAGCTGGAGTGTGTGAATGGTTCACCTCCAAAACCGGGGGTGGAGGGTGGATTTTATAGAGTGAGTGGGAGGGAAGAGAGGAGAGAGAAAGAGTGGGTTTTTGTATTTCAAGGGTATTTTTGGTGTATTTCTGGGTTAGTGGAGTATAATGTACGTATAGAGATCGTATGAGATCGTCCCCAGACGCTCCCATGCAGAAAATCTCATGATTAGATATTCTGCAGGTTGCTGACTGGATCAGAGTTGAGCGCTCAAAGCCATGGGCTTGAGCGCTCAAGGAGCTTTCCCTGGGTTGAGCGCTCAAAGCCATGGGCTTGAGCGCTCAAGGAGCTTTCCCTAGGTTGAGCGCTCAAAGCCAGGGGTTTGAGCGCTCAAGGTGCTTGATGGTAAATTGCTGGCTTGGCTTGGTTCAACACTGTTTGGGTTGGTTTGAGCTGTTTTGGTTGCTGCTTGGTTAATTTTGATCAAGTTCAAGTCAAACTCTCAAGTTCCAGGTAATCATGATTGGTCCGCTTCATCATCGGGGATGCTCGAGTGTATTTCGGGTTCAAAATTGGGGTGTCTACATCTTCCTTGTGTTGTTGCACCGTTGCTCTGTAGAAACGGTGTCAACACATCCTTGGTACTTTTGTTCACAATTCGACTTGGTATTCTGTCTGTCCTTTGTTTGTGCGGACGCAGGCAGGAGATCATTAAATTGGTCGGGCTTCGTTGTATCCTTGAACAGATTCGCTATCAACCCGGTGCACACCAAACGGTGGGGGCGAATATTGTTTTCGGAAAGCGACATAGTAACGTGCCTCGAAGAAAGTTCCATCATCAAGATGTTCAGTTTCTCGAAGACTCCCGGATCGGAAATAGTATTCCGGAATGGTGTCAACATCAAGGTCTCTGCGACAATTGACATAGGATTTCGTGAAATTGGACAAGTTTGATGGAGGGAATTTCAGGCGTTGGCAAAAGAAGATGCACTTCATGCTCACGACACTGAATGTCGTGTATGTTCTCACTGCACCGTATCTGGAGGAGAAAGAAGATGAAACTTTGGAGGAGACACGGGTGAGGATGAAATTCGAGAATGATGACTACATCTGCAAGGGGTACATTCTGAATGCACTCTCGGACTCACTGTTCGATGTGTATTCGAATACAGAGACGGCAAAGGAGATGTGGGATTCATTGGAGGGCCGCTATTTGACTAAGGATGCAACAAGCAAGAAGTTTCTAGTCAGTCAATTTATGAGTTATAAAATGGTAGACAACAAGTCTGTGATTGATCAACTGCATGAAATTCAGCATATCCTGAACCAGTTTAAGATTAAGAACATGAACATGGATGAATCGATCGTGGTGTCTTCTGTGATCGATAAACTTCCTCCTTCCTGGAAAGACTACAAGAAAAGTCTTAAGCACCAAACCGAGGAACTTACGCTGGAGCAATTGGATGTTCATCTCATTGTGGAGGAACAGACAAGGCGTCAAGAGAAGGAAGAACTTGGGGCTGGTACCTCCAAAGTTCATGTGGTGGAAGAAGGAAAAGGTTCCAACAAGGGTAAACATAAGAAACAGAAGATCCGGCGAGGCTACGACCGGGGCAATGACCCGAAAGGGAAAAAGCCAAAGGTTGAGTGTTGGCGTTGCGGTCAACCGGGGCACTTCAAAAAGGATTGCAAGTCTAAGAAGAAGAAGGATCCAGAGGCATCGGGTCCAAAGGGTAAATTTTTGGTTGTTGTGTCCGAAATTAACATGGTTGGGGATGCCAAAAACTGGTGGATGGACTTAGGGGCTGCAAAGCATGTTTGCATTGATAAGAGGTTCTTCATCGACTATGAAGTGGTTGATGATGGTTCGTTTCTCTACATGGGGAATTCGTCTACCGCTCCTATCAAAGGCAAGGGCAAAGTGGATTTGGAGTTCACTTCTGGGGATGTTTTGACTTTGACTGATGTTTACCATGTACCAGAAGTTAGGAAAAATCTTGTATCTGGTAGCCTGCTTGATAAGCATGGCTTTAGGCTAGTGTTTGAGGCAAACAAATTTGTTTTGTCTAAGAATGGCACATTTGTTAGAAAAGGCTATGTTTGTGAGGACATGTACAAACTCAACGTTAATAACACATTCACAGTTTCTGCTTACTTGCTTGATTCTCTTTCTTTATGGCATAATCGCTTAAGACATGTTAATACTAGGAAGATGGATATGATGGTTAAATTAGATTTAATTCCTAAGTATGATGTTGATATGGTTGATAAATGCAATGTTTGTTCACTTACTAAAATCACTAGAGTTCCATTTCCTAAAATTGTTAGAACTACAACTTTGTTAGAACTTGTTCATAGTGATGTATGTGACATGCATACCCCTACTAGAGGAGGCAAGCAATACTTTGTTACTTTTATAGATGATTTTTCTAAGTATTGTCATGTTTATTTGTTGCACTCAAAAGATGAGGTTCTTGAAAAGTTTATCACTTTCAAAACTGAAGTTGAAAATCAATATGGAAAAACAATAAAGCGTTTATGGTCTGATAGGGGTGGTGAATATTATTTTCCTGATTACTGTGAGTCAGTAGGCATAATTCATGAGAAAACGGCACCATATACTCCACAACAAAATGGAGTGGCTGAACGGAAAAATCGGACTTTAACAGAGATGGTTAATGCTATGCTTAGCAATTCAGGGTTAGACACTGGTTTGTGGGGCAAAACCATACTACCGCTGCTTACATTTTGAATATGGTACCTCTCAAGAAGTCACAAATAACTCCATATGAGTTATGGAAAAAGAAGAAACCTAACCTAAGTTATTTTAAAACTTGGGGTTGTAGAGCAATTGTGAGATTGCTGAAACCCAAAAGGAAGAAATTGGGTGAAAAATGAATTGAATGCATATTTCTTGGTTATGCTTTACATAGTAAGGCATATAGGTTTCTTGTTTCCGAGCCAAATGATTCGTATGGGGTTAATACCATAATTGAATCAAGGGATGCTGTGTTTTATGAAAATAGGTTTGTTCCTATTCCCGAAAGAGGTTAATGAAGAGAATGAACCAATCTCTTATGGGCCGGAAACAGAGGCAGAACCTACGGAACAAGTCGAAGTTAGGAGAAGTAAAAGGGCTCGGGTGGCTAAGTCCTTTGGTCCTGACTTTATAGTGTATCTAGTTGAAGGAACTAGAGACACTACTTGTAATCATATCATAGTTTCATATCATGTGGAATCGGATCCCTTGACCTTTGGGGAGGCTATGAAATCGCAAGATTGTGCTTTCTGGAAAGAAGCAATCCAAGATGAAAAGGATTCTATCATGGGTAATGATACGTGGATTCTTGCTGATTTGCCACCAGGTTCCAAAGCCATTGGTTGTAAATGGATTTTCAAGAAGAAAATGAAAGTTGATGGCACGATAGACAAGTTTAAGGCACGGTTGGTTGCCAAGGGCTTTACGCAAAAGGAAGGTATTGATTACTTCGATACCTATGCACCGGTAGCGAGAATCTCTACTATTAGAGTTCTTCTTGCCATAGCTTCGATACATAAAGTTCATATTTACCAAATGGATGTAAAGACTGCATTTTTGAATGGTGAATTGGATGAAGAAATTTATATGAAGCAACCGGAAGGATTTGTTGTGCAAGGACAAGAACACAAAGTATGCAAACTTGTTAAGTCACTTTACGGACTTAAACAAGCACCTAAACAGTGGCATGAGAAGTTTGATAAGGTAATTGTATCAAACGGGTTTAGGATACACCAATCAGATAAATGTGTTTATAGCAAATTTGTCGAAAACCGAGGTGTAATCATGTGTTTGTATGTGGATGTTATGCTTATCTTTGGGACTGATTTAGATAGCATACAAAGCACAAAGGATATGCTTTCATCTAGTTTTAGCATGAAATATATGGGTGTAGCTAATGTAATTCTAGGAATTAGGATTACAAGGCAAGGAGGAAATATAGTTATTTCTCAATCTCATTATATTGAGAAGATACTAAAGAAGTTTAATCACTTTGATTGTACTCCGATTTCTACACCTTATGATCAACATGTAAAGTTGTATCCTAATACAGGTAGAGCAGTGTCACAACTAGATTATTCTAGAGTGATAGGAAGTTTGATGTATGCTATGACATCTACTCGGTCGGACATTGCTTATGTGGTGGGTAAACTGAGTAGGTATACGCATAACCCGAGTGATATTCATTGGAATGCGGTTAAGTGAGTTTTGAGGTATTTAAAGAAAACTATAGACTATGGGATAGTCTATAGTGGGTATCCATCGGTTCTAGAAGGATACACGGATGCTAGCTGGATAGCCGAGAATGAAGATCACTTGTCAACAAGTGGATGGGTCTTCACTCTTGGTGGTGGAGCAGTTTCTTGGGGATCAAAGAAACAGAGCATAATTACAGACTCAACTATGACAGCCGAGTTTGTGGCACTAGCATCGGGTAGCAAAGAAGCTGAGTGGCTAAGGAGTATGTTATGGGAGATACCCATGTGGCCAAAACCTATGCCATCGATATCTTTGCATTATGATAGTCAGTCGGCACTATCACGGGCTTACAACCAGGTTGATAGGCGCACAATGTCACAGATATAAGCGCCTAAGTAGGGCGAATTAGCGCATTAGAGGCGCGATTTATTTCATTTTCCACTTGATGCGGTGTTATCTTTTGTTTGGTATTGTTATGTTTGATTTGTAGGAAATGGGCCGGAGGAGCACGTAAAGTGGACACAGGACATCGGGCATGTTGGGAACCGGTGGGACCCAAGTAAGGACGAGCGAGCAAGCTGGAAAGTCAATTTGAAGGTGTGGGTATCGATACAAGCATTTACCTGTATCGATAGCTAGGCGTCAGTGGGTGAACAGAAGGTGTTGGTATCGATACAGGCATTTACCTGTATCGATACCGAGTGGCTTAAAATTAGCCGGTTGTCTTGCCACGTGTTTGACTTCGGGGAAAGGCATAAATACTTCGTTTTTGGGACGAATTAGGGTTCCGAACTTTGTTTTCTTTTTCCAATTAGCAGCCTTTTATTTCTCTGGGAGATTCTACTTTCCGGAGATCTTTTCATTGGAGTTTTGAAGTTTTGTTTCGAAGATTCAAGTATTGTTCCGGTAACTTTCTTTTTAGTCTACGTTAATCTCAGTTTACGGGAGTTTGTCCGTGATTTGTTCTCGAATCTCTTGTTTTAATCCATATTGGAGTATAAAAGCATGTTTTGTTTCGGAATCTTGTTATTTGTTCAAGCTAATATGAGTGAGTAGTCGCATAGGTATGGTCGCGGGGTGATTAACACACCGTGGCCAGGGCTGGGTATGTTCTCGCTCCCATTTTTCGCATTATAAACGGAAAAGCAATTTTAGGTTATTAAAGAACTTTCGTTGGACGAATTTGGGCTTTGTTGGAGCCCTTGTAACGCGGGGAACGGGGGACCAAAACTCGTTCTTCGCTATACCTGGGTAATGGCGACCGCGAGGATTCGCATCTTTCGGGGTATCTTTATCTCTCTAACATCAAATGTTTTCTTTGGAACACTGAATGGAGCGGAAATGTCCGGACCTGGTCACTGGTGTTATGAACCCTACGACCGTACTTTCTTTTAAATAATTTAAGAAAAACCAAATTTTCTTTAGTTTAGTTAATTCTCCCATCTAATTACAAGGGGTGGCTACCTAAGAGCCGTGTTAAATCTCACAACCCGAGTTTTTAGTTAAGCATTCTCCACCGTCCCTGTGGATTCGATTCCGGTCTTACCGGGTATTGTGCTACACCGGTCTCAGCCCTACGCTTGGGGCAACCCATTAATTTAGGTCTAGGATTTGGTCAAGCACAGGTATATAATGGGAAGTCCAGGCATATAGGACTTCGACATAGCTATGTGAGGAATTTGATAACTGATGGGGTGATAACCATTGATTATGTCAAGTCAAGTCAAAACCTGGCGGATCCTTTAACAAAAGGTCTTGCAAGAGATTTGGTGTGGAAAACATCATAGGGGATGGGACTTAAGCCCACTAAAATATAAGCACTCCTGGTGGAAACTTGACCCAACGCTTGTTTAGCTTCAAGTCATTGGGTTCAATGCGCAAACTACACCATAAGTCGTGATGGCAAGCACTTTCCGGTTACACCCATCCTATGGTAAAGTGTTTGGTACCTATAATTTAAAAGAGGAGGTGATCTACTTAGTTCTTAATAAACTTCTAACGGTTTAGTTAGGAGGATGTTGTCGTTACATGGGGCATTCTTAAAAGTCTACCTATATGAGTGTGAGGGTGGTGCCGCCTTCTATAGGTTCACGGGCTAGAACTTTAGAGCACTCACGAAATAGGATATAGACACACGGCCAATCCACGTGTCGGCAATTTTGAATACTTAAGTCAGGTAAGATGCGTGCGTGAAACGTGTCCGGTTGGTCATTATAGGATTGTTGGTTAAAAGATAAGTCTACCATGTGTTCCGACTAACTTTGATGTGTTTCACTAGGTGATGGTTAAAATCGTGAGATACCTTCATTGATGCACAAATCTTTCAAAGGAACCAAGGCTTCATCTCTTTATTTTGTAAATGATTGTTGGAAATTTATCAAAATAAATGGGTTTCATTTGGGGTTTTTATCAAAATATTCCTTGTCCGTTAGGAAGCTTGTTTGTAGTGTTTTTGGCATTGTCCTATGTTGGCTAATTAGGAAAATGATGAATGATTTATGTATAGGAGCATTCCTATGGTGCACAGTTGATCAGAAGGTTTGGTATCCATACCCCCATAGAAAGGTATCCATACAGATGCAGTCTGGACGAACAGAATGTTTGGCATCCATACCTCCGAACGGGGGTATCCATACCAACGGGATCTGATGCAAAATTTCAGACATGAATCAGACAATGGTTCGTGGACGGGTGCAACTCAAAACGAATAGTTATGACCCAAACTCAAATCTGTTCATTAAGGGACGTGTCCTAAAGTGAAAAGGTACATTTGGGTCTATAAATAGAGCCCAAATTTCATTCATTCAAAGATCGAAAAATTCCAAAATTAGCGTTGTTACTCTGCCGAATTCTCTACAGATTTTCTTCCTTGTGTTGTTGCACCGTTGCTCTGCAGAAACGGTGTCAACACATCCTTGGTGCTTTTGTTCACAATTCGACTTGGTATTCTGTTTGTCCTTCGTTTGTGCGGACGCAGACAGAAGATCATTAAATTGGTCGGGCTTCGTTGTATCCTCGAACAGATTTGTTAGCCCATTAAAAATAAAAATAAAAAGTCATCGACACTCTTTAAATTAAAAAATAAAAAATTATTTCATCCTTCCAAAAAACGGCAGGACTTAGCAAGTTCTCTGTCCCGTTAAGCTTGTGTAATTGGAATGTGACCAGGAGGTTTTTTTTTTTTTTTTTTTTTTAAGAATGAGAATTCAGGGTTACATAACCCCAGTTATATGTATAAGAGAGAAGAAAAAAAGAAACAGTAATAGGCAAATATGGAAGGTAGATAATCATTACTCTGGGAATGAAAAATTGTAGAGAGGTGAGCTGTTTCTGTGATGAGCCTTTGTTTTGCTCTTGTTGGTGCTCCAGCCTTCTATTGGCCGCAAGTCCATTCCAGCGGCTTTCTACCCCCGCGTGTCCACTGAACAGTTTCTTACACTTTCCAGTCCACTTTGCGTACAAAAAAACGTCGCTCACAAGTCATCTTTTCTAGAACGCCTACGCCGATCACCAAGCATTTCACGCAGCTCTTCTGGAAATTATTTTTTTTATCTGCACGCACTTGTTTCCCATTAAACCCTAAACCCTATGAAAGTGCCAAAAAAGTTTGTACCCTATGAAAGTGCCTAAAACCCTAGGGTACCCTACGAAAGTGCCTAAACCACTAAAACCATATAATAGGAAAGTGCACCCTAAAACCTAAACCCTAGGGTACCCTATGAAAGTGCCTAAAACCCTAGGGTACCCTATAAAAGTGCCTAAATCCTAGGGTTACCCTATGAAAGTGCCTAAACCACTAAAACCCTATAATATGAAAATGCACCCTAAAACCTAAACCCTAGGGTACCCTTTGAAAATGCCTAAATTCTTAAAAAAATAAAAAATAAAAAAATTCATGGACCTTAGACCTTGTAAAACTTTAATATGGACTAAATGGCCCAATAAGTCCCATTTCTGGACCCTAGAGCAATTAACCGTTCTATCAAAACTATGTCTTTCTGGGCACAGCATAAGCACAAGCAGCCTCCAAATCTTGATTTTTCCAGATGGAAGAGGAAAAGAAGAAAACATAAATAAATTTGGAGGGCCGAAATAGACCAGCGATAAAGAGAATAAAAGAAGAGTATATTTTACACCTAAATCCTCCCTCTCCTGATGATGAGTGATATTCTTTCCAAAAACGATACCCGAAAAGATGGTACAGTATGCTATAGAGGAAATGTATTTTTTCTATTGTGATTATATTTTAGAAGGTTTAGATTGAATTATGCACAGCTCGACTAATACATGAACTACTAGTCCACCGTCACATTCTAACAAACAAACTAGACACATAAGCTCCATATATCATACAAGCTAGGAGCATAAATATACTCTGCAAATCAAGATAAAGGTCCCACAGCCAAGAAAGAGAGAATCCATTTATCAGCAAACATTCCACAGCTATGGAGGTAAATGCTCCCCAATAAAAACCCATTTTATGTTCACATTATGCCCATATAGACTAAACTAACTGGAGAGCGAAAACACTATCAGATTCCAGGTACACTAGACAGCTAAATATTTGGAAAAAGTAGTTCGTGGTTCAAATATGAATCACATTAGCAGGCTTCGATATCATATCATGCGATCAATGACTTTGTATGATCACCAGACGCCTTGCCATGAATTAGTTGAACTCTACAATCCAAGTTTTCATCAATCTGAAAAATAGTGTGTCATCCATAAAGAATTTCTGCAACACTAGCATAAATAAATTGGACGAAACAGGAACACCATGGGCCAGAAGAGTCTTTCTATTAATCACCTTTCTCAAATCCCTAGCTGAATACAAGAAATGATGGTACAGTTTTGGAACTACTTGAAGAAAAATATGTATCTCCCAAGAGATTCCAATGAATCACATTAATCTAATCACTTAATACATTTTGGGAACTAAATCACAATCATTATGTGCCATTTCCTTCTTATGAAGGAACAGCAAATAAATTCCCAAGAGATTCCAATGGAAACTGGAATTCTAGCTTCAAATAAAATACCCATAACTAAGCCTGAACCTCCACTGGTCTAGGGCCATGTTCAGGTATCAACATGCCAATTCCCTCTTTTTGGTTGGCTTCGACTGAGGATTGATATCTATTCAGATACAAAGGATTTGATGTCAAGACCCTCACGTCCGAATTACCAATTATCTCTAAAACTTCTGGCAATCCGTTACCACATCCCTTTGACAGACCCACATCGATACGTATCGCCCGATTTTCACAAACCCCGTTTATTCCGCTCTCTTGAATCGTATGACCCATGATCATCCTCTTTGCACCAGGAATTGTTCCGAGGACATGTTCAAGCATAGAGCAATCGCAATTTTTTGCCAATTCATCAGAGAATCTCCTTAACCAGACAACGGAATTCCTCCCACGGATTAAACGCGAAGGAACAACCACTTGTTTAATTCCGCTGATCCAATCCCTCACCTCCTCGTTAATTCGATCCAGCCCGTAAGAGACATGATTTGGTAACAGCCCTCCATGAACAAACACAGACTCGCCAACAACAGCAACAGTCAAATTTTTTGACAGAAATCGGCTCGAAATCGGGCCTTCTGGTCTCAATGCAGCAATTCTAGCCCTGATTCCATCAGTGATTTCACTTTTAACATTAGGGAAAACCGAAGGCAGTCCGCGAAACAGATCCTTTGGCTTTTCCAACCCAGTACAGAGACTCTTCATTGAATTACCAATACAGTACCAATCAGCCCAAACCTTAAATTCATCAAGGCCTGACTGAGTAACGTACCTGAAATACATAAAGTAAGCCGAATGTCAAAAGCACTATCGAAATGATTTTCGCTTTTCTTTCGTGAAAATTGCAAGTATTTATGCAACTTAACTTTTCATAAAAGATGAACATTGTAAAACAAAAGTCAAAGAGTATCCAATCGAAACTTCCCAAAAACCATTTTTTAAAGCTTTCCTATTGTTTTCCCACAGAAAATGCCTTCGGCACGGATGTCCTGAGATAGAAATGCACACAAATGAGTTTGAGTCCGTCCGATGCATGTCGGTACCTGGGAAATGCTAGTTTGGCCCATGAGCCACTAGTAGAAGCTCTCTCAATGTTTTGCTTTTCCTATTGTAATGGAAATTTCTTCCCGATCAATGAAAAGAAGCTGACCGTTTGAGTCCACAACATCAAGTTGTGGAAGAAAAGTTTCGTAGTGAATTTTTGCAGATTATTTTCATTCATCCCCGCCAAGGAAATCAGAAACATAACTACATAAGAATAAGAGGTTCCAAAATTTTAACAATTTGCCATAGAAACCAAACAACACCACCACAACATAACAACAAGAAGAACAAAAGAAAGTGGAAAATTTGACTTGTCATCACGAACCAGAAAACAACAAAATTTTCAAAAATATTAAAAATCTCACCCAAAAATTTAAAATAAAATCAGAAAGGACAATAATTTTTATATAATGCACTCAATAATTAATGTGTATGTAATTTTAAACACTAAAACCTAAATTTTCAAATGTATTTATAAAAGCATCTCCAACACTGCCAGTGAGACGGTCCGTGCTATGGGATAGTCTATGTCTTTTAACAATCACAAATATCCTCTTGTTGACTATCAATGGGGATTGCAAGCCCTAGCGATAGTTATTTATCGATTCGAATAGAAATCTGGTTTATGCGAATGCATGGTTACGCGGTAGGGGTGGATTCCAAACCCTAGACTTTTCTCTCACCATCTTCGTCTCGTTTAATTTCAATTTTCTTTAGTTAATTAGCTTTCCAAGATCAAATCTCAATCAATTGTTTTCTTAGAATTAATTTAAAGATTAACCGAAACCATTGTAACTTAGCCACTCTGTCCCTGCGCATGGACACTCGGACTTAACCACTGTTCTTCTAAATAAGGGTTAATTCCTTGTTTTTATAAATATTATTTTGATACGGTATGACACAGTCATTTGTCCCGTTCCATAAAAAAGAACCTAACACCATTCAATCTCCTTAATGAGACATTGAGGGAGGATAAAGATAGAACTCCAAATGCAGAGACTTCATATTGGGAGATGATTTCCACCAATCAACCCAAACCCTAAAATTCACCGATCCCACGACTTGAATTATTTCAAGCACCAAAAAATCGCCATCGATGATCACGTCAGGGCCTGCTTGGACTTGTGGAGCGCGCCGTGTGGGTCTCCGATTGCTATGAGCCGGTTTGGGGAAGGGTATGTGGTTTGTAATGGAGGTGGTCGGGTAGGATAGGCTTTAGGGTTAAGGGGTAATTTTACTATTTTTCCCTAGTAATCGATTTATGTTATAATTAGGGTCATGTTGGAGACTACATTTGTGACACAACTTCTACCAATTGTTCACATAAATTGGTGCTCTCTCTTTCTAGATTAGTATGAATGCACTTTAAAATTTTGCTGTATATAAATAAAATTGAGGGCAAAAATCACGAAGTAATTTTTAAAACATTCAAAACGGACCTGAAATCGCCATCGATGTTCATGATCTCGTGATTACCATTCATCGTGACGACTCGCCCTCCACACTTGTCCGCCTCCCTCCTCAGCTTCTCAAGAAAGTAAAGAATCTTCAGTTCCTCCCCGCCTCGATCGAGGACGTCGCCGACCTGAACAAGTGTCGCCGCGCCACCTGTCCACCGGCCCGATGAGTCGACGAGGCCGGCAAGATTCAGGGCTTGTTTGGACTTGTGGAGGTCGCCGTGGAGGTCTCCGATTGCGATGAGACGGTTTGGGGAAGGGTATGTGGTTTGTAATGGAGGAGGGTTAGGGTTAGGGTTATTGGGGTTGGGGTTAGGGGGTAAGAAGAGGCCGCCGCTGACGGAGAAGTCGATGAAGGTGTCGACGAAGGAGGAGAGGAGGTGAGGGAGGTTTTGGCATGTGATGTTGGTGTTGGGATGGTAATGATGATCAGTATCTACTACGCCCGCCATGTTTCTCTCTCTGGAAGTGTTTCTGCAGACGTGACGATATAGACGAGAGCGAGAGACGGGGAGAGAGAATTTTTTGATAGCCTCGTCTCGTTCAGTTCCGTCTTCCGTCTTCTTTGGTGTAGTCAAGGAGGGAAGGTGTGCACAGCACCTGCGAAACTACGCGGTTTCCTTCCTAAGGTTTTGTTGATTGTTCTCTGATTCAACCTTCCACAAAAAAGTTAGGCCCGTTCCGTTAAAAAAAACAGTTTTGTTTTAACTCAAAAATTATCTCATTATACTTACAAAAAACTACTTAATTTTTTTGCAAAACTAAAAGCCAAAAAAACTACTACTTAATTATCTCTTCCGTCTTCCGTCTTCTTTGGTGTAGTCAAGGAGGGAAGGTGTGCACAGCACCTGCGAAACTACGCGGTTTCCTTCCTAAGGTTTTGTTGATTGTTCTCTGATTCAACCTTCCGCAAAAAAGTTAGGCCCGTTCCGTTAAAAAAAACAGTTTTGTTTTAACTAAAAAATTATCTCATTATACTTACAAAAAACTACTTAATTTTTTTGCAAAACTAAAAGCCAAAAAAACTAGTTAGTGTAACAAGTTAGTTTTTTATGCAAAACTAAACATACAAAAAACTAGTTTAATGGAACAAGTTAGTTTTTTTGCAAAACTAAACACTAAAAAATAAAAAAACTAGCTAGGGGAACAAGTTAGTTTTTTTGCAAAACTAAAATATCCAAAAAAACCAAAAAACCAAAAAAACTAAGTTAGTGGAACACCCCTAATCTTTTGAGTTTTATCCTATGTGATAAGTACAATACTTGTTATTTACAATTTGGTCCTTCTATTATTAAAGATTTATAATAAGGGTTATATCCTACTTAAAAGATTCAAGTAATATTGGTATGCTTTTAGAGCATTCTTATCCGTAGCACCAAATTTTACTTCAAAAACACCTTTTACAATTTAGCAAGCCATTTTTGCAAAAGTTCACAGAATCAGGATCTCTATTCTAACTTTACTGCATTAAACTATTGTTTCTTTCTACTTCTACTTTTTCATTCAAATATCTTTCTAAATTTTTTTATTTTAAAATTTTACTGTTTTCAAACCAAAAAAAAATTAATACTTTCCCAACGGCTATATTCCCAACGACTATATTCTAACTATCATATTCTCTTAACTATAAATTAGACAATTTGTCATTTAACTTTCATCTACACTTACATTTTCTTTCCTACTACTCCCTCCGTCCCAATTTAATTGCTCCCTACGGTTATGCGTGCTTTTTTAAAACTCTTGTATTTTTATTCTATAATGTATTTTATATGCAATACGGATCTTATTTGATAGATCCCAATTAGTTCTATTAGACAAAAATTTTAATTTTTTTGAAAATATCATAAATAAAAAGATATAGACGTTTGAAAATGGCACGGATATTCGTAGGGAGCAATTAAAATGGGACAGAGGGAGTATTTCATTTTCAAATATGGATCTTAAGTCTCTAGACAATATGATTCTCAATGACTCTGATTCCGACGATGACTTGGAGTTTAATGCAAAGCTACTATGGAAGCAGAACGATTGGAAGCCAAGAGTTCGACGCGATATAGGCAACGCAACACTGTTATTCGACGCGGTCATTTGGCAGGACAACAAAGGCTCTTTCTCGACTATTTCGTTGATCAACCAGTATTTCCTCCCAATGTGTTCCGAAGGAGATTTCGAATAAAACGTTCTCTTTTTCTTCGTATTCACTCAGAGGTGGTAGCTCACGATCCTTATTTTGTCCATAAAAGGAATAATGCTGGTGCTTGGTTTGTCTTCCCTTCAGAAAACGGCCACCGCACCTAGAATACTCGCTTATGGAATAGCGTCTGATTTTATAGATGAATACTTAAGGATTGCAGAAAGTACTGCAATGCAAAGCCTGAGAAAGTTTGTCAAAGTAGTGGTCGAGATTTTTCTGACGAGTACTTGAGGTCACCAAATAGCAATGACATTGCTAGACTGTTAGCAATCAGTGAAAGTCGTGGCTTCCCTGGAATGTTAGGGAGCATTGATTGCATGCACTAGACATGGAAGAGCTGTCTGACGGCATGCAAAGGTACGTGTACTTGTCACACTTATGAACCAACCCTTATTTTAGAGGCAGTAGCTTCGTAGGATCTTTGGATATGACATGCATTTTTCGGATTTCCCAGTTCTCATAATGATATCAATGTATTAGAACGGTCTTCCGTGTTCAGCAAACTTGCTCAAGGGCGTGCTCCTCTAGTCAACTATACTGTTAATGGTAATAATTACACAATGGGATATTATCTTATTGATGGTATATATCCACAATGGGCAACATTTGTGAAAACCATTCCAGTTCCTCAAACGCAAAAGGAAAAATATTTTGTGATGGCTCAAGAGTTGTGTAGGAAGGACCTAGAGCGTGCATGTGGGGTGCTTCAAGCACGTTTTGCAATTTTGCGTGTTCATGCACGACCTTGGGATCTTCAGACTCTTAATTATATAATGAAGGCTTGCATTATACTTCATAATATGATTGTTGAGGATGAACGAGATGAAAATCTACCACTGGATTATGAGCAAAGTGATCAAGTTCCTATTGCACAACCGTCTCATGAGAACACAATTGAGCTTGCGGAGTTTCTTCAACGCCATCGTCGCATCAGAGATAGGGGAACTCACTCTCAACTCCAATCGGACCTCGTCCAGCACCTCTGGGAACTATATAGCCAGTCGTAGAGCATTACGATTCTACATTTCAATGTTTGAATGTTCATTGTCATCATTTTAAGTTTTTCATGCGCCTTTAAGTTTTTATTGTGACTTCAAATTTTATTAGTGGTTGTAGTTGACAATGTATCCTATTTTGATATTAATGGCAATTCGTATTGTATGAATCTCCAAAACGAGTTCGGATTAGGATGCAATATGATTCAATTTCACAAGAAAGCAAAAATAACTTCTTTAGTATCAAAGTGCAAAAAAAAATGTTATATCTATCAGCCTAGAAGATCTCAAGTATCAAAGTGCAAACACGACTAATTGATTGTCAAAAATAGTTCCAACCATTTGACCTGGTCTAGTTTTAGTCATAGAGCATAATACAATCTGTATTTAAACGAAAATTTACATTTTACGGAACTTCTTTAGTCACCTGGTCAGAAACAAAGAAAACACATGCTTTAGTCACTAAGCATTTAACCCAAGAGGACACGGCAACAACAAGAGCATACCCAGCAGATTGGTCATATCAACAGTAGTTACTTTACAAAATAAAAAGCAGTTCATAAGACTCATGATCACGCTATGGAATACATATACACAAAAATTTCCATCAGCCTAGATCACGCTAGGGCATATACAAGTAAGATGTAGTTCATCCTCCTACAAAAGGAGTTCATAAGATGCTTTACAAAATCGCTTCCAAAGATAGTAGGTTTTCAAACTCCACCACTATTTTTGTTTCTTCAACTATCAAGGATTTCAGTTTGGCGTTGATGGTAATAATCTTGTAGCATTGGAGTCATACCGGTTGTATTCATAGTCATAATTCTCTCTTCCTCTTTCAGTTGTTCCAATCGAGTCTTTTCGGCTTCAATTCGAGTCTTTTCGGCTTGAATACCATAAGATTTTTCAAGCATTCCAAGCCTCATTTGTGCTTTTCCTTTCTTCTTGCATTGCATTCAATAATTTCACAACCGGAGCACTCGCCTGCTCATCAAATTTCCTTTTCTTCTCCTTCTTTGTGCATGTAGGTCTCTCCATTTCCACTACGGTATCATTTGGGGCTGGATTAATTAGCTCCGGTGAAGGCGCTGCAGGTGTTGCACCATTTCTAGCTCTTGTCGCTTTCTTCTTTTCACATTGCGCAAACCATTTTGGTTGATCTTTCAACAACTTCCAACAATGCTCGAATTGAAACGGATTGCCTTTGCTAAACTCACGGTACATTTCTTTTGCCTTGGTAATCTGAGAAAACATAAAGCACAAGCAACTATCTATTTAGCATCATGGCGGTAATGAGAATAGAAAAGTGAAGTATTATTCGTGTGATTATATCTTATCTTGCTCGGTAATACCACTTTGATGCATTGATTCAATTTGAGCCAAGAACCCACAAAACTTATTAGTGAATTTTGAATGTTAGACCAACGATGCATTAGTGAAGTTTCATTGCATTCACTAACAAATGTCTTGTTCGAGTGGAAGCACTCCCATACTCTCTTCCAAAAGGTTTGATTTTTTTTAGCATTTCCATGCGCTGCATCCAAGCTAGTATTGAGCCACGCCGACACAAGCATAATGTCTTCATCTACGTGATTTCTTGGTCACAGGTTCTATTTGAACATTCGATTGAGACTCCGTTTGCGACTCCAGACAAATTTGGCTCGAATATGGAGACTCGAAGTACTGGCTGCCAAGAGTGGGTCCATTATCTAAGAGAGTGTGAAGAAGGGGTCTTCTCGTGGATCCATTCCTACAAAAAGTTTACATTTAGCCATGGCGGTATAGAATACACTACAAAATACAAAATCTTGAGGCATAAACTGAAAAAAAAAAAAAAGTGAAGGCAAGCAAAATAAAAGCATCAAACAATGCAGTTTTAGCACCAAATAGTGCAATTTCAGCACCTAGTAGTGCAGTTTGAGCAGTTTTAGCACATAAAAGTGCAGGTTTAGCACCAAACAGTTCAATTTTAGCACCTAGGAGTGCAGTTTCAGCACCGAATAGTGCAATTTCAGCACATAGCAGTGCAGTTTAAGCATTTTCAGCACATAAAAGTGCAGGTTCAGCACCAAACAGTACAATTTCAGCACCTAGCCGTGCAGTTTTAGCACCTAAAAGTGCAGTTTCAGCACCTAGCAGTTTGAGCAGTTTCAGCACATAAAAGTGCAGTTTTAGCACCACACAATACAATTTCAGCACCTAGGAGTGCAGTTTCAGCACCTGAAAGTGCCGTTTCAGCACCCAATAATGTAGTTTCAGCAGGTAACAACAGCTAACAGTATAATGCATTTTAGAGAGATGAATCAACCATTTGTTTTCCCAGCTTACCTTTCCAATGTCTCTGCAGTTATTTTTTGGCAATTACTTTGTATCCAATCCGCGCACGCTCTTCATCGAACTTCTTACCTAGACCCAAGTAGTTCATCAATAACCAAACAATAGCATTAGTTCTCAAAGGAAAAAAGTTAACTCTTAGAAGCAACTCTCTTGGATATATCAATTTTACAAGAAGGTTTTATATATAATCGTTGACCTCTCATAATTCTCATTCATCATGGCCAACACTCCCAACTATTGTACTAATTCAGAAAGCAAAAGTTCTATTCTCCATTGGAATAATAAGGTGGTCGCCTTCTGACCAGGTTTGTTCCAAAAACAAGAAAACAAGAGATGGAATTCAACGTTTATCAACAAGAACTTTCGTGTCTTCAACATCAAATCCAAATGAACATGTTATCAACTCAGATAATAGCATCATCAATCAAAGGTTACAGAGTCTGACCTTGGAGACACAATCTTATCATTATGAGTTGGATGTTCCACTTGTTTGTTTTTTAATTTTGCCCTTGCTCTTCTTATTATTTGAATTTGGTTTTGTTGTATTTCTATGTCTTCCAGTATCAAAAGTTTGTTTCCAATACACAATTTCTTTTGACAAAACAATGTAAGTGAAACCTTTTGTTCCTAATACCTACCAGTCATGTCCTTCGGTCTGCCATTTCTGCCTTTCAATGGACTCATCCAAATCCATACTACAAGCAAGAATTTCCATTCTCCATCATTTTTAGTTTGCACATCAACCAATCCATATGATCGGATTTAATAACAAAGCTAGAATCAATACCAAATCCTATTTGAATCCACACAAGTCAACCACATGCCAAACAATCGGAAAACTACTCACCTGGTACCCGGTGTCAAGACTTAAGAATAAAAACTCCACTGTTACTGGGAACCAAATGTGAATATGCCCTTACAAAACAAATGGAAGTTAGAGGCAAGTGAAATATGTGCAAAGGAATTTAGAGGCAAATCATCAAACACCCAGAACGCGTACAAAGATGTCGATAGTACTATTTTCATATCTTATCCACATACAACTTCAAGAAAGGATTGCAAGGGTACGTGGGTTACCTCAAAAGAAACTTGTGCCATGATAACAAGAACAACATCAATTGACCTTTCCCAAAAAAACAAAAAAAAAAGAACAACATTAATCTGCTGTTGCGCCAGATTTCTTGACTAGGTTTGTTCCATAAACAAGAGATGAAATTCTTGAGAGAAGTTGTTGCAAGAGATGGAAGAGAGAGGTGGAGTAGTACTTGTTTAGCGCCAAAAACTGCTCCCATTGAGCGCGGGAGAAGTGATTAGATGGAAAGAAATTAAAAAAAAAAAAAAAACAGGTGAGTGAACAATGCCTACTCAAATTTGAGTAGGCACTGTAGCAAAAATAAATTGGTGAGGGAAGATAGAGAAGCTGATTTTTTGAGGTTTTTAAGGGGTTGGCTCTCTATTTTAGCTTAAAAGCTAGTTTAGGAGGGTTGATAAGGATGCTCTTAAGAATAAATTCATAATAGCTATCTCAAATATAATTGATTCTAGTATTTCGTTAATAGTAAAATTATTAAATTCGGCTTCACTATATATTAATTCTTCTATAAAAGTATATTGTAATGTTCTAAGATATTGTTTTCTTCTTTGTATCTTTCTTACTTCAACTAATATTTTTGTTATTTAGCATATATATTGTTAAAGGTTTCTACCAATGGTTTGAAGATCTAGGCGAAGAAGGTTCAATTGGTTCACTTTCTAATCTTTTCTGATTCTTTTGAATTAGTATTATAGGAGTATGTGCATAAAAATTATTTTCCAAATAAATTCTATAATCTTCAGTATCTTTATCAGTTATGTCTAAATAATGTCCTAGACGCTGAAGAAAAAGTTCTATCAGGTGTATATTTTGACTATCAATATATTGCACAAAGCGTTGATATGGACAAAACATAAGGTAATCAGTCATAAAACAAAGTGATCTGAGTGATTTTAACTGGTTTTGATGAATATATAATGTTTTCCTTACTATATTACATTCTTCATGATCATTCAATAGGTTTCTAATAAAAACAAGGGTCCACTATTCTTCCGTAAAAATAGAACAAAAAGAAATTATACCTTCTTTGACGCTTTGAGCTTATCTGGATTGGGTATCTGCTTTGGTGTGTGGTTGTGTTTCCACAGACGCCTGGTAACAACTTACACCATGCATTTCACCTCTGAACTATAGTAACTTTCACCGGGTGGCTACTGATCGGACAGATCTTTTACTGTAGGCGCTCAAGGATAATAGCCCTTCAACCCAGTAAACCACAACCCTATTATATTTTCCTACTAAGGGTGTATATCAAAGAAGAGATAACAAAGGAAAAATGGATTGGAAGCAGTAACTGAACACTTTTTTATTCATAGAAACTTTCTGAAACAATCCAAAGTTTGTTACATAGATAAGTACTCACACTACACTTGAAAGCTTAGCAAGCCATATTACAATACCTAACTTCTTTCAAATGGTAGAGGAAGATCTCTCTTACATTTTGCCTCCTTCAATATTTTTAGAGCTTATTTATAGACATTAGGGCATACCTTGAACGTTATTGCTTGTGTTTCAAACCACTCAGTTTTTCCTTGTGTAAAGCAAAAGTAGTGGGTGGCAGGTAAAAAGAGTCTCAAAGCACTTCATTTTATTGTGTAAAGCAAAAGTAATGGTTATTTGGATTCAAGATCTGCACGTCCTTTTCTTTTATCTTATATGAAATGCATAGTCATCAAATATTCTTTTAGGTGGATGGTGTCCTTATATCTAATTCTCCTTCGGTAATTTGTTTATATTTTTCCTCTTCAAATATAACCATTTGGTGATTTCCTTTTTCTAAGTTGTCTTCTTCCTCCATGTATGTTTCCTGAGAGGTTGTTTCTATAGCTTGCATCATGAATAGAGGTTGATTTTCTTCATTTGTTTCACTTTCCCTATATGTCTCATAATCTTGTACTATGGTATATTCAGTTTTAGTTCTAGCAACTCTTTGGTTGCTGCTTTCTCCTATATCCTCTCTACTAAATGGAATTCTACTTCTAGAATCTCGTCTATTTCGTTCTATAGGATCCGTCCATCCATAAGCAATTCCTAGTGTAAATCCAGAATCACTAGGGAAATTACTTGGTGTTCCAGCTATTCCAGTAGCCATTGTTCTTAAACTTGCTGCACTTTCCATTTTTAAGTTTTCTATCCTTTGAGTTTTCTCAGTAATTTGTTTGATTAATTCTGCTAACTTTTCTTCATTTCCTATCATATATTGTTCTTCTAGTTCTTATAGATTTTGTCCTTCTATTACCTTAATTTCTTCTAGAAAATCTGGTGGCGACTTTAGAATAGCTGCTTCTTTATACTCTAAAATACCTCCTTGCGTTATATTTTCTAATTTTATTGATATATCGTTTATTGCTATAATTATTTATTCATAGTTCTTTTTATTTTCTTCCTTAAGAAAATAATATCCAACTATTTGGGCACAAATCAGGATTATGGGCATTTTTATCAAAAGATGGTTCTAATTGCTTATGTTATGACTATCTGGAAGAGGGACATTTTTATCAAAAGATTTGTTATTAATTTTGTAACCCATGGATCCGACCAACCCGATTTGAGTTTCGGTCGGAACCCGAACACTGTTTCGGTCAGAATCAGGTCACACACCCACAAATCCAATAGGAGGTCGGTCGGGTCAAATCCGACCCGCACTTCTTGGTGCTATTTACTACTCCTCTTTCCTAAAAAGTTGGTCTCCTGTGGGAAAAAGTACAGTACAATTTTTAAATAAAGGGAAAAATTCAAAATGCCCCCCAAACTTTACACCAAATGTCTCATCGCCTCCCAAACTTTCAAAAAACTCAATTTTACTCCCAAACTTTCATTCTGTTATCAAAATAACTCCTTCTGTCTCAATCCGTGAAATCACTAACGGAATTTGGTGAGCTGGACACTAACAAAAAAAAAACGTTAAAAGAGGCTGATGGGGGTATTTCCTCCTCCACTTTCCCCCCTCTCTCTCCACCCTCCTCCACCTTTTTCTATCTCCAGTTTCCAAATCAACGACACCACCGGTAAAATCCATACCTTTTGCAACGCGACTAGGAATGAAATCATAAAGCAACAATATGCACACCTCAGGACAAAGGCAAAGGAAACAGAAGCACATTCACAAGAGAACCCAAGTCGTTGATGGCGGAGACTATGTTGGCGGACGGGGGTGGCAATCGGGGAAGGGGATAGGGCGGTGAGAGGCGGCGGCGGTCGATTGCGAGGAAAGAGTCGGAGTAGAAGGAGTGGTGCTGACAGGAAAGGTGGAGATGAGGCAGAGAACATGTGGGTCGGCAATGGAGGGACACGTACGCTGGAAATTTTGCACCAGAGGGTTTCTAAGGTGGAGAAAGGGTGGGATTTGGAGGAGGGTTTTGCTGGGTCTGGTTTGTTCCCCCCCCCCCCCTCCCCCCCCAATAACAGTTGATTTGGTCTGATTTGATTAGAGCTTTAGATATCAAGTGTGCAATTTCTCAATTTGATTTTGCACCAGATGGCTTTCTTGGTTTGATTCACGTGTGGGGGAGGGGTTGGGTTGATAGTTAGGGAGGTGAGGTTACTTGGAGGATATGGAAGGGAAAAAGTTTGGGTGGGGAGTTTTGGAGGTGGCCATGGAGAGTGGGACGGCAGATGGCGGTGATGTGGGTAGTCAAGAGAGAGTCAACACTTTCTTAATTTTTTCCATCTTTGATTTTTTTTTTTGACATGTGGCACCTTTTTAAATTAGTGTGCATGTGGCGCCATGTGTCAAAAATAAAGAGCCACGTGGCTGATTTTACTGAGTCGTTGGTCTAGTTCACCAAATTCCGTTAGTGATTTCACGGATTGAGACGGAAGGAGTTATTTTGATAATGGAATGAAAGTTTGAGAGTAAAATTGAGTTGTTTGAAAGTTTGGGAGGCGATGAGACATTTGGTGTAAAGTTTGGGGGGCATTTTGAATTTTCCCTTAAATAAAAGGTCTTTCCGGCAATTTTTGAATTTTTTCATGCCAAATATTTTTGTCTGAAAATTTTAGTCCATTTTTAATGGACAATTTTTGTGCGAAGGACATAGTTGTGGATCTTTAAAACGCCACGTGTAGCAGAAAACCCTAAACCCTCTCACAAGAAAAAACAAGAGGGAAGCAACTCTAGCCCAAATTCCCCCTTAAACCCTTCTTCTCCCACCCCCCGCATTGGGAATTTGGAGAGAGAGCGAGAGAGAGATGGATCACATAGCAGCAGTGGAAGAGCAAATAGTGACGGAGAGATTGAGGAGAAAGCTGAACGAAGTGAACACAGCCGCTCAAACCCACCTCTTTCCTGTCCAAGACCACGTCAATTTCACTCTCCAGGTCTCTTTCTCTCTCTCTCCAAACATCCGCTTTCTATGTATTATTCAGAGAATCGAGAATGATATTAAGACAGGAGCTCACACCCTTATTCCTGTATTGCAAAATCTTATGCTATGTTTTGGGTGTATAAAAAAGTTGTCTTTTCGCTAGAAAATGTAAGCGCAAACAGCTAGCTCCTAGCTATGTTGTTTTTGTCATTTTTTTCTTTTTGCTTTGTGATTAATTGGGAACAAAGTCGATCTAAAAATGATGGCCTTTTATCTATGCTGTATGCCTACCTTTTAGGTGTTTCACTTGGCTGAAAAAAATAACCGGAAACATGTGAATTAATTTTAATTTTAATTTAAATTTTTGTGTGTGTGTGGGGTAAATGACACATTTTATAACCAGCCAACTCAAAAAGCAAGGGGTAAACACCTTATGTTATTCTGTGAATTGATGAACATAATTGCGAAATTATGAGTGCTAGCCCCCAAATTAAAGGAGTTCACACCCTTACTCCTGTATTGCATGATCTTAGGCTGTGTTTGTTTTGTTAAAAAAAAATAAAAAATTGGCTGTTTTGCTAGGAAATCTATGTCAAAACAGGTACCTCCTAGGCCCTAGCATAGCTGTTTGAGTTGTTTTTGTCATGTTTTTGTGCTTTGTGGATTAATGGGTAAGCCCATGAATAAAAGAAATGCTGGCTTTTAGCTATTCTATGTATGGGCTATTTTAAGGTTGGTTTTTTGGCTGAAAAGAACTTGAAAATTTTGAACTTTTTTTTTTGTGTGGTGATATTCTGAGAGGTGATAAAGATAATTGCATATTTTAGGTGTATGGCATGATCTTAGGCTGTGTTTTGGGTGTTGTCAGAGTTTGTCCCACATTGGTTAATTATAACCTCCAAAACTAGTAGATGAGCCTGAGCGGCCTCTCCACTCCTTGCCAATTGGTTTTAGGTTGGAACCCTCCAAGAAATCAAACATGGTATAAGAGCTAGATTTTTAAAGGCTTTTCCCCTTTGTTTTTGCCGTAGTTGCACTTTTGTTTCATTGTGATCCATATGTTCCGGATCCTTTGTTGACCTCTCCACTCATTGCCAATTGGTTTTAGGTTGGAACCCTCCAAGAAATCAAACATGTTTCAGTGCTAGATTTTCAGAGGCTTTTCCCTTTTGTTTGTGCCATAGTTGCACTTTGTTTCGTAATGATCCGTATGTTCCGGATCCTTTGTTGACCTCTCCACGTGCGAGTCAGGGGTCACACGTGCGGGAGAGTTGTGAGCTTGGGTGACCTCTCCACTCATGGCCAATTGGTTTTGAGTTGGACGCTATATCAGATCTAGGCTTTCGAAGGATTTTGGACGAGACTATCTTGGTTATTGCTCCGGTGTTTGTGCCATAGGTGCACCATGTTTCGTTATGATCCCAATGTTGTGGACTCGTTATTTACCTCTCCAAGTGTGGGTCAGGGGTCACACGTGTTGGAGAGTGGTATAGTTTGTCCCACATTGGTTAATTATAACCTCCAAAACTATTATATGAGCTTGGGAGGCCTCTCCACTAATTGCCAATTGGTTTTGAGTTGGGTGTTTTAACATGATATCAGAGCTAAAAACAAATTTGTTATGAGTGGAGAGGCTGCCCATGCTGATATACTAGCTTTAGATGTTATACTTAACTATTGTGAGACAAGCTCTAACACTCCCCCGCACGTGCGATCCCTGACCGCACGTGTAGAGGTAAACAACGATTCAACACAAACGACAACTATCAACTATCAATGACAAACTAAGGGGAACTGTGAGACCCGAATCACAATATTACGTATTTGAAACACCACTATTTAGTCATTTGTTGTTCACTTGGAAGATAGGTGGGAAAATATGTCTATAGTCAATTGCTCATTTATTTTAATTGTGGACTCAACGTTGAATGTAAGCAATTGTGGAGCAGTAATACAATGGGTAAAATGAAGTGGACGTGGGTATGCATGTGCTGGTTTTCATTAGGAAAAGGTTAAAATGGGTTTGGACTATATTTAGAGAAAAATGACAAGGAATGAAGATAGATTTACTCCTGCATGGAGATGGGCACGTGGGTGCTAAAGAAGAAGGGCAACTCTTAGGCTGGCATGGGTTATTGACATTTGGCACCAAGAACTTATGGGGGGTTTTCTCTCATACCAAATATTCTAAAAAGATAGATATAGGTGTGTATCTCCGGGGAGGAAAAAGGAGGAATTAGATTCAGAGTGGAGTTGAGAAAATGATAGGAAATGTATGTGGAAAATTATGTAAGTATGGAAGGAAGTGGAAATGGCTTTTCAATAATTTTCTGTTTTAACCTTGTTATTTCCTTTGTTGTGGTGCTTGAGGATCCGGGTCATTACAGGTGATATCAGAGTGGGCAGTAGATCTTATATGGGATCGAGTGAGCGATTTTGTGCAACGGAAGGAGGAATTTAGTTGCCTAACTTTGGCAAAATTAATTTCGAGAATTTTGTCAATTGTGCGAAATTGATCTTGAAATTATCTCAGGTACATCATATCCTATTAGAAGGAGAGAATAATTAGTAATGTCATACGCGTTCTAGCAGGGATAAAAAGAAGGGGAAAAAAAAAGTTTTAAGGTGTTTAACGCAAGGGGTGATCCTTTTGAGTGAACTCGTGATAAGAATCTTCTCATGAGAGATGTTTTGTGGTAGTTCATAGACATAATATTTATCTGTATTGTTGATAACTAGTTTGATTTGTGGGTGATGAAGGGTTATACTTTGATTAAGAGGGAATATCAAAGGAGATGGTGGAGTTTCTTTCTAGAGCAAGCAATGTATGAGGCATATTTTAATATCATGCCCACATACAGCAAATTAAGCCTGGGTTAACTCTTTAAGAAATTTGTGGCTAGCTAGTTGTTGGGTATTTTTGTGTGTTAAAAGTCTTGGTAATTAGTCTCCTGTATTATGAATGGGTTTGGGTAATCAAAGCTAAACTTATCCCAAAAAAAAAGACTGAAAAGAAAAGAAGTTCGAGTATAAGTTATTGTTCTTTTCCCGGGAAAAGGCTAAGATTGAAATGAAAACATGTATTATTTTAAATATTCATTTGATTTCGGTTTCCATACTTGTCTGGGGATAGGCATGTTGTGTTGGGTCTTCGTGGTTTGCTTTGGTTTTGGCCTTTAAGGTGGGTGTACTTATTTATAATTGTGAAAGATTATTATGTGGTGTTGTTGGTTAAGCTAATTTTGATTGGCTTGGAAGCATTTTGATAAATAGCCTTTGTGGCCTGGTGAATAGCCTTAGTGGCATGGTATATAGCCTTTGTGGCATGGCCTTAGTGGCGTGATATATAGCCTTTGTGGCCTGGTGAATAGCCTTAGTGGCGTGGTGTATAGCCTTAGTGGCGTGGTGTATAGCCTTTGTGGCGTGATATATAGCCTTAGTGGCATGGCCTTAGTGGCTTGATATAAATAGCCTTAGAAGCATGGCTTTAGTGGCATGATATATATCCTTATATAGCCTTGGTGGCGTGATATTGCCTTAGTGGCGTGAATATTGATTTGGTATTTTTATTTCGTTGTATTTTCCTTGGTGGTGGTGTGCAACACATGGAAGTTTATGTAAGAGTATGCAATAAAACCGTGTAAGTTTGATTGTGGAATGTGGAGGTCGGAACGAATCAAATTTGGAGGACGGAATTTTTGAATAGATGGAACAAAACAGAGAACTTAGAAGAGGAGTAGTTAATTCGAAGGTTTATAGAGGTTGGTTGTAAACTGTGGAGTATAATTGTGATATGTATGTATTGATTACCTACCCCAAGATTTTAATTTAAATCTATGACAAGTTCCTTGGGGGTATGGAAGGAAAAAAACCCAGAGGAACTTAAGAAGTCAATATTGATACTGATTTCGATTAGGGAAGCTTGATTTCGGGGATGGAATTCTTTTAAGGTGGGGAGAGTTGTGAGACCCGAATCACAGTATTACGTATTTGAAACACCACTATTTAGTCATTTGTTGTTCACTTGGAAGATAGGTGGGAAAATATGTATATAGTCAATTGCAATTATTTTAATTGTGGACTCAACGTTGAATGTAAGCAATTGTGGAGCAGTAATACAATGGGTAAAATGAAGTGGACGTGGGTATGCATGTGTTGGTTTTCATTGGGGAAAAGGTTAAAATGGGTTTGGACTATATTTAGAGAAAAATGAAAAGGAATGAAGATAGATTTACTCCTGCATGGAGATGGGCACGTGGGTGCTAAAGAAGAAGGGCAACTCTTAGGCTGGTATGGGTTATTGACATTTGGCACCAAGAACTTATGGGGGGTTTTCTCTCATACCAAATATTCTAAAAAGATAGATATAGGTGTGTATCTCCGGGGAGGAAAAAGGAGGAATTAGATTCAGAGTGGAGTTGAGAAAATGATAGGAAATGTATGTGAAAAATTATGTAAGTATGGAAGGAAGTGGAAATGGCTTTTCAATAATTTTTTGTTTTAACCTTGTTATTTCCTTTGTTGTGGTGCTTGAGGATCCGGGTCGTTACAGGAACCACCCATCAACAAGATAGAGTCTTGACCAAAAGCTTCCGAAAGCCTATCTCTAATACCATGTTAGAGCATCAACTCAAAACCAATTGGCTATAGGTGGAGTAGCCTCTAGATTATATTAACCAAGCTTGGGTAGCTTAGATAGGCGATGTGAGATAAAGTCTAACACTCCCCCTCACGTGCAGCCCGGATACACGTGGAGGTACGAATTAAGGAGACGAGGCGATTTGACTTGGGCGACGGAGACTCAACCGCGTGAGGTGAGGCCACCCAAGAAGCCAAGACCTGGCTCTGATACCGTGTAAAACCATCCAACTCAAGACCAATTGGCTATGAGTGAAGAGGCTGTCCAGACTCATATACTAGCTTTGGATGTTATAATTAACAAATGTGGGGCAAGACAAGCTCTAGCAGGTGTTTAAAAAAGTTTTTTGAGTTGTTAATGTTTTGAACTTGAGGAAAGGAAGGGAAAAGAAGAGAAAATAATTAAGAGTGAAATTAGAGGGAAAAGTTAAACAGAAATTGGAGAAAAGGTTGAACTTGCTTTTGAAGTTTTCGTTTCTCTTTCTTCGGGAACCAAACAAGGTGTGGAATTTTTTAAAAAATTTCCCTTCCTTTCTACTTCTGTCACAAGTTCTAAAAAAGGATATATATATATATATACGGAAATTTTCTAGTCCAAATCCTCCCGAGAATAAGAAAAAAGTGATTTTTTTGTGTTGCAAATTATTTTTGGAAAATCCGAGCCGTCCAATGTGTTCAGAAGGTGTTTTCAAGGGTCCACGCGGGAAATCTTCAAAAAAATATACCGGGAAGGGCTTGATCCAAGCAGTTTTCGCAAAAATTGTAAATATAAAGTTTTTGTTTAAACTGCTTGGATCAAGCCCTTCCCGGTATTTGTTTTTGGAGATTTCCCGCGTGGACCCTTGAAAACACCTTCTGAACACATTGGACGGCTTGGATCGTCAAAAAATGTTCGGATCATGAAGGTCCGGAAGTCTGGAGTCCGGAGGAGAAGCTTACATGCTGGCCTCTAGCTATGATATATGGGCTATGTTAGGTGTTTGTTTGGCTGAAAAAGAACAGAAACTATGTGCACTATTGGTGTAATTTTAGCCCAAAAGCTTGCTTCTTTTGACCTACCAACAAAGCCTTGTACTCATTGAGTTATTGGTGCCAAGGATGTCTCGTTAAGTATTTCGTTGTATTGTTATCTGTCTTTTTTCTCTCTGGTGGAAATGAATGTTGTACTCAAAACTTTCTCAGAAAATTTTCTTTGTTAAGGTTGACATAGGTTTTCACCTTCCAGTTGAAATCCTGAATATGCCACTGCATTTATGTGTGTTGTGTAACTCGTTGGTTTGAATGTTCGCTGCAGCAAGCATACTTCAGCTGCGCCTATAGGTGCTTTGACCGAAGTAGAACCCAAGATGAGATCAACAGGTGTGTGGAGAACTGCAGTGTCCCAGTTATGAGAGCCCAGAATCTGGTTGAGAGTGAAATGGCGAAGTTTCAGGTAAGTTTGGTGTTTTACCACCATCAATTTATTCTTGTTTAAACTAGTTAGAATCATATACAATCTTCAGCCTTTGATGTTCCTTTTCCCTGTTTGCGGTTCCAATTTTTTCTATACGTGTCTGTGAGGGCCACCACTTTGTGCTTTTAATGCCAAAGGTTATGAGTGTAACCAATCTACCACTTTGAGACTAACCTTTTTTGCATTTAGTAGTTCGAGTTATAAGACTGCAAACCCAGCATCACATCTTGGGAAAGGGGCACTAGCCAACTTCTTGTTCTTTCCTAGACCTCATAAATGGGGGGTCCCAACTGGGTGCAATTTGTAGTGTTCCAAATCTCCCAAATAAGTCACTTGCTTGAAGAAGGCAAGTTTAGTAAAGCTTAGATGGCTTGAATCACTCTGAAGATAGTCTTTGGCCGCACAAATGAAGGTGATAGAGGAGGGGGTGTGAGAGAGAAAGAGGCCAAGACATTAGCAAAAGATTTCCAGGACAAGTTGAGGTTGGGAGAGGCTTGTGCAGTTTCCGAGGCGGGTCCAATTGATGAGATGTTTGAGCTTGGCAGGGATACAGTCACGCATCTTAATTTTAGTCTAATTTAGGGTTCGTTTGGAACCTATGGAAAAGAAAGGAAAGTTTAAAAAAATTCCTTTTCTTGTTTGTTTGAGAGAGAGAGAGAGAGGAAGAGAAAATAGCAAAACAAAGTTCTGTGAACGGTGAAATTTTCCTAACTTTTTTCCCAATTTCCTTAATCATTTTTATTTGCTTTCTCCTTGAAACGGAACGTTAGCTTGAGTCTTCTAACACTATGGTAGGTTTCCCTCTTTCCACCCAGAGAGGAGCTACGAATTCATTGGAAGGTTTCCACTTTCCACCCAGGGAGGAGCTATGAATTCATGAGAAAGTGAGGATACATAGCTTGTTTATGGAAAAATGGTGGAGAAGGATAGCACCACTGATCAAGCAGTCTTGTGAGATGGTTGATCACTTGTCAGGATGTTCAATTTGGGAAATGGCTTTGGAATAACTCAGTATTTCATCAAAGGACTTTGACTGCTAGCAAAGTCCTTTGTTGAAAATGGCTAAGAGAAATAAGGGCTATGAGAAATTCTATGCCATACTTATAGGTAGAGTAATCAAGGGTCACACTGGATGCATAAGGCTCCTGCTTGCTATGACTGACATAGGGCTCCCACTTACAATAGGTACAGAAGAGGCGGTAGTCTTTGGGCTTACCCCAACTTTTGTATGGAGAGGTTTATCCTGGTGATTGAATTGGTTCCTCGATGTTGGGAGTGGATGATAATTTTCATGGTGTAGGGGCATTGCCTCAATCTTAAGAAGCACAGCTGGGGGCGTTGGAAACGTCATTTCTCCAAAAATTAGGACACGGACATACTTAATGTGGAATATATTGGAAAATACAAATATTTCATCTGTCCTAAAAAGTTTGTCCTACTTTCCTTTTTTGGTTGTCCCAAAATATAGGGCCAATTTAAAATTTTCAACGAAGGAAAGTTGGAAAATTTCATTTCTGCCCTTGAGATGCTTTTAATAATCAAAACAATGAAACCAAAAGAAGAATAATTCAAAGTTTAAAGTGCGCTCTAAAATTTTGAAAAAGTTCTCTAATTACATTGGCGGCAAGACTTTCCGCTTTCCGGAAAACAATTTGAATTCAAAACTTGATTAACTCCTATTTTATTAGAGTCAACTAATGAAGGGCAAACTGGAAAACTTATGAGTTTTGGGTACCATTGTGTATTGTGCATAAATTGTTGAAATATAAAAGTAGGACATCAAGGAAATCATATAGTAAGTACAAAAGAGTATTTTTATCTAAGGAGGACAAAAAACACAAATATTATTAACTTTATGAAGATGCAAATCAATGGTTATTACATACTAAAAACCCATTAAATTTTTGATAACAACTTCTAGAAAATGCATTTTAACCTCCTAACGTGTCTCCAGAGTGTCCTAGACTCTTGAATGTCCACAAAGTGTCCTAGTCAACATGACATAGGCACCTAAATATGTGTCTAACATGTCACACGTGTCTGGAGGGTGGAGTTTCATGTTCATGTCCACGTGAGGACTGGTTGATGTTTTTGTGTTTCTTTTTTTTTTTTTTTTTTTTTTTCGTCTATAGGTCAAGAGTTTTAGTGGCAATGGTGGCTTGTCTTCATTAGGTTTAAGCAGACTTGTACTGAACTCTGAAGATTCTAAGTTTGGAGCCTTTGTCCTATTAGGAGAGGGATGGGAACAAGTAGCCCTTCACAGAGCTTATCGGAGAAAAAGGATTCATGTAGCCGACCCATAGCAGGAGAGGGATAGGAACAAGTAGCCCTTGACAGAGCTTATCAGAGAAAAAGAATTCATGTAGCCGACCCCAAGTAATTGGGACATAAGGCTGGTTTGGTTTGGTTAGGAGAGGGATAGGAAACATAGTTACATATAGATGTGAAGCAAGCTTTAATTCTAGCCAACAAATATATAGGAAATATAGAAGCGCTACTGGTGTATTGTCTAACAAGAGGATACCCACAAAATTGAAGGGAACATTTTATAGGACTGCCATAAGACCAACAATGTTTTATGGGACAGAATGCTGGCCTATTAAGCAAGGTTTTAAAACTCGCTAGGCGCTCCCAGGGCGGCCGGGCACCTTCTAGCTTCCAGGGCCGAGTACTCGGCTCCTAATCGGGCAACTAGTCGGGTTTAGTCGGGATAGTCTGGTTAGTTGTGCTAGTCGGCGAGGGACCTTCTAGCGCCTAGGCGACGAGTACTCGGCCTTCCAGACCTTCTTTTAGAACACTGCTATTAAGAAACAACAGGTGTAAGTGTTGCGGAAATGAGAATGTTGAGGTGGATGTGTGGTAAGACAAGACGAGACAGGATTAGAAATGAAACAGTCCGCGAGATGGTAGGTGTAGCACCTATATAGGAAAAGTTGAGAGAGAATAGGCTAAGGTGGTTTGGGCATGTCTACCGTAGACCAGCAGATGCTGTAGTTAAGAGAGCGGATAGGATAGCTTTGGATAGAAACGCTCCGGGGAGGGGAAGACCCAAACTGACTGTAGATGCGGTAGTGCGCAAGGATTTGAGTCTATTAGGTTAAGTGAGCAAATAGCTCCTGACAGAGCTCAATGGAGGAGAAAGATTCATGTATAGCCCACCCCAATTGATTGGGACATAAGGCGCGGTTTGGTATAGAAATCTGAAAGCAAGCCCCCAAGTGGCTCAAAAGTCAAAACTCAAAACTGGTAGAAGGCACGCTTGGCCCATTGGGTTTCAAATAAGAAAGATTTCACGCACACTTTTCTTGAGCATGTCTTGGATCACGCTTTTGCTGAATTTTTTTTTAAAGGCATCACGCTTTTGCTGATGACGGACACACTGATGTGAAAGGTCAAATTTGGAAAGTGGAGGTCAAAGTTGATGTGAAAGGTGTAGAGTGGAGGTAAAAGTTGATGTGAAAAGTGTAATGATGATGTCTCTTTAATTAGTTGGATTTACGAAGCAACAACTTAAAAAAGAGATTGAGGGAATATATCTCTGGATGCAAATGACAACTCCATAATTTTACAAGTGTATCCCATTCGTTATCTTTTCTTTAGTAGTTTTTGGTTTCTTGGTGAAATCTAACTCCACTTTGGAAAAATAACCTGGTTGATCTTAAACTTGGTTTTCCTATGTGTTTAAAACTCTTTTTTTTTTGAAGTTTGTTGTAGCACTTGTAAGCTAATGAAGTAAAACAGATTATTTGAAACATCTTTTCTGATGCCTCCAGGAAAGGATGAACAGGTCTCTGATGGTCTGCCAAGACAAATTTGAGGCAGCTAAGCTCCAACAAATCAAGACCGATGCAATGAAGGATTTGGAGTCGTGTGTTGACCAGTCGGTACAAGACAGCATCAAGACCCTGCCGCATCTTGTTGGAAGTTTGAAAGCCTCTCTTTCGATCAGTGAATAGAACGACATGGTTCAATATGTTTATCAACTGACCCAATTTGATCCGACTCCGTCAGCCAGAAGATGGAGAGAACCATATGGTGTTTTGGTTTTTACTTTCGCACTCTTAAGGTTACCAATTGATTGACTACTCTTTTTAATGAGGTAACATGATGAATTATTCTACCCCAGTGCTAGATCCCATGTCATTTAAAACGACAAGGGAGAAAGTAGGAGATATTGCTACTTTTGGATGTTGCCTGTGTTGAAATGGTTACAAATTCTGACATGCGTCAGAATGAGATTGTGTTGCTATACAATAATTTCAATGTAAAAGCAATCTTGCTAAATTTTTGTTGGTCATGGGATTGTGTCTTCATTTTGCTCATTTCTCTGTTGTGTTTTAAAGTCAAGAACAGCCTAGTCAAAAGTTCATTTTAGCTATTTTGGAGAGCATGCAACCTCGAAAATCTGCTCCAGCAGACGCAATTCTGACCTAGCCTTTTTGGATAGAGCTACAGGTACCTGCCAGATCAGACGAGGAACTGTAGACTAGGAGTCCTCATTCTTTAATCATTTCCAACTCTTTGTTCTTCTATCAGCATCCCACCTGTCTCAGTCAAAATCCATGATTCCTCATCTCTAGGAACACCACTGAACGATCTGAAAATGGCTGCAAACTGCTGGAATACAATACAAATGATCTCAAATTTAGAGTTTCCAACTAAACAGCCGGAAACGAACCAGAATTTCTAGTGTTCCTAAAGTTTGCTCTGGACTTTGAGACCAGAATTTTGTGGAGGGACCAGCAAAAAGGGATAGAGGGAATATGTATTGTGGAACGTTCTGCGTGTAACATTCTATGATGATAGTTCAAAAGGATCATGAAAAAGATTGTTCGAGCGTGCAAGTAAAAGTGGCTAGTTAAAATAGAAATCATACATTCTGATTAGGAGTTCGGCTGATATTGTTGTACATGTTCTCACAAGTGTTCATGAAGGCAACAAAGTTTTAGAACAATCATGTTTTTACTCTCTACTTCGAAACATCGACCTGGTATTTTCAGATAAACTTGCAAAAAGTGTCACAAGAAGCTTTATTAAGAGGAAAAGATGATTGATACGGTCTTTTCTCACACAATTAACACAACACTCAAGTACATCTCTTCATGGAGTACTGCAAAAGTTAGGCCTTCGATGCCAAACTTGCTTCACACTCCGTCTTGTTTTTGTGCTCTTCAAACTTGTCAATAGCTATCTGCAGTTCGTCAGTACCTCCAACAGCCCTCATGGTGTAGAAATATACGCCGAACACAAATGCCGTCAACCCGCCTGCGACAACCAGGTTCTTAGTCTTTGGTGCAAGGCTGCCAAATCCCCCAGCCATCTGAGGAAAATAAATTTGATTTCCTTTTATGTGCTTTCAAACTGCAAATTTGACACACATCAATTGATTTGGTCAGTTCCAGATAAAGTCAAGAAACCTCTTTTTTCCAATAACCTTTATTCAAGTTATAGCAGACATGGTACAATGCCATCTTTTAAGCACATCGAGATCCAATCAATTCGGAAACCAAAAGGTCACAAAGCAATATAAGACATTTCTCAAATTTATTGAAACCTCACGAGATACATTAATGCCGGTTTTTATTCAAAGTTCAATCCAGAGAGCAAACAAGAATCAGATTATACCCAGCTAACGGGAAGTATGAAGAGCATCTTAGAAAAGTCCGCAAGATAAAATCACCCGGAAGTACAACACCTCCTGCTTTTAAATCAAAAGACCCCCAAAACGAGCCCCGGATAAGCAAAATACTACTCCTACGTGATTATGAATCTAATGTCACCAGAAATTGCATAAGATTCTGCATTAAACTTCAAAATATGATTGAAGCGAGGACATTAGAAACCGTATTGTTTGCGTGGAAGCAAATTCTTGTCACATCTGCTTAATGTTTGATGACTACTTTCAGGAACAATAATAACACGGGAGATCAAAAATCAACCTGAATTACCAAAAATGAAAAAAAAATGATCAACCTCCTTTTCGCCCAGTGAGTGCACACAGCCAAAGAAAAGACATATCTTACATAGTATTAAAAGTAAAAGAGAGACTTAATTCTGGAGTATAAATTAACTAAATTATATAAAGATGCAAAACCTATTCCCGTAAGTCTGTTTGAGTGCCTTATTAGGAATTTTTCGATCAAACAAACCCAATAGAACATGAAAAGTTAGGGTTTGTTCAACCAAACAAATCCCAATAGAACAACAAAAGTTAAGTTAGGGTTTCGTTCGTTCAAACAGCATAAGAGGGGAAATCTAAGGGAGAAGGCGGATTAACGAACCTGATATTGAGAACAACGAACAGCTTTTGAACGTTCAATCCAAAACCCTAAAATCCCTGGTCGATGTGCTGTGAATGTTTCCCGTCACTCTGTGTGAGTTCTAGCTTCTGCTTCAGTACAATGGCTAACGTTCACTCACTTAGTTCCGGGTTTGAATTTTGGGTTCGGGTTTGGGCCGAGTAAAACCTTTCAACCGATTGTTGGGCTGACTTGGGCCCGGGATAGCCCAGTGGCCCTAGCCGTGGAACAGTAACCTTGCAAAGGCTACTTTTTCAAGTTGGGTGAGTCTATTCGCAGCCCATTTTCGACTTCATACAGCCTTTTTGCTAAATAAAACCCTGCTGATGTGGCATATCTTTATTTTTGCTTCATGTAACCCAGAAAATTTCCCAAATTACCCTTTCTTATTTTTCTCCCAATTCACTCAAAACCCAACTCAAACCCACGCTCCCAGTCGTCTCACCGATCGATCGACTGATCGACCTCCATCACCACCACTACCCACTTTTTCCTCTGACCGACCTCCGACCGACCGACCTCCATCACCTCTCTCTCTCTCTCTCTCTCTCTCTCTCTCTCGTAGCTCTCGCTATTTTACTCGTCTGGTTTTGGCACATTTCGGATATTTACTCCCGAAACTAAACACATAATTCGGATACAAAATACTGAATTATGGCCAATATTGCGGATATTAACTACCATCACCAATTTCAGATATAAACTCCCGGTTTTATAGGTAAATTTCGGGTATTAACTACTGAAATGTATTGCGATTTTCGGGACTGTGGTACCGTTTCGAACGAACAACGACTGAAAAATCGAAAAAACAATGGGTTACTCTTGGGTCGTTTTTTGCTCGAAAATCTTCACCTCCATGTTTTCCTTTAACTCCTCCGTGGTCTGTATTTGTGCATCCATTGGTGGATTTGGAGTTGTAAATTGCTTCAATACTCTTTTGAGCTCTTCTCCCAAATCTAGTGAGGGAGAAGATCCCTCCATTGATTCAACAAGGTTATCCATTGAGAGAGAGGAGAGATGAGGGGCAGGGGAGGACAATGGGGTTAATGACTGGAGGAGGAGGGATTTTTTCACTGTGGGAATGAGAAAACGATGGAAGAAGTGAAAGAAGAAGAAGATAGGAAAGTGCACTGGGTTGGTATGTAGCAATTGGGAGAATGGGCTGCGAATAGACTCACCCTTTCAAGTTTTAGCCTTATTTGCGCAAGTGGTGGCTAGCTTATGCAGTTAAGCTCTTGGATGTCCCACAACGCATCTCGGGGTTGAGTCTCATTCTCCCCTCCCCCATGTAATTGATTAGGAATGACGAACGACAAAAAAAAAAAAAAAAGTTTAGCCTTATTTATCAAAAAAACTAAAGGCATAAAATACTCTTTTTAGTTATTTCTTCATAGAAAAAGAAAAATGACAAGCTTAAGAAGTTCAGATGTAAGAAAAGAAAGGAGTATTATAATAATTGAATTGTAAAATCGTAGATGTGACTTATAGTTTATGTGGTTGTACCCCTTGTCTCTCAATGGTTCGAGCCTATAGAGAGACATTAAACCCCCCTTGGTTATTTAACCCACGAACTAACTTTTTCACTAACTCCCACTGACTTATATCGTATGATGGGGAAAAAATGTAAAAATCGTAGCGGTGGTACCGAGACATTCAGAGGTTCCCCTGGCTCCATCTTTACATGCGCACATCACTGTAGATCGGGATGCAGCGGTCAAAATGTTTGTTTACTTTGAATAAATTTCCTTAATCATAGAATCACAGGGGTTTTATAGTAATGTCTCATAGGTGAGGGTATCTATCATTATGGAAACCTCAAGGGGTGTGAGTGAAATTTACCCTTCTATTTGTTTTGTTGAGTATGATTTGTTAAGAACAATCGAGATTACTGCGGCAATTTCAAATCAACTTTCCAGTACACAATTCCTCATGCACGTTAATCGTTTCAACTTTCAATATGGATTTGGCTTTCAAAATTATTTTTCAGACATTAAAACATAAAAAATGAGACCCATAGAGAGTCACATTATTCTTCTTCTACAACTTAGAGCAAACGAGATTGCTACGAGCAATGTAAAACTTTCCAGTCGATAAATCCTCCGGCGGAAGCAATGCTAACCAAGCCCCAACTTCCGCGGCATCTTCCGCCGAGTGGGTGCCCTTCCCACGAGTCATAGAGGTCTGAGTGAAGCCGGGGCAAAAGCAATTCACGCTCAAACCACGCCCTTGGTATCGCTTTGCCAACACCTTGGAATAAGCATTCAGCGCGAGTTTGGACACCGCGTAGTCTGTCCACTCTTCCGGCCAGCCTTGGTTTTTCCATGTTCCTTGCTTTACGTTTTGAAGAAATAGGTTTACCATGTTGTTGATTTGTTCTTCGGATAGTCTTTCTTCATCTTCAAATACCTCCTTTATCTTCTTGTTTTTGAGCTTCTGCTGTGAATATATACAAAAAGGTTGAAAACAGTTTACACATCCATCAAACAAGCTGAGCATTACATGGTGGAAAAAATATTAGAACCAATGTTTTTAAATTGGGATATATATCGTTTATTTGTTTTTCATTTCATAAAGTGACACCAACAAACTCTGCATATATTTTTTTAGAAATAGTAGGTTTTTAAGATGCAAATTATTAAATCTCTCAACTATTGCCTGTCACATTGAGGCTTCCTACTACCTTAGTTGTGAGAAAACAAAAAAGTCATTAAACGATTGAAGTAAAACACTATATATCGAAGTATGATTCTTTCTTCAAGTAATTCAAGCCCTACATTGAAATTGGATTTCTTTCAATTGTTTTGAATGACTCCGTAATTAGATCAAACTTGGATTAATGTGTTTGGATTCCGCTTCTTAAAATAAGGTCCGACTTTTCCCTGATAAGTAATTGTAGGATACGTGCCGAATCGGGAGACATTCACATTATACATCTTCGTGTAACGCATGATTTATATACAAAAAGAATATGGGATGGAATACGTATCATTTTTTTAAAGGAGACAATGCGAACATGTGAAAATATATCTGAGTAAAATGTGTAGTTAAATGTTAGAAAATCAATGGTGAAAATAAAAACTTGTACAACAAAATTAATTAGCTCAAATTCATGCGGAAGGTGATTCCCACTATACCAACTAGAATGAGAACTTATTTTCGGTGCAATTTTTCTGAATTATTATTCTTATTATTTTCAGTTCATTTTTTTCTTGTTTCTAAAAAAATACTGTGTTTTCTATCGTGAACTGTTTTTATTTATTTTTTTACATAATTTTTTTCCTTTCCAATGTCTCTCTCGTCAAAATACGTATGTTTAATTCAAAAAACTAATTCGAAATTTTCTAAAAAGTAAGACCTAACATTCAATTTAAGACAAATAGACATTACTGGAGTAGTAGCAACGGATCAATAATATTCCTTCCCCGGCCAGGTCACACTTATGGGTTAAGTCCGAACATTTTAAGTCAGGGGTGTTCCCCAGTTGATCGGGGGTGCAACGCTCGTTCAATCCAGTCCACTTTTTTTGAGTGGTAAAACAAAAAAAGCTGCGACTTACGTTGAATAGGCCGAGTCTTGAGCTAATATTGAGAATCCGGCTTGTGGAGGCTGATGAATGGCGGAAAAAGGGCAAGAGGGACTCAGTCAGCAACTTTGGTCCATAGAAATTGGTGTTGATCACCGTTTCAACATGCTCCATGGATGCACAGTTTTCACCGATTTCATTGAATGATACTGCCGCATTATTAACCTGTACAACAAGAAAAATGCTAACTACATCCCTTAATGCGTAAAAAGTGCCTCAATATTTGGAAAAAAATTGTATTAAAATCTATAAAATTGAATTGACATTGATATAATTAACATGTGTTGAAATCCTAACTCATTTGACATTATATGTTATTGTCCTCATTTGCCGAGTGGGCGGTGGTTAGCAAGACTCATATAACAATTCCAAGAGTAATTAAAACAATCTCATGGGCTATATATACAACAATAGGAAGTAGGTTATGCTTGCCTGCACCTCAAAACATGCAACAAGGAAATTGCACTTTCAAAGAAAGTTTCCATCTTTCGTCGCCAGCGACATACAACGACAACTCAAAATTTAGTCACGGAAGCCTAATCGCTAAAAGGTATCTAAACAACACTCTGGTGGCATTGTGAACGATGGGTCCACCTCATCTGCTTGAAGTCTTGAACTGTTCACTTGGACAATTTTTATTCCCTTCGACGAGATGAGTGCTTTTTTTTTTATCACCAGAAAATAGCGACGAGATGAGTGCTTAATCTCAAATATTTTGACCAAAATTATTGCGATATATAATAAATGGGTTCATTACTAATTACTGAGAATTAATACTAAGTGTCTTAAAATTTTGGAGTAGTTGATTTAGTCCAAAAGCATTTGAACTTCACCAAATGTATTGATATACAAAAAAAGACAAAAAAAGTTATCTTCATTTGTGTGAAATATTTGAGTGAGAATTACCAGGATATCAAGGGCTGAAAATCTGAGTTTGAACCAAGAAACAAAGGAGTGAATTGAAGCAGGATCAGAAACATCAAGCCTAAAGAAATGCACATGAAGTCCTTGAGCCATGAGTGTTTCCACTGCTTTAAGTCCCTTCACATTGTCTCTTGCTGTTAGGATAACACTCACTCCCAACTCTGCAAACCTCTTCACCAATGCAAACCCTATACCCTTGTTTGCACCTGTGACTATGGCTACTGTGTCCTTGCTCCACCATCTGCAAAATATTAACTCCATCCATTACCGTAGGATCATAGGATCGATCTTTAAGTAAAACATGCATTAATATTCTTACACATCCACAGAAAGAAAATCCTTTTTTTTTTATTGGCAACACAAAATTGTCATTACAGAATGAAAATTCGTCACTGAAGGTTTTAGTGGCGCAAAAATAGCTGCCACAAAGGGTCAATAAAAAAGTGTATGTCACAAAAACTATACAGTGACAACTTTGTTATCTTATTTTTCCCTTTTTTTTTTTGTGTGGTAATGCAGGTCCCGAGTGAGCTTACGCACACCTCGAACTAGTTCCTACAGTCCCCTCTCACAGCCTTTTAACACACTTACTGAAAATGCGAGGTGGCCCCAAGAGTTGCTACAAAGAATAATCAAATTTGACATATCGACAAAGAGTGAGCAAACTCATAAGTCCCAGGCCAAAACCGTTAATCCATCCCGTAGTGACTAAACTTTAGCTTCACTATCAGCAGTGCTACATACACAGAAAACTTACCCAGAAAAATGCCCAGGATTTGAAATCGGTAGTTCAGATTCACTTGGGAGTAGATCTAAGCCACTAATTTCAAATTTTGGGTAGTTTTCTGGGTAAGTTTTATGGGTACTTAGCATTTTCCGTTTTGTTTTGAGCAACAAGGCACACCAATCTGTACGGAATTTGGATTTTTCGTTTGTGTCACATGAGCAATCTTTGCAGTTGACCATTTTGGTGAACACGTTTGGGATATTGTGCGTGTGGGTGGCATTCACCGCATTATGGTGAATTACTTGCGTGATATTCAAATATAATCACCGAAAATATGGTCAACATAGCATTATTATATAGTAGTAGGGATTTTTTCGTATGTGTATCGGTGAACGTATTACGTAACATACGAACTAGAGATCGTGCACATGCCATGCACGAGCCTTGGAATGTAACAAACTGAGAAATTATATATTTAGAAATTGAAGCACTTACGAATAGATGATAGCGCGATTAAAAATTATTAGGGTATTCAAGACTGGTTGAACCAGTAAAGACGAGTAATAAATAATTTTTCCGCCGTTAAAAAAAAAACAATTAAATGCTTTCCGCATCATCATATGGTAAAAGTCCACTATTAGAGCAAGTGCAGCAGCACTTCTCTAAAATTGCTTGTGAACAATGTATTTACCTTTTTTTTCAGTTAAAATATTATTAATAGAGGGGGAGAGAGAGAGAGAGAGAGAGAGAGAGAGAGAGAGAGAGAGAGAGAGAGAGAAGTTGAGCTAGCAAAAGACTAGAGGAGAGAGAGAGAGAGAAGTGGAGCAATAATAAAGGGATAGCTGCACAAAAGTGCTACGGTAAAAGAAGAGTAGAACTGTTCATAGAGGTACTCTACAGAAGCAAGTAGACAAGTTGATGCAGCTGGAACTTTCCCTTTTCTTCGGTAAAAATAGAGAAAAATGGCATATACAGAAGTTGTTGCTTTTGCTCTTAGTTTTGGTTTGTGTCTATATATGTACATTATATCCTAAATAGGTGTAGTACACATCATGTTTCCTTTTATTCTATAAAGAAAATCCAAAAATTTAGACAAAGAATTCACATTCCGTCACATTCTTATGTCTTTTTCATTAATAAGAATGTGACGGGGTATTTAGCCTTGAGTAATTATTCAACGACACAACAGAGCTCTTTAATACCACACATTTACATATGAGTCTCAGACAGTTAGTCGTAGGGGCTCATGTAAATGTGTGGTGTTGGAGGACTCTAGAATGCCACGAGGTTGGCGCAACTATTGTTCTTCTTTTTCCCTTGTAAATACTCGTTTCTTCTTCTTTCAACCTTTCTTTTTTATTGGATTTTTTTCCTTTATATCTTTCAGAATTAGAAACTTCCATTTTTAGTTTGTTTCACGAATAGAACTTTTGTACTATCCTAATTTGTTTGTCCAATTTCGACATACGTACCTTTTAAAAAAAATTCTATATCTCACAATCTATAATATTTTATATAACTTCGAAAACATTGTTAATAAAGCTAACTGAGATCTATTAAACAAGATCCATAATGCATACAAAAAATATTATAAATCGAAACATATAGACAATTTTGTAGACGGAAAATTACCTCTAATTCACAATTTGGAAACTTAATTCCCACTAGGTCAAGGGGTTAAAACTTAATTCCCACTATGTCCTTTTTATAGAAGGTCCCAAATAGTGAAGGTGGACATACAATATGGGACGGAGGAAGTATAAAACATTGTAAACTGAGGTTTTGAAATTTTAAAAAGTTAATGCTTCAAAACTGATTTCTTTTTGGGAATTGATAATCGCACTCCAAAAATTGATGGAGGCACTCCAAGCTACAATGGTTTTTCAAAACCACCCTTTTGCAAGTTTCAATTTTACTTCAGACACTCCAAATTTATTTTTTTTGTGTGTTCTTCTCATCTGCCTTCTCTGTTAATGCCTAACGGAAGAAGAAAAATGGACGTCCACCCAAATCCTACCCATCAAGCGCCGCTCTCCATTACCTTTTGTCGCCAGTAACTGCTCTCGATCGTCATCTCTAGCTTGCATTCTGTTCCATCAGGTTATTGATTATATCTTTCTTCATTGCATGTGGCGTGATCGATATGCAAATTATATGAGTATCGTCTCGCACCCGCTATGAGATTCGATCATGAAAACAAAAGAGATTCATGTTCTGAAGAATGGAAGTTTTATCCTATAGCCTAGTAACCAATAGCCTTTGGGGGCAATGGATTATCAAAGGGAGAAGTTTCAGTATTTCTATTTTGTTTATAAACCCTATGAGACTTTATTGCTATGGATCTCTTAGATACAATAGCTTGAGAGAATGGTGCAAAAAGAATCCTAGTATATGACAACTACTCTTTACTCAATGTGTTCGATTTTTTTTTTTTTTAAGGCTTACTATGTTCATTTGGCATCCAACGTGTTGCTGGAATCTAAACCCAAAGACGGGTAGGTTGACTTCGATAGAAAGATTCAAAAGGATTATGTCCCAAATCAGATTGTAAACATCAGAAGGAAGAAGCTATGGGTACCAATATGCCTAATTTTTTTTGACGAGCTCTCTAGTTATGTTTATATAAGTGAAATTGAATGTTCTTTTTGGTGTTGCCTGACCCTATACCTTTGAATGGTGAACACTTCAGAAAGCTTTTTTCCGTTAGAAGAGCAAGCAGTTTTCGTTAGGAGTGCCTCAAGTAAATGAGGGGATAATTTTGGAATGGAGCGCCTCCAGTAGTTTTTATATTTTGAAAAAGGTAGTTTTGAAACTTTACTAAATTTTGGAGTGCCTGCATAAAAAAATGGAGCGCCAAAATCAGCTCCCTTTTCTTTTTCTTCCATAAAAAAAAAATACAGAGATACTGGGAACTATTAAAAACCATCCCACAAAAAAACAATAACACGTATACCTTAAACCAAGCCTGTTGCAAGAACAAATCGAACATTCTATAACAAAGATTCCTAATCGTTTACTCTTACGCTGTTAAAGACATGGAGCATGGTTTAAAATCACGATACCGCACTATTGGCCGATACGTAAATAACGGTATCAGAGGTCCGAAATCCGTTACATGACGACCAATACTTAAAACCCCGAGAGAGAGAGAGAGAGAGAGAGAGAGAGAGAGAGAGAGTACCTGGAGGAGGAGAGAGAAGGAGGAGAGAGAGAGGGTGGTTGTTGGTTGGAGTTCATTGCATTTGCAAGGAAGTGATGCAGGATGGGGTAATTGAAAGAGGAGAGAAGTTGCAGCCTAAAGATGATATTGGTGATCAACAGACTCGCATTAAATAAGGAGAGCTTTCAATTCGGTTTCGACACCCAAAAAATGCTTCCAGTTTTTTTATATTAAGAGAAATACTACATGACCAGTGTGGACCGAAAGAGGACTCCAAAAGAGACCAATTTTTTTTTTTCTCTCTAATAACTCTGGGTGTTTAGACTAATTTACGCGCATCTCGACTAATTTCGAAAGACCCAAGAGGCCAAGAGAATTGTTTGTCTAGTAAAGCAAGAAATTTTGCCAATGATACTTTTGATTAAAATATTAAACTCTCTCTCCAAGTTACTAAACATCACTGAATTTTTTTTGTCCGGAAAAAAAAAAAAAAATTTGTTGATGACTAGTATATTTTTGTGAAAGTTTTTATTTTACGGACCAAACAATACTCCTTCTGTCCGTATTTGTTGGTTTATTTTCGGTATTCATATTATGTTTTAAATTGTCTATATCTTTCAATTTATAATGGGTTTCATGATTTTGAAAATTTTGTATAATATAACTAATTGAAATCTAACAAATAACATCGATATTGGATATTTTTAGAGATTCGTATGTAAATATATATAAAAATTTTCAAGGATGTGAAATAGTAAAATTGAACAAACAAACATGAACGGATATATAGTATAAATTTAGATGGAGGTATTAAAAAGGGTATGGTGCAAGGCATGGGTTGTGCGCCCTAGCCCCTAACTGCCTTGAAAAAGGTTCCCCATCTCTCTCTCTCTCTCCCTCTTTTATAGATCATCCTCACGTTATAGGTACTAGTAGTATTTCGTAGTATTACATACGCATCACTCACATATTTGTTTCTATTTTCTTTTCTAGTCCAATTTTGATCACAATAGAACGAAACAATAAACGAAAACGGAGACATGAAAATTTGATTGAAACGGAAACACAAACGTGATGTGTTTTGGGTTGTGCCGGTGTTGTGTTGTGTGGTCTCAGTCGGCCAATCTCGATCCCATCAACGTGATATATATCAAGTGTAATTCCTTCGGTAGGGATATTTGCAGAGGAAGCTAGCTATTAGAGATGGCAATTTCCTCCGACCCGATCGAATCCGATCCGTTCCCCGATCCGAATGGATCGGCGTTTTGGAGATCTGTTTGGAGACTGGGTCGGATTTGGGGATTTTTTAAAAAAAAATTCGGGGATCGGATCGGGGACGGGTAGAAGTGATCCCCGCCCCGAATCCGATCCGATCCGTCTCCGAATCCCCGTTTTATATTTTATTATTATATATATATAATTATATTTATTTAGGGTTTGACCCTTAACAGTTCACACAAACAAAACACTCTCACAGCAGCCGTATGTCTACTTTTCACTCCTCATTCAGTCATTCTCCTCTCCAGGACTCACACTCTCACAGCCGCCGCACCGCCAGCCGCCGACTCACCACTCACCAGTTACTCTCTCTCTCTCTCTCTCTCTCTCTCTCTCTCTCTCGATCTCTAATCTCCCTCGGAGACTCAATCTCTATCTCTCTCTCGAGCCCCGTACCTCCCTAGTTTTGGATCAATACTTCTTGTATGTGTGCAAGTTAACACTAAAAACCCTTGGATCGACAGTTCTTGTTGATTTTCTTGGATGATTTTAGACTTATATCTCATATCTCACGTACAGACGTACCTATCTAGATCTGTGCACACAGATTTTTTGTTTCCTTTTGGGACTGGACCCATGTACTGCTGGCTGGTTCTTTGCATTTGAGGAACGCATATTAGATTATTAGTATGTGTTTAGTTTCAGATCTAATTTGTTGCTGATTGCTGAATTGGTTGAAGTTTCATCCTGTGTGGGATGATATGTATATGTTATGCGTATGTGGTTTTGGTAGACATAGTGATAATAATGTATGCTGCCTTGCCTTTGTAATTCCTAGGTTGGTTCATTCATGTTGTACTTTGTTTGGCTTATGAATGGCTGTCAAAGTCAGGGTATGATAGCAAGGGAAAAACTTCATTGCTTGTATAATCTCTGTTAAACATATATGTTTTTTGATTGTTTTTTGTAATTACTTGATGAAAATAAAATGCACTCTTGAAATAGGAGTTGACTTTTGAGTTCCACAACCTGAATGGGGTATGAGCAAACTGTCCTCCCTCTAATTTGAGTAGTCTATCTTCTCTAATGCATTGTAGTTTTACAATCTGGTTATGTGTTCAGGTGATAAGCTTGCGTAAGGTTTTAGACTTTTGTTTTGTCATCTTTAATTATGTCAACCATTTTGTTCCTCTTCATGTATGTCTAGACGTGGTGCTGTCAACTGTCAAAGTTTGGTGCTGTCAAGTGTTGCTGGCTTGCTGCTGTTTAGATGCTTATCAACTTCTAGTCTTCTACTGCTGTTTGGATGCTCATTGAACACTTGGTTGTTGGCTTGGCTGTTGTAGTGTACTTCTGTTGGTCATGAACTTATGTTGAACGCTTGGTTGTTAGTCATGAACTTCTGTTGATATGCTATTGATTTGTGGATGGGAATTATGTTTGTAATGTGCATATATTGATTTTTTTTTTTAAAAAGTAAACTAGATGAAATGCTGAATTTTAAAATTCCCGAATCCCCGGTTTGGATCTCCATTCCCCGTTTGGGGCGGGGATGGAGGGGGAAAAATGATCCCCATTGGGGATCGGGGCGGGGACGGGGATGAGGGAGGGATTCGGGGATCGGGGACGGGGATAGTAGTCTCCGGCCCCGCCCCGTCCCCATTGCCAACCCTACTAGCTATGCTGCAGATCGTAGAAATGTTACGTTTTTTCTTGCATATTTAAGTAGTGTATTTTTTAAGTACAGTTACGAAAAACTGCATCGTCAAAAAATCATGCTATGCATATACTCTACTCCCTCCGTCCCTTTTTAAATGTGTTGCTTCGTAAATCCAACTTATTAAAAAAACATCATCATTACATCTTTCACATCAACTTTTTCACTTTCCACATCAACTTTTACCTCCATTTTCCAAAATTATCCTTCACCCTTACTCATTAACTTTTTACCCACTAACTTTTCAAAAGGGCAAAATGATAATTCTACAAACTTTTACCCATTAATTTTTCAAAACACACACTTATTAAGGGACAGCCCAAAATGGAAATGTCAACACTTAAAAAGGGACGGAGGGAGTATATGATTGGTAAGAATTTCAAGGTCACATACCAATTTTTATGATTCATGAGTTCCCCATCTAATTCATGCGTGCATGGCCCCCCAAATCCTTTGAGCATGTGTACTTGAGTTGTGTGTGCAACATAGTTAATCTAAGGGGCAACCAACTTAACAAAAACTTTTTCAGCATGTGGTGTAGCTTTTATAGTACATTACTATAATCTACTACATGACATTGTACTCCCTCCGTTCCTTTTTTAAGTATGTAGTTTCGTAATTTCATCTTATTAAAAAAACATCATCATTGCACATTTCACACAAACTTTTACATTCACTTTCCACTATTGCCCTTGATGGAGACATCATCATTAGACTTTACTCACTAACTTTTGAAAAAAGAATCTACTTTTAACTGCAAAATAGAAAATTTACCAACTTTTACCCACTAACTTTTCAACATCACATTTATTTAGGAACAACTTAAAATGAAAATACATTACTCGTTTTAAGTAACGGAGGGAGTATTGTTTTTCGGCCAACAACTACAAGGCTCATTTGTGATTATCTTCGTCGAGGTAAGAAATTGAAATTTTTTCCATGACAATGCAATATTAAAATTTAATTTTGGATTTGATCAAATCAAAATTATTTGGATTTTCAAATATTTGTATAGTACTCCCTCCGTCCCTTTTTAAATGTGTTACTTCGTAAATCCAACTTATTAAAGAAACATCATCATTACACCTTGCACATCAACTTTTTCCTCCATTTTACACTTTTCACATCAACTTTTACCTCTACTTTCCAAAATTATCCTCCACTTTTACCCATTAACTTTTTACCCACTAAATTTTTAAAAGGGCAAAATGATAATTGTACAAACTTTTACTCATTAACTTTTCAAACCACACACTTATTTAGGGACAGCCCAAAATGGAAAGTTAAACACTTAAAAAGGGACGGAGGGAGTAATTTTTAAGTTATAATATGTAAAAAATTTCCAGCCCCTCTACAGCTCCGCCGGGGGGGAGGGATGCTGCTGTGCGGTACATGCATATCAGCTGCTGTGCATATTGAAACGACGTAATTTTTTTGGCCAACCCAAGTGGTTTGCCAAATGGGATCTTGTGGGATCCATTTTCGGGTCCCACATAAACGATCCGAACCGTTAAATAATTTTAAAATAATTAATTAAGTGGTTTTTAAAAAAATCAGGCCCATTGGATATTTTTATGTAATTGATCTAATTCGTTTGATTTTCATTCAAAATTCAGGATCAGGTAGTTTGAAAGAATTTTCAAGAAAAGTTATACAATTGTATGCTCAGTAACCCATTGATCTGAACCACAGGTGTCGTAGGGCTTATTGAGAAGAGCATCCGACAAAAAAATTATCATGTGGGACCCGAATAATTATCCGAATTACATCAATTACATAAAAATATCTAATGGGCCTGATTTTTTTCAAAACCATTAGAATAATTATTTTAAAATTATTTAACGGTTCGGATCGTTTATGTGGGACCCAAAAGTGGGTTCTACAAGATCCCATTTGGCAAACCACTTGGGTTGGCCAAAAAACTACATTGTTTCAATATGCACAAAGAAGTTATAAACTACCT